>JAJJWX010003822.1:0-417422 GCA_023529315.1 Papaver bracteatum | reverse complement strand
ATATCTCTAATCATTACATTCTTCCCCATTTTATTCGCTTACATCATCTCTACTTTTCCTAAGAATAAAAACTTCTTTAAAATAAACTTTGTTCCAAAGATTACTGAATTATCGCCTTCAATTGACTCTCATTACCCATTCTTCATAGTATATGTTCTCTTTTATTATGTCTTTAAAGTACCGTCCACCTTGTGGAATCATTATCATCTGGTATATGCGAATCATTCGTGTTTGCTTCTTCCCCTGCAGTTGTTTCCGTGTCCATTGGTGATTTTGATTTTTTTTTTCTAAATCATGAATTTATTACTAAATTTTTTCCAAATTACAAAAAGGCCAAGAATTTTTTCAAGGCAAGTAAGAAAAAAAAACTAAGAGCAAAGGGATTACATTTATGAAAATCTGAAATAAAGCCCATCTTCATTCTCCAAATCCCAAGGAAGGAAGGTTTCTCATCATAGTATATAACTTCACCTCTATTAAGCATAGCCCCCTTCTTGGCCATCTTGTCTACAGAGAAGTTTATTTCTCTATATGAATGTTTGAATGAAATGGATGGTATAGCTTGTTTTATCTTATCCCATCTAGTTTGAACAATCCATGGAATCCTGTTGTTTGTAAAAGCCATGAGAACTTCCTGTGAATCCAGACTGAAACATACCTCCATCAAATGTTTATTTACTGCCCATTCACCTGCCATGATAAAAGCCATAAATTCAGCAAGATAGTTTGTTGCAATTCCAAGCCCAGCTGAAGCAGCACCAATACAGTCACCACTGCTAGTTCTGGCAATGAATCCACCCCCAGCCTTCCCTGGATTGCCTTTGGAGGCCCCATCACAGGAAATAAGTATTTGAACTTGTACTGGCAATTTGAAGAAAACTTGTTTCACCTTATTGTTGTGAGTTTGTATCCCTGTGATACCAAAGTATTGAAATATCTGAAGTTCATACATAGTACCCCACATTTTGCCTTTCATTCTTATCCTGCATTCCTTTATGGACCTAATGATCTTTTGCTTGAATTGTTCCACATTTGGTTGTATATTCTCATATATAACAACATTTCTTGTAAACCACAGTTCAACCAGAATTGTAAATGAACAATTATACCACACCTCCTTGAGTAGTGTACTTTTTCCTTTGGGAAAGTTTAAGATTTCATCCAATTTGGAAGGACTTGCACAATGAAATACACCACCTACCCAGTGCCAAATTCTTTTACTGAAATCACAGGACCACAGAATATGTTGTAGTGTGTCATTATTGTTGCCATAAAGATAACATTTAGAAACAGTGGAGAAACCTTTTTTTCTAACTGCTTCTTCAGTTACACAAGCTCCTTTCAAAATTTTCCAAACATTGGTTGATGTATAAGGGTGGATACAAGGTTACATACCTGCAAAGTCCAACTCTCCTTAGGATAATGATTGCTCACAAATTTGGCTGCTTTTTCCACTGTAAAAACTCCAGCCAAATCAGTGGTCCATATTCTTCTATCCTTTCCACCCCCCCCCCCCCCATAACTGGTAATTCAAACAGATCAAAATATTGCAACATTTGTTCAAGAATACTCCATTCACCATTTTGTATCAAATCTTGAACTTTCATATCACACGTTCGTGTTATATAAACATCATCAGGGTGTCTCTCAACTAGAGGATAATTTTTAACCCATTTGTTTTTCCATACTGAAATGCACTTTCCATCTCCAACCAGCCAGCTAGTTCCTTGCTGAAAATCTGACATTACCCATTTAATTCCAGGCCATATAGATGATTGCTTATAATATTCAATCTATTCCCCTTTCTTGTTTTTGAATTTAGCTCTCATAAAATTGGTTTATTCTTCATCCTCAGTTTCTATCTTCCATAAAAGTTTCATTAATAAAGCTTTATTCATAGTTTCCAATCTTCTCAAGCCTAAACCACATTCCTCCACTGGAGCATTAACAACATCCCATTTTACAGTGACAAGTTTTTTCATAGCTGGGTCACCAGACCACAAAAAGTTCCTTATAATCCTTTCACAAACTAGTATCACATACTTAGGCCATTTATAGACTGCCATTGTGTAGATAGGCATGCTACTAAGAACAAACTTCACAAGAGTTAATCTAGTAGAGAAAGCCAAAAGTTTTCCCATCCATCCTGCAAGCATCTTCTGCATCATTTCAACCATGCACCAAACCTGATGTTTCTTAACTCTTCCTGGATTAAGTATTAATCCCAGATACTTATCTGGTAATGTTGATAATTGCATTTGCAGAGATTGTGTAATATCATTTCTTCTGATGTTAGATACCCCTCCAACAAAACACTTGCTCTTATCTTTATTCATTACATGTCCAGAAGATGATTGATATTTCATTAAAAGGTCCATCAAATTATCAAGACTCTTCTTATGTCCATTGGAAAATATAAATATATCATCTGAAAACATTAAGTGTGTTGGTTGGTAACCTCCCATGTTCACCATTGCTTGCATTTTACCCATTTGCACCAGTTTAGTGATATTTCTGCTCAAAACTTCTTCTGCTCAAAACTTCTTTTGCCAAGACAAAGAGAATAGGGGATAGAGGGTCCCCTTGTCTTAACCCCCTACCGACCCCAAAGAATCCACAAGGTCCCCCATTAACTAAAACTGATATTTTAGCAGAATCAAAAATCTTCCATAACCAGTTAATACCCATTTCAAAAAAACCAAACCTTCTCAGCACTTCAAACGAAAAATTCTAACTCAAAGAGTCAAAAGCTTGTGTAATATCTATTTTCAAACCAATATTTCTCCATCTTTTTATAGTATTCAACTCATTCACCAGCTCAGAGGACAATACTATCTTCTCATGAATATTCTTTCCTTTTATGAATGCTCCCTGTTGACTTGAAACCATCTTCCCAATCACAGTACTTAATCTTTGAGTTATAATTCTAGTAATTACTTTGAAGTTAAAGTTTGCTAGACCAATGGGTCTAAAGTGCTCAGCCTTCTTAGCTCCAGGAATTTTAGGCAATAAAAATAAAAAAATTGAATTGAGCCCCTTAGGCATAAATTTATTTCTCCAGCAAAACTGTATAGCCTCTACCAAATCATCTCCCACAACCTCCCAAGCAAAACCTATAAAAATTACCTGAGAAACCATCAGGTCCAGGGCACTATTTGCATCCATACCAAAGACTGCACCTTTAATCTCAACATAAGATGGAATAACATCCAAAAATTCATTATCCTCCTCACTTAATATCTTGGGTATAGCTTCAAAAATTTCCTCAACAAACTCAACATTAGTAGCTTCAAATTTCTTTTGAAAGTGTCTTACTAGATTCTCAGCAATTTGATCTTGATTAGTAACAACATTACCATCTTAAGTTTCCAATTCTGATATATTATTATGAGCTTTTCTTATTCTCATATTTGCATGGAAAAAAGCAGTATTTTCTCCCCCTTCTCTAACCCGCTTGACTCTTGCTTTTATTCTTAACAACTCATTGTATTGTTGAGAAGCCAAATCTTGTTTCCCTCTTGCAGTAACCAGATTATCAAGTAATTCAATATTCTCAGGATCAACATCTTATTCCAAAGTTACTGATAAAACTGCTTCTTCTGTTGCTTTGACTTTGATTCTTAAATCACCAAAAACCTCTTAGTTCCACTTTTTGAGTATTATTTTTAATCTCTATAATTTGATGAGAAATCTAAAAGCAGGATTCCCACTACAATATTCTCCCCATGAATCTTGTATAACCTTCAAAAAACCAGAATGAGTGGTCCACACTGGTTGATATCTAAATGGAATGTTATTAGGTTTATCACAGCTAACAACACCTCCTAATAATAGACTATGATCTGATGTGCCCCTGATTCCTACTTTATAGCACCAACCATCAAATAATTCCATCCATTTTAAGTTTAAAAAAGCCTTGTCTAAGTTACAAAGTATTCTTTTCTTTCCACACCTGTTATTACACCATGAATATTTAATCCTAGTCCTTTGAGCTTGAATCAAATTACAGGATTCTACACTCTCCCTGAAGTCTTGTACTTCCACCCTGAGAGGTCTTCTACCACCTTTCTTTTCATCTTCAGATAGAACAACATTAAAATCACCTATCACCAACCATGGAAGATTTAACTCATTTAAATTTTCAAGTTTTTCCCATAAATATCTTTTATCCACAGTTAAACAAGCAGCATGTACACCTATAACTAAAACTTATCCCACCTGTATAGTGATTTCTTGTTTTGTGGAGGACACTACTGTTGGAGCTGATAAAGACATGTGCCAGAATAACCAAATATTTCCCTTTGAACTGTCACTGAGTTATGTATTATAGTCTGGTTCATTCCATCTAACTTCAAATTCTTTAAAATATTACTTGAAACTCTTACTTTGGGTTCAACAACCCATAATAAGGAAGGACTAAAATTATGAACTAAACTTCTGAGCTTATCTTTGCCTTTATTTCTTCTCAAACCTCCGATATTTCAGAAAATAACTTTCATTGAGTTTGAAAACTTTGAGAGGAATTAGAACCCCCCCCCCCACCATTGATTTAATTTAACTAAATTGCTATCTTGCTTTCTAGTTGTAACTGTAGGAATACCTTTAACTTTTCCTTTAACATGTCTACCAATAAGTTTTGAAAAACCTACATCTTGTTTTCCTGCTATATCAATGAGAGCATTAAATTTGCTTGGAGAAACAATATTCTTACCCCCTTCAACTCCTTCTGTATTAACATTAAGTTTTCTTAATTTTGGAGCTTTTCCTGAAACTTCCTTCCATTCCGTCATTGTATCAGTTGAAGCAGATATATTTGACAGAACATGTGCAGAAATAGCTTCATCAGGCTCCACCACTGATGGTGACTCAGAAATTGAAACATCAACAAAACTTGTTCCAACTTCCAACCTTTTCTCAGCATTTATATTTGACAGAATTTGAGCAGAAATAACTTCACCAGGCTCCCCCACAGATGTATACACCAAATTTGAAATACCAACAACATTATTTAAAGAAGGAATACTTGCTCCACCCTCCAAAACTTTCTCTACTGATAATTTAGGAAAATCTTTAGTAGATTCTAAAGTACCAGTGAACCCCTCACCTTGAGTTTTATATTGGTCATAGGTAGGAATAATAATTTCTCCCTCCTTTACTTCATGTAATATTGGATTACCATAGGATGAGACACCCATATTAGTTGGAGTAAAACAGATATAAAAAGCAGTCTGAGAATGATGCTGAATTTTTTTAGGAGTGTACCTCCATTGTTGTTGTTGCACTATCTTTGGTTCACCCTTATGAGTTCTTTCTTTTCTTTTCAATCTACATTCATCAACATAATGGCCTATAGTTTTGCAATGAATACAAAATTGAGGAAGTTTAGAAATTCTTACCTCCTGCTCAAACTTGCCATATTTGGATTCTACCCAAACTCTGCTGGGAACCATTTGTGATACATCAATTTCAACCAATATACTTGCATAATATCCAACATCATTTTTCAAAGTTGTTTCATCAACCCTAATTGGTCTACCCAGAGTTCTTCCCATTGCCATTAGAATATTTTCAGTCCGATATTCAATACTTAAGCCAGGAAAGAAAACCCATACAAAAGCAGTAGAAGATTTTTGTAATTCTGATTTGAAATCCCGCTCCCAAAATTTGAGTCTAAGAACTTGTGTTTCAATTTCCCAGAATCCTTCATAGATATACTTCATATCTTCACCATTATCCAACTTAATAATAAAAAAACCTCTACCAATTGGAATAAATTGACAATTACCTTTAAGAGTCCATAGTTTCCTCAAACTCGATTCAACAACAAAAAACTTGAGTTTTACAAGATCTAATCGACCAATCAAACTAAATCTCCACTCACTTAGACTAGCATCGATTTCCTCATCTGGAATAAAGACCGAAGTACTAAAAGATTGTTGAGATGAAGTAGCATCAGATCTGAAATTTTTAATCATCTCAGAATCTGATGAATTTTTAGGATGATTTGAAATTTTGTTATAAGAATCAAACCATCGTTAAAAAATAGAAGAAAAACCTGAATTACTCAGGAAACTGAAATCAAAATTCACCTGAGATGATGAAATTGATAAGAGAAAATACAAAAAACGAAAAGAAATTTTTTGCCGATTCGGTCACCGAGTTGCAGAGCTCAACTCAGTCCGAGTTTTCCATTAGTGATTCTGATACTCTTGTCTGAATGTTATTTTGACCCATTTTTTCTCCTTTGCTTACGGCATCAACCATTAACTTCTCTTTTCTTTTCTCTTCCTTAGCCTCCTCTTTCTAGTTTCTTCTTTTACACACGCGATCTTCACTTCTTTCAACATCTATTTCGTTGCAGGTTTTCGCTTCTATTATGTCTCCTCTTATCGTTCCCATGCCTAGTTGCAAGGGGAACTTAATGTACTGATAAAAGGTGGAAATAACGCCTAATATGCCATGTAACCAAGGCCTACCAATCAAATCATTGTAGGGAGATTCGACATCGACCACACATAATGTCACTTCAGTAGTTATGCTCCCGAGTGGAATGCGCATCATAATCTCTCGTTTTGGCTTGTTTGTGGAGCCATTAAAGCCGTATATATTGTAAGTGAAAGGGATAAGCTCTAAGTCATTGCCTCCCATTTTTTTAAATACGTGGTAGAATAAAATATTTACCGAACTACCAGAATCTATGAGGATTCTATTTATCTCCCATGTGGTTTTTTCTCCATCATCCTCTTTATCCCACCTTGATTTTGGCTTAATCTCTAGACTAACAACCAGCGGGTTTGTATGTGATTCTCCACCTCCTGAAACATCTTATGCACCGAACGAGATTGGTTGCTTTTGCTACTCATGTAAGGGCGACACTTTTGATATGCTTCGTATTTCTCTCCCATCGTCATCTCTCGCATGTACCCGACTCAACACATTGTCATGGAATCTTTCAATGGTTTTGAATGAATGTATGATTGAGTTGCAGTGTAGGCATCTCGAATTCATTCTTATTTCAATTAGGAATGTTTTCTCTCATGTTGTTGCTTTTGGCGCTGGTCCTTGGGGTGGTGGAGGTAAAGCTGCCTATTGTGTTGCTAGGAAATAATTTATCTTCCCTTGGACGATCATCCTATGTATTATCCGTTGCACATTCCTGTAGTTACTTGTGGTGTCCCCATGGAAACGATGATACACATAAAATTCTCGGATGCGTTTTCCTGACATTGGTTACACTCACAGGTTTGGTGGTGATGGAATTTCTTCCATTAGTATGAACGTTTCCCAGATCTTGTCCATCGTGGTGTTTAGATGTGGCATTTTGATCTCTTCCTATACTTTTGTATGTCCTTCAGACCATTGCTTTTAATACCTTATTTGACCACCATAGCCTTCTCCTTGGTTATCGAATCTCCCAACCTGGATGTTATTTGTTTGAGTATTATACTGCATTTCTCTATACTCCTTATCAAACATCTCTTGGTCTCTGCTACTCATTGACACCTGTTTTTGGTTATCATCAATGGGTATTTTTTCTTTACTTCCTTGGGAGGTGCTAGAAATCGCGTTTGTTGTGTGTGGTAAGAGTCTTGAGTTTTTTTTGTATCTATCATTGCAACTGGGTATAATTTCATCTCCTACTGCTTTTCTTCAAGAGCGATGTATTCCTTCTGATACTCGAGCAGTTCTTTCATCTCGATTGAATCTTTTAGCCTAAATATTTGCATTATAACAAGTCAGTTGGAAAGAGTGCGCTAAAGAAAGAAAGGATCAAGTTTCTTCTTCTACTCTTCCTGCCATTTCACTATACATTGTCTTCTATCGCGTAGACTTTCATTTATTTTTCGCCGCAAGCTGAATACCTTCTTTGTTCCAGGTCGCATGATGTTATTGCTGATGTACGCTCTTAGGAATATGCTTTGTAACTGATCAAATAATGATTAGTTCACATGGATAAACCATCAAACCATTTCAAAACTTCCCTTGCAAGGATGGCTGGAAAATGTTTACATAATACCGCATCATTATACTCCCACTGCAACAAAGATAATTTACACGCTTTGATATGTTGGATCACGCAGGTACTTCCATCAAAGATGCCGGTGAATGTAGGTAGAGTGCATTTTGTGGGGACTCCTATATATTGTATTTCGTGCACAAATGATGATCTCCATGCCTCTTCTATTACTTCTGTAACCTGTTTTCTTCCTCAATCTTTTAGAGTGTTATTCATCATCACCCTCATTTCTTCTAGCTCCATTAGTATTTTTTGGTTGACGATTCGGTCCTCATCCTGTTGCATTGGTCTATTTAGCCTCACCTCCCTTACTCTTTGTTCTTGTCTACTATGTTGTAACGCTTCTTGAACCTCTCGCTCTCCTGTATCGTCCTTTCTTCTTCTCCACATTTCGTTCCTTGTGTCATCCTACATTTCATCATTTACTTTATTTTTCTCTGTGTGATGATGTTGGTTCTATATGGTTTCCTTCTTATCTCCCTTGGTTGTTCTACAACGCGATCATTTCTGCCCTATTGTTCGATTCGATTTTCTTCATGAAGCTGTTCAACGCGATTGTTATCGCGTTTCTATGGAATGTTATCTCTTATTTTGGGGTGTTTGATATGATTGTTGTTCAGTTCATGCTCCATGCGGTTATCTCTATGATGCGATCGGCTTTGCCTCAATGTGCTTCTGCTTGTCCTTGTCACCGAAGTCGCTCAGGTTGTCCTTGTTGTCGTACGTGATCTTTCTTCATTGAGCCTATTGTTTTCTTCTCTTAGTGCATCATTTTTTCACTTTAGGTTCGCTCTTGCCCCCTCTTATTTTCGCCTTTCTTCAACTAATCTTTTCCTTAATTCCCATATTGTCATATTTTCTTCATTTCCAGAAATTGGTCCTTATCCAGGGATTCTTTCTTAGTTTTCTTCCACTGTGTCCGTGTGTGTTATGTGCACGGTTACTTCATCATAGTTATTCTCTTGCCTATATTGGGGTGGTATGTATTTAGCTTGGTTATGCCTTTCACCCATGACTGGCGTTTCATCTATTTCACCGCCTCTTCTTCTTGCGATTCGCCTACTCCTTCTTACTGCTATGACGTGCTCTGCTATGGATGATACCATTACCATCTTGGTACCTGAAATGTTATTTTTCTTTTTGTTTGACAGAGTATGAGAAATCCTTTTGAAACCTAAAAGAACAACTGCTGAGATAATAAGAAAACTCAAACTCTTTTGTAGATCTAAGATTCAGAAAACCATCAAATCTCTTGAAAGGAAAAACAAACTTGAGATATCAAAAAACAAAACAAATAATTGTTTTAAACCTTTTTGAAAACTTCACAGGTGAGGAACATCCATCTTACTCATCCGAGTTGTTTCTAGCGCCAAAATGTAGTTGCAGGAAATCCTACAAGCTACACCCAAGAGATAATTGGAAACAGTTCTAAGACATGATAAGAGATTCTCAATGTAATTTTATTAAGAATATGAATTATCACAAATACAATATGGAAGCCCTAACTTGAAGAACAAATAAGTTTCTCTCTCTTAAATTCCTTACACAAACTATCAAAAAGCTCTATATCTCTTATAATGGCTTCTAGTCCCTTTTATAGGGGTTACATAGTGGAGGACAACTAATAAAGCCTCTTATTTCGGATCTGAGAGAGCGATACTATCGTGCACATATTATCATTGCGTTTAACTTCACATTTTAAGTGTTATTCTCGTCATCGCGTGCGTCAAGAGTGACGTAGTGAACTTGTAGTCTTCGCCTTCATGACTGCTGTTAAATGATATTCTCGCGCTCTTATTGGTTGAGTGATATTTTGTATCTACACACCTAGACCTTGACCAAATTATGTGTGTTTTTTCAGAAATTTTTTTATTGAAAGATACGTATTCAACATCTCTCATGACTCGACCCCTTCACCTTCTTCAATCCCAAACGTCTCGAACTTTCTATATATAATCTTCAAAAGTATTCTATGAGAAGGAAATAGATGAGGGTTTCATATGCACGGAAATGTCCAGTGATCTTGCTCGAACAAATACTACTTGAAAAAGCTCATCAAAAGAAATGGAAAAACACAATCATGCATATACACTTCGTTTCAGAAATCTCCAAGAAGTCAAATTGTTATTTGTTTCATTCATTTCTAAGATAATATAATCATGTGCCGCATCTTGTGTATCTCTTTTAGATACTGCTATTGGAGCTTTATGTTCAAAAAACTGAACCTGCCATCGCACTTTAGTGTTTGATCAAATAAAGAGGGATGAGCATTGTCTGAATCGTCGGACTTGTAATACTCTGCTTGCTTCTTTGGTAAGTAAGAATTCTGTAATTTCAATTTATGGAAGTGATTTAAAGAGCCATTAAACTTAGGATTACTAGGATTTTGGATATCACTTTTGAAAAGACGAGGGTACCAAATACACCACAATCTTTTATTTATCAACCTATAAGTCCTTTTACCAAGTGTGATCGTCTATGGGCAGAGTCGAGACAATACAACAACTTGGGTACATACTTCGTGTGATCGTCTATGGATACGAGATCGAGACAATTAATACAACAACAAGATCACTTGTGTGATTGAATATGGATTCAAGATCGAGATGATACGACAACGAAGTGATCACTTGATAATAGGTTCGGTAATAACCGAAACTCTATGGGATAATTATCAAGTGTTATGGATTAACATACAAGTGAAATTTACTTTAATTATAATTCTAAATAATAAAGTGAATGGCACAACAAGATTTTGTTAATGAGGAAACCGTAAATGCAGAAAAACCTCGAGACCTAGTCCAGCTTTGAATACTCTCATAATTAAGTCGTTATACAAAATCTAATACCAACTTCGTATAGTTGATACCAAGTAAACTACCCCTAGCTACTTAGTTTTCTCAGTATCCATGCGCCTTCGACTTCTAGAGTCGCGCACGTGAATCACCAATCCTTTAGATCGTATTCCAAATAGTAAAGGATAAATTTGTTTGGTAACCAATCTATTTAATCTTGGTAATAAGATATTACGATTCATTGACAAAGGCTCTTCTGTTTAATATAATAAACTCCTTTGTATGGTTAGATCAATCCAAACTTTGATTACCGATATAATCAAACTTTAGATTCGCAATCAATCAATATAGATCTCAAATAGAAACTATAAGGTGATGCCGATCTCACACAACTAATAAATCAAGTCTATCAAAGATAAACACGATTCTAGTTGGATCCCAGCCGATCAAGATTTGTGCACACAATTCACAAGATACGAAAACTAATAAGAAAAAATTCGTCGTCTTCAAATCTTCATTTGTCTTCAATAACCTTCACAACACTACTTGAAACCTCTTGTGATCAACCACGCACAGAACGGAGTCTGCTAATAATGGATTATCACAAGATGTATTTAAATCCGAAAATGGTTCTAAAGATCCCGTCAATACTTTGATCTAGTTTGAGTGAACCTTATATCACAGGAGAAGATTCTCAAGAATAAACAAACTAGGTGCAATCAAATTTTCAACAACCTTTAGTCAATCAAATCAATAATCAATAATCGAAAACTATAATAACAATCCAATTATCTAGTTTCCCACCAATGGTACTCTTAGAGCTTCTTGATCCCACAAAAGTATTTAAACGAGCTACTCGTAAAACAATATCCTGCATATGTATCTAATTCCCATGTAAGGCCTCTAGCCCAAGACAGTGCAGGTAAAAAAATATCTAGTCATGTGACTTAGTTCCGTGTTGATAGATAATTTGCAAATTGCATAGATTCTTTTTAATTAGAAAATGAGTCCATTGAATTAAATTAGAGATTAATAAAGCTTGCACCATTCTCATCTTCCAATATAAACTCTAAAGGAGAAGACCATTCAAAATTAACTAGGTTATTTCTAACACACTTAGCTAATGTGTCTGCACATGTATTTGCTTCTTGGCTGACAGACTCATATTTCCAAGAATTTATTAGAGCTAATCAAGACAAGGAAGATGAAAACACACAATTCAAACCTTAAAGAAAACTTAAAAATGAAAAATCAATACATGGAACTATAAAATCGGCGAAGGAAAAAGAAATTCACTAAAACAAACATTAATCAAACGTCAAAACACTAACATGAAGCCATAAATCTCTAATGAAGAACAAAAATCCTAAATTGCCTCTCTCTCTTTCATGAAAAATCTAAGACCCGGAAAATGTTTTAATTTTTTTTTCAAAAGTAGAACATCATATACAACAACATTAAAAGGTATTTAGGATAATATTAACTAGGAATTACTGGTTAATCCAGTTGAGAGAAACCCGTTAGTGTGTAGTCCACCCATTATGTTTTTTGCTTCGCTGGTCCAAAAACATGTTTTTGGACCAGATTTTTTACTCGTTCGTCCAACGCATGTGCGAGTGCTATTATGTACTTTTAAAAAATTCCAGAAGTACCCTTTCTTTAACGATATAGACCTTCTAATCAGATCTATTTTAGCTTTCAGTTCCTTTTCTAACATGGAGAGCTCTAGCGATGGAGATTGATGAATAAAAACCAGAGAAACTACTTCAATCAGTTATATCTTCCAAAATTTGGATCCGTTTTTCTTCTCTGCTGGTGTTTTCAGGGTTTTCGTTTTAAGATTGTTTTATTGCTCTGTAATCAGCTCCATCAAATCCAGGTATGTTCTATGACAATTAAGTGATGGTGAAGAAGATAAGCAAGCGAAGAAGAAGATCAAGAATATTCATATCCATGAAGAAGAAGAAGAAAAAAAAGATATCAATTCGTTAATTTTGGGTTCTGATTTATATTCTTTAATCTTCTTTTTCATTTGGATCTGATGCTCAATATTAGAAGACAAAGGTTGTCTTTTCAAACGATATGGTTCAATTGATATGATGCTCTGTTTATTTGGTTAGCTTTTATATTTCTTAAAATCGTGATTTTTTGATTTTTTGTGGATTTTGTATAATCATACAGTACATATCAATATGTACCGTGGGATGAACGAAGACGTATTGTTGGACCTTACACTTTTTCCTTCGATACGTATTTTCATTAAGTACATATTAATATGTACCGTTGGATCACTATGCATTGTGGGATCATAAAAATCTTCCTTCAGTACATATCAATATGTATTGCTGAATAAATATGTATCATGAAATTATACACTTTTTCCTTCAGTACATATTTTCCTTCAGAACATATCAATATGTACCGTGGGATGATACACTTTTTCCTTCAATACATATTTTCCTTCAGTACATAACAATATGCAATATGCTCTGTGGGATGATACACTTTTCCCTTCAATACATATCAATATGTATGATCATATATAACAATATGTACTGCTCTTGGTGATTAGCAGGGATCTTCTTTTGTTGCTGGTGCAGGAATACCATTTTCTTCTTCTACTAATTTCTTATCTTATTGCTCTTTTAATTTCAATCTTTTTTGAGTTTTTATCAATGATTGTCGTCACATTCGTTAATGATTTTACTGGATCTATGTTTTTTCTTACTTTTGGTCGATGATTTCAATCATTTTTTGTTGATCGTTTCATTGGATCTGTTTTTCTGGCGTTTGATTTTGATTTTTGTTTGAAAAAAATAAAGAAGAAGAATGAAGTAGATGATTCACATGTAATTGGTGAGTGCAATCAAGTAATTTTATTTCAAAACTTTTTTGCACCAGCGACCAAACATCAAATTTCTCTAATATTAATAGGTCAAAATTTTCTGGATCGATTGAAACTTGGACTAACCCGTAAAATTTAGACTAAATTGTAGTTCAAGTTATAAGGGAAGAACATTATTTTGGGGACCATGGGTTTTTTGGGTGGACCATGATTTTTTAGACATAAGTTCGGTTAGTTGCAAAAAAATAATTCCCAACCGAACATAAAGTTCGGTTTAGTTGCAAAAATATTTACCAACGGGTTAGTTGCTAAATTTCCAACTAGTTAGGTTAGTTAGAAAAATATTTAGCAATCAACTTTAGTTCGGTTAATTAACCAGCAAAAATATTTCCTAACCGAACTTGGTGCGATGAAAAAAAAACCATGGTCCCCCAAAATAACCATGGTCCCCAAAATAACGTTCTAAGGGAAGTTGAAATTGTGGGCCAACAATTACTAGGGTTGAGAGTGTAGGAATAGAAAGTTCAAAGCCCAATAACTTTGGTACTCTCATAAAAGCATACCAGGATGGGTGCACACAAGCTGAAGTGAGTATGGTCTAACAATGACCGTTTCGTGTTGTTAAAATCGTTAGGTTAAAGCAGTAGCGTGGGCGACACCACTAGCACTGAGAAGGAAAATACTTCCAAAATAAATCTTTTCCTTGAAGCATTTCCCATTCCCAAAGGCTAGGTTACCAGATACTGTATGTGCATTGTGCATCAAAGCTACCAAGCTGTTTTATGATGACAAAAAGAAAAACAACCCTTAAAATGGAATGAACCATTCGAAAAAAATTAGTATAGATTCCAGCATCTATTAGCTGCTTATGGGCAAACAACTTCAGAATCAGCATGAGCATCTCATTCATGGATGTTGGTACCAGCCAACTCCCACACACGAACTGATTCTGAGTGGCAAAATTAGCACCACTACTGGGTTGGTTTGTGATGAAGACCAAAACGGAGACTAATAAAACAAGTAGCTTTCACTTAAATAATGATGAAGTAAGACTGACTAAAATAAAAGTTAAAATCCCACAAGCTGATTTAAATTGACTACTTTTAATTAGCTAGTCACTTTCCTTCTAGATGTGCTTCCCACTAATGATGTGGAACATAACAAGAAAAGTTTGTTAAATTCAATGTTATTAAATGCGCTCTCTGGTATCATTAAATCAAGATAGATTTTGTTGAAATTTTGTATTCACTCATTGCGTTGCAAGAGGATGAAGATTCTGATCTAGTGGCTTAACAATCAATATTATCAAGTATGAGCGCGACTATGGGCGTCCAAACTAGTAGTCTATCTATCCAACGGGCCAGTATATCTAAACTCTTCCAAGATAAATACGTAAAAAAAACTCTATAAAAAAATTGCTGTCTTGAAAAAAATAGTACTCCTAATAGGGCATTTGGTTTGGATACAAGAAGCCCAAATCATTATATACTACAAAAGTCAAAAATCAAAATTATTTTGTTTCACCAAAAATTAATCTTTTTTGTTTACGAGAGTTGTTTTGAAATTTTATACCAAAATTGATTTTTTTTATTTTTGACTTGTGAAAGCTATTAAAAAATAATTTTTAATACAATATTTTGGATTTCTAAAAGCTAAAAAGTAATTTTTGATACGCAACCAAAGACACCGTAAATACCTTGATACTCCAAAATGAAAAATCGGTTTTCATAATCTTTATTTTGATCGGCTGTTTAGACTTCCTTATCATAGGCATGAAGAATTTCACACACAAAAATCATGTATAACCAATAGCTAACTGACACATAAACGTACTAGTCCGCAGTTCAGACTGTGAATTTGGTTCGCTGATAATGTCTTCTTCGAAACACAAAGTATCTTTCTGTTTTGTTTTACTTTCTAGGTATCATCATAGCAGTAAGCAATAATCCAAGATACCATAGTCCTTTTTAGAAAAAAAGGGTTCGCGTGAAACAATAACCTTCGAGTCAACAAAAGGTGGCTATTGTGTCTTTTAGCTTACAATATTCCGTTCCTCCTTATTCGTCACGTGACAGTTTCGGAAGCATGAAGTGGTAGATGGTCGGGCAGCAATTAAGGGCCATGTCTTCTTCCTGACTTGTACTAAATGCTTAAAGAGTCGTCCTCAAATGGTGCCGGCCTTCCGAAGGTATCATCAATCAATTTGGATTATATGTTCATCTTATTTCATTTTGGGTAGATTGCTTTCTCCTAACACAACATAATTTTCCACTGCAAAATTGCCTGGCATATTTAGGGCCACCCAAAAAGATTTAGGGGCCAACATGTTATACTCAGCCAAAGTTATTGGTTACGGGTAACCTTTTTTATATTGAAGTTCCGTAAATGTCCTTGTAGTAAAAAAAATTAAAACCCAAATGTAGGCGTGTTCCTATTCTCTCCCGATTGTAGCAGTATTTTTAGGAAAATTTTTCTCCCTCTCTCCATTTCAACTCTTCTTCTTCCTCTCTTCCTATTCTCTCCCGATTGTGGAGGAATTTTTTTTTATAAAACAATGGAGACGAGTAATGCATCCCACAAACCTAAAACCAAAAACGTTCATCGGGGTTTTGTTCCAAATATAGGGATTTTAGCAAGAAACAAAGAGATTGTTGGTGAAAATGACGAAGAACGCGACGAAGACGAATCCGAGGATTTAGTTGGCGGTGGCGTTTCTGATAGTCTAACAATCTGGCAACTTCAAATGGCCCCAATTAGGTAAGACTATCAATTTAGGGTTTATTTCGCTTTAATTCGCCGAATTGAGAAAAAAAAATCTAGGGTTTTCTGCAATTTACCCAGATTCGGTAGTCACACCTCTTAATTTACTTCCGAATGTAGTCGTGTTCTTCATTTCTGAAGAACATCGACAGAATTCGGAAGTTATATGTTTTGTTTTTCTTCCGAATGTGTTTTGCCATATGTTCCTGTGTACGAAAATGGAAAGAATCGGTAGTTAATGAATTTGTGGTCTTCTGAATATGTTTAAGTAGACATACAATAATTGGTAGTACACTTACTACCGAATATCTCAATATGATGAAATATAATTAAAAAAATTGATTTATGAAAAATCCCATTTTAATGTTTTATACCTCCGATTGTACATTATGAAAAATTTACAGTTTCTGAACTCCAATTGATGCATATTCGGTTTGAAATTAATTTAATTCTCTTCCGGTTGAAAAATTGTATTGTTGCTTCCGAATGTTTACATTCGGGTTTTGTTTGTATACTATGGCTTCTGATTGTGTGGTTTGTAAACATTGATACTTTTGTTGTTTTTTAGACCAAGTCGAGCTAAGCAAGCCCCAAAAACAGGCGACTTAGGGCCTCGTCGAGCAGGGAGTAAGAAAGTGTCAGCTAGTGCTAGGAGAGAAAGGAGTGCCATTGCTAATTCAAGTGATCAACAAAGTGTAGAACCACAAGGAGATCAACAAGGTGTGCAAGCAAGTGCTCAACAACCCACTCAAGAAGGTGTAGAACCAACTGGTCCACAGGGCATTGAACAAGGCAGTCAACAAGGTGTAGAACCAAGTGCTCCACAACTTACATCCCATCATGAAATTGAACCAATTGATCCAGTGCCCAGAGTTCAAGAAGAAGGACAACCAAGTGGTACCCAAAAAGCCAAAAAAGCTAACAAAGGAGTAGTCGGTGGAAAGAAGGATATTGCTAAGAAAGCATCACATCTTGTCCCCCAGCACTTGAAGGTGAAGAATATTCCACCTGGAGAAATCCTTGGGCTACCGGCGGATGGAGGAAAATTGATTTTTGGATACAAAGACTCTTAGGCCAAAGAAATATACGAAACCGAGGTAATAATAATCGTATTTTTTTTATTAATGTACTGTGTATGTGTTTTATCTTAATAGTTGTATTAAGGGTTTTTGTATGTACTTTAAACAATTTTCGTGTGTTTAATAGTATCATCAAGATGCGGTTCGTCTACTCAAACCCACCGCTGCACCAACAAAAATGCTTGACTGGCCTTTATCCAGTGAATGTGAAAGGTTTAAGAGAATTGTTATCAACTCGGGGTTAGCTAATGCTGCGGAGAATTCATTTTTGGAACATGATCGTGTTGTTATATCGGCGTTCGTGGAGAGAATGTATCTTGAGACCGATACCTTCCATATGCCGTTTGGGGAGATGACGATTACCCCAGATGATGTTGTGCAGATTATTAACCTTCCTGACCAAGGCACAACTGTGAAGTTCAACTACACAAAGCAGTTAAGTTGGGCACATCTTTATGTTCTTACTAAAAAGTGCTTAGGTTGGGATGAAGAGACGACCACAGAAGAGTTTAGTAGGCATGCAAGTTCCCGAACAAGACAGTTCAACATTACCGTTTTGATGGATTTGTTCCGAGGCACCTTGGATAAAGAACAAAAGGGAACGTTAACTGATGAGCAAGTGAATCACGCGGCCACATCGTATCTCCTTTGTGTATTGGGATGTGTCATTTTCCCCAATACTTCTAGCAACCGGATCGATGCCAACCTTCTACAACTTTTGGATCCCCTACATGAAGTCGGTGACTACTCTTGGGGAACGGCATGCCTAGCATTCTTGATGGAAGAGTTGAGAAAGGCGTCGAGGCGAGGAACTAGCCAAGTTGTCGGGAATGTCGCTCTATTGCAGGTTATTTTTGAACTCTATTAGTCAATCTATAGTTATTCGGTAGACAATACATATGATGCCTAATCTGAAATCTAAATGATGCATATTCGGTAGGATACATATTTTCTTAACCCCCGAATGAGGTGTATTCGGAAAAAAATTACATAGTTTTACTTCCGCTTTTGTTTAATCGGAATTTACTCTTGCCTTATTAGTACCTAATATATAGGCCAAAATACTATAGTTTACTGAACTCCAAATGATGGATATTCATTAGTACATGATCCCATTTTACGTCCAAATGCATTGTATTCGGACGGCCAATTAGTTTTAATCCCGAAGATATATAATCGGAACTTGATGTTGGCAAATTAGTACCGAATATATAGGCAAAAAACCAATGGTTACTGAACTCCAAATGATGTATATTCGGTAGTAGATTCACATATGTTGCCTCCGAAGGTTGAGTATTCGGGAACCAATAACTTAGGTTTGCTTCCGAATTTATAGAATCGGGTATTATAGTTTGTCAAATACCACCGAATATGTAGAAAATAAAATATGGTCTACTGAACTCTATTTGTTATCCATATAGGCCTGGATCTATGACCACTTCCCTATCCTGAAGTTGGCAGGAGAATACCCAGAGTGGCACAAAGGTAATGCTAGAGGAAAAAAGTATATCTTCGAAGATAACCGTTCTAGGACAAAAGAGCAGCAATTGATCCGCATGAGGGAGGTTATGGACCAATTGAAGGCCTCGGACGTATGCTTTGATCCATACAAGGAAGATCGTGCTAGTGGGCATATAAATGTTCGGTCGGACTTGTCCCTTTATTTTGGACCGTTATGGCACCCCACAGGTTATGTGATGTACAACCCCTCTAGGGTGATGCGACAACATGGGTATATACAACATCAACCAATGGAGGAAATGAGGGATTACTACAAATTGGAGACGAGGTTGTGCTCTTCTAGTGGTGACAAAATGACGATCGTTCACAAAGGCCCACCTACTGTTCTTGATAACTGGGATAAGAGGACTGAGTTCATTATCAACACTGGAAGACCAGCCCCCCGAGGTGATGAAAATTCTCCAGGATATATGATTTGGTATAGGAGAGTATCACATCCTTTGGTTATCCGTGAAGTTAAATCCAAGTCTACTTCGGCGGGGTCTAGTTATAATTGTATCATCAAAGACAAACCAAGTGGTTACGATAGACTAAAAGCGTATACTTCTAACTTTCTTGATATTATTGATAAAAATCTTATGTAATAATCGTTTGATGGTATGTCATTATGTTTAAAAATAGGTGAATAGGTTCAGTTGTGTTTCCAAAATGTTAAATTCTTGCATTAAGAAGGGAGATCCCGTGCCAGTTGAGAAGATACAAAAGGTTGACAATATAGACAATGAATAATATGCATTAAGAAGGGAGATCCCGTGCCAGTTGGGGAGAAATCCACGAAGAGGCAGGCGGATAAGATGGCAGTATCAAAGTCGGGTAAAAGAACTCGAGCTTCTACGAGCGGTCGAACGGAAGGTGTTGAAGCTGAAGGACCTCAAACTCGTGGTCGTGGTGTACTTGGAGGTAGACTCGGTAGTAAAGTAAAATCAAAGTCAAACGTCATACTAGGTCCATACTTCGGAGGAACAAAAAAATGTACCACGCAATTCAAAACCGGCGCTAGGAGATATCCACATTTAGGCATTGTCATCCAATACTTGTATCCGACTGTCTTCAATCCCTTTCAGCACTTTATACACGCAACTAAATCTTTGAACTCACACTCTTTATCGTATCTATCTCCTCGCCTCATCATTTCCATATAAAAATCCTTATCCTTCATTAGTTGTACCACCATCTTATTTCTTAAATATTGGCATTGGGTGACATCTTCGATTACGACCTCTTTGAAGTAACCCATTTGTTCCGTAGCGACGTGAAATCCACAATTACCATCCCTAGGGCTGTCAATGGAATACCGAGTTCCGAATTCCGTAACCGATAATCCGAGTTCCTATAGGAAATTTTCCGACATAACGGTAATCGGAAATCGGTAATGGAAAATTATCGGTAATTTTTGCCTTACCGGAACGGTATTGGTTTAGGCACTTACCGTTCCATTAATTACCGATACCGGTAATTATTGTCGCACATGTATATTGTACGTGTTAATATTATTATGTCTCTTATCTTCCATATTCTTCTAATCTTCTTCTATTTGAAACAAAAGGAAAAAAAACTACCCTAGAGAGAGAGTCGAGAGAAAGAGATCGATACTCCAGAGAGAGAGTTGAGAAAAAACCAAATTTTTTTTTTTGGCAAGAACATGCAACTAAGCAAATTTGGAACATTGTATGTGTATACTTTGTGTTTTGCATGGATTTTGAACCTAAAGTTTCTCATTTTGAATAGATTTTAACTTAAAGTTTCTTATTTTGAAATAATTCGGCATGAGAAATAGGTTATGTATAACGTTGTCACATACCGGTATTTATCGGTAAAATTGCCGATATCCACTAACTTAATGGAATGGTAACGGTTTATATTTTTTGAATTCCGCCAGAAATTACCGGTATCGGAATTCCGATATGAAATATCGGTAACGGTAATGGATGAGTTAGTTACCGTTTCGATAGGTTCCATTGACATCCCTAGCCATCCCCATCAACCTCGTCCGTGGATAAAACAAATGGAGCAATGAGTGGAGGGAGTTGTTCCAAATACTCTTTGATAATTGTATACGTGCTTCGATTTGGTTTTCTATAAAGATCCCTAGGGCAACGAAGACTACCATACTTCTGTTTTATAGTCACCATTTCTGTTATTTGTGTTTGTTGCGAGTCGCTTAGTAGATCAACAACAGTGCAGCTAGCTTGGCTCTCCACTAACACAACTTCTTCCACCACCTCGGATTGACTTGCTTGAGAAGGCTTGGTAGATACCTTTGGTTTCACTTTTCGTGCGGTGGGTCCACTTTGATCCTTTCTTGGACGACCTCTTTTCTTAGGATCCGGCTCATCTTCATATTCGGCTTCCAAACGCTCGGCCCTACACAATATTCTTTTATTAGACAAATACTCCTTCAACTCTTTTCTTTGGATGGTCATCGACACTTCGGTGTTGGGTCTACCGGCCCCCTTTTGTTTAATAGGTTCATCAACTTCCCGTAAACAAGGGTGAAGGGCTTCCTCCAAATTGTGCATAAATATTTGCTTTTTGGTGCCATTTGATGTAGCATAACGCTGTGCTATTCGTGCACACAATTCAGACTCAAAGAAAGACGGACCATCAACTACCGGGGTGCTTGGAGTAAAATTTAATTGCTTCCAAAATGGATGAATATCATTGATGTCAATCACTTCAACATACCTACCCAATTTAATTGCTTCCAAAATTCGTGCAAACACAAACAGTATTCTCGTCATCGTAAGCTTTATAAAAATGGAGTTGTTTCATCATGTGATTTATTGCCCATCTTGAAACTTTATGAACTATGCCCCTTAGAAGCAATCTTTCCTTAACATGTTCTGTTGGGAATTGGTGTACACTAAATTGCATACTGGTTCTAATCTTTATGAGATCACGTTTGGTGTATTCATGGATTGCTTCTTGAATCGACACAACTCCATTTTGACTGCCAAGTAGTATAGTCTTTAATCGTCCATGAGACCCCTCTGCAACGCTTGTCTCTTCATTCTTGAAGTTATGAACTTCATATGTCCATGCAAAGACAAACCTCTCCTTAATCGGTAACCATTGTGTTTTACAATACTCAACCGGTTTTGGATAGTTTGTGCCATATTCATCCTCAAATTTCTTCAAGTTAGCTTCGTAAATTTCCTCGGTCATTGACCAAACAATCTTGTCCCATGCTTTCAAAAACATTCTCCAAATCATTCCATCCTCCATCCATTTTACATAAAATAACCGTTTCTCTTCTTCTCGTTCTTCCACGGTTAATTTACTAATGCGCTCATCCTCTTCCTTCGATCTCTTCGTACCCTTCCTTGGTTTTTTAGATTGGAAATGATGATGACAATTGGATTTGAGTTTTTGTTGAATGTTCCAGGTACATTGCAAGTTTCGGGCTTCCGGAAACACTACCGCTATTGCATGCATTAGGGCTTGATCGTTATCCGTTACAATAACCCTGGGAAAATCATCACCATCATAAATGGCCCTCAACGTCTCCAACATCCAAATGAAACTCACATTGTTCTCATGATCCATTAAACCCCATGCAACCGTAAATGTGTTTTTGTCCGAAGTGTGGCAAGCAATATTCAACAACGGCATGTTATATTTGTTTGTCTAATAAGTGGCATCTATCAACAAAATTTGATGAAAGCATTGGGCCAATTGGATCATTTCGGGATGTGCCAATAAAATACGAACCACTTTACCATCCTTTTCTTCCCTTCTCAACGTGTAGTCGTGTAAATCCGATAACCACTCCGATTTTTGCATGACCGTTCTACCATCCCATTCCGTTCTTTTGATCGTAGATAGGGCTGACTTAATTGTAGACAAAGAAGACAAGTTGTTGGGGTCCTCCGCCTTAATTCTACTTAAGATCGCACTTGCTTTTTGGATCCTCATAGACTTCACCGTCTCCATTTCTCTTGGTTTTAGCTTGGCAACCATTACATGTCCAAGTAAAGTATCCGGATCATCGTGGTTATGAGAACCATTATCAAATTTATACATTTTCCACTCTAAACCTTCCTTACCTTCGGGCTTATAGAAGACAATCTTGAAAGGACATCCGATTTTCTTTGTATTGCTTCGGTATTTCCTCTGCGTCTTCCTTATATACTTACTATTCTTTCCCTCGTGACTCTTTCTATCCCCACCTCGCTCACAAATCATTTCAAATCGAGTTTCACCCACATGATTGTTTTGAACTACAACGCACATGTTATCTTTTGCCTTGTTCATGAGCCATTCCTTCGCCTCCTTCTTACTTGCAAATGACTAAACACGAATATAACAAAACTAATATCATAAGTATAAGCATTTAACATACGTATTTGAATAATAATAATAATAATAGTAATGCGTATACCAAATCGTTTGCATAGTGTAACGAAGTATCGGGCCTCAAATAGAAATCATCAAAAACCGCTACAACGGCCTGCAAAAATGAAGCAACATGTTTTACATTCACAATCGGAAGACATTATGTACGTTTTACAACCGATTGTCATATAATCAGACGCATCTTGTGTCAACAAAACTACCGATGTTAATAGAAAGATTTAGACAGTCTCCTGAGTACAAAAACAATCATAATCGGAAGACATATATCTGGTATTACTTCCGAGTATAGACAATCAGACGCTAAAGTTATAAATAATACGCCGATTTTCACAGAAGAATAACTATTTTTACAAGATTGCGAGAATTTGAATTTGGGGCCAAAGATACATTCGGTAGTTCTATAAACTTTTAATACTACCGAATGTAAAAGATAAGAATTACTGAATTTCATAATTTTGAGGATTTCGATTTTGGGGACATTCGGTAGTAAATGCACTTTAATAATTACCGAATGTAGCTATTTATAAAAATCAATTTGGGTTTTTTTTAAACTATTCTGTAGTAATATACATTATTTAAACTAACGATTGTAAATATTTGGTACTCCAGAGGTTGTATTCGGTAGACATGTGAATACATTAGCTACCGATTCTGGGTAGTTCATGGCGTTAAATGCATGCATTAATCGAGTTTTATCGTTTCAAAACTCATACAAACGCATACAAAGTGAGTTATGAGTTTCTTAACACAATACCTGTGTGTTAGATGCATCGTTAGCTTCGATCTCGGTTGATTTTCCGGTTTCCTCCATGAAAGCGTCGTCTAGGGTTTCCTCTCCACAAAAGTTTGGATCATTCAACATATACCCCAAATCGTCTTCTCTAAATGGTCGTGATCCTTCAACATTAAGTTCTTCACGATCATTCTCAACAACTTCTTCAAATACATCCATTTTTGTTGCCTATTTCTAAAAAATTTGGTTTTTCACTATTACCATTCTTCTTCTTCTCTAGAACTATAACAGACAACAAATGAAAAAAATGAAACAGTCTCCTCAAAAAAAATAAAAAATGATACACATTTCTTCCTAACACTAAAGCGTCCACAATTGGACGATAGTTTTTTTTTTCTACCAAATGATTCGGTAGATAAAGATCCTTATTTATCAACCGATTATTAGAGGTCAGCTTGGTCATTACAAATTACGCAAAATAAGGGGTGACTTCGTTTTACATTTGAGTGACGCTATTTTGTTTTATTATTGAAACTAAATCTTTTTAGTTGGCCCCTAAATATGCATGGCAAAATTGGTCTTTATAAATTATTACTTATAAGGGTGGTGTGACAATATAGTATCTTATCTTTGCAATCGCAATCTTGTTTTTATCTCTTGGAAGTCGTCGAGTCGTTGGACAACATAAAAGCAAGTACTCATAGATGCACATGCAGCTTGCAAGAAGTGTAAAAGAAACTAAGAATAAATTACTAGTTTTTTGTTTCAGGGGCCAGGGATGCCTGTTTTTTTTTTTTTTGAAGCATGGAATATATTAAATTACTAATGAGCTATTACACGAGGGATGCCTGTTTGTCTTGTATGCCAGAGGAAAAAAGAAGAGATATTAAGTCAATAGTCAGCTTTGAGTGGCTCTAGTGAAGTGTAGTCAATCACTTGAGTGCATTAGAATGGAGCTGCTGGTGGGTGGGTAGGTTCAATTTGTTCTGCCTATCATTTTTGATTAACGGAGCAGTTTGCAAATGATAGATAACTCAGACTGATTCGTCTGCCTCTCGCTCGTTATATCTACATCTGACTTATATCTGATTCAAACATTATTACATAGTATAATTGTACGAAACTTTTAAACTCTAGTTAGATATAAGCTCAAGTCAAGCACAATGGTAAGCCGTTTCACTTAGCGATAGCTTATTATAGTGAAACAAACTACTACGGTGTTCAATGTCGTTTAAATGTAATCAAATCATTTAGCTACACTTTAAAGTTGATCAGATCTGATATGGGCTATACCTAAGCAAAATCACACGGAAATTGACTTTTTGAAAATTCAGTTTCCATGTAATGTTCAACATATAATTAATTTCCATTCCAAATATCAATTTATTCCTAATTCTTTTCCAATTTTTTTTCCTAAATCTTCATTTTTGAACTCTTTTATTTTATTAAAACTCCATCTTTTCTTATTATATTTTTATTTTGTTCTCTTAAAACATTTTTTACCCATAAATAATATTTATCTAAATTGGTGAAGAAAAACGGATCCATCGGCCATAATTAGGTGCACCTTATATGTATTTTTCACTTAGCTTCAAATTAACTGTAGCTAAGGGAATGAGTTGTCATTGTGCTTGGCCTTAACAAATCAGGCAAAAAATTGTATTCGACCCAAATACTTTCAAATCAGATCTCCAATCAGACATCAAAAAACAAGCCACTTCTATATTATTTCTTCCCTAACTATCATTGTGTCAGCATTAAGTACGCACTAAGCAAGTAGATTAACTTGGTAAACAAACCATTCATAAACTAAAGAGTAAAAGACCAAACACAAAATCATAATTAAACTACTAAACTTTATCCATCCACCATCAGCATCTGAATTTCCCCATATAAATTAAAACCGTTGAAATTCATTTTTGTTGATTTCACACTACCAAAGACTTTCCCGGCAAAACACCAGAGCTCTGCCTCCATGTCGAAAACACCCTCAAACCCTTATCAAATTTTCAAATCATACCCTCACTGTGTTCTTCTCCTTCTTCTCTTCCTCAATGTCACGGTAGCTTCTGATGAAGAACATTCAATCTTACTGAAACTCAAACAACAATGGAAAGACCCACCATCACTTAATTCCTGGAAGACTTCATCTTCTTCTTCTTCAGCTCATTGTGAGGATTGGGAAGGAATTTCTTGCGATGAAAATAACTCTGTAACGAGAATTTTACTTTCTGATAAGAATATCACTGAAAAAATCCCATATTTTCTCTGTGATTTGAAAAATCTTACTGAGATTGACTTTTCATTTAATTATATCCCTGGAAATTTCCCAGATTTTCTTCTTCAGAATTGTACAAATTTGGTAAAGCTAGATCTTTCTCAAAACTACTTAGTTGGTCAAATTCCTTCTGATATTGATAGGTTACTTGTTCTTGATGAGTTGAATCTTGGTGCAAACAATTTCACCGGCGATATTCCAAAATCGATTGGGAAAATCTCAGGGTTAAAGATACTTTATCTTCATCAAAATCTTCTTGATGGATTAATTCCAGAAGAAATAGGTAATCTTTCTAATTTAGAAGAATTGAATTTAAATGATAATCCATTTCCAGAATGGAAAATTCCTTCAGAATTTGGTAAATTGAAGAAATTACGGGTTTTCTTAGGAACAAATTCGAATTTGGGTGGTGAAATTCCTGAAAGTATTGGTGGTTTAACTGATCTTGTAACATTAGATCTTAATACCAACCGATTAAACGGGAAAATACCTAATCAGTTATTTTTGCTCAAGAATTTAACTCTTTTATATCTCTACAACAATAAATTGTCTGGAGAAATACCGGTGAAGATTGAGTGTTTGAATCTAGTTGATATCGATTTGTCGATGAATCAACTAACCGGAACATTACCAAGTGATCTCGGGAAGTTAAAGAAATTGGTGCATTTTTACTTATACATGAATCAATTGTCTGGAGAAGTTCCAGTTAGTATAGCAAAGCTTCCATCTTTGAAACATGTCCGGCTTTTCACAAACAAACTTAATGGAAGTTTGCCAGAAGATATGGGTCTGTTTTCCAAGCTTGAAACTTTTGAAGTGGCAGAAAATGAGTTGACTGGGAACTTGCCGGAGAATCTTTGTGCTGGTGGTGAATTGACAGGAATTGCTGCTTACAAGAATGATTTTACCGGGGGAATATCGAAAGTGCTGGAGAAGTGCAACAGTTTATATGTGATTAAGCTGTACGAGAACAGATTTTCTGGGGAATTTCCTGCTGGTATTTGGTCGCTGAAAAATTTATCTACTGTAATGATAAGCGATAATTCGTTTACGGGTAGTTTTCCTGATGAATTTGCTTCCAATTTAACTATAGTTGAGATTAATAACAACAGGTTTTCAGGTGGTATTCCAAAAGAAATGTCGCAGTCGAGTCTAGTTGTGTTCAAGGCGAAGAACAATCAATTTTCTGGTGAGATTCCAGGGGAACTAAGTGGACTGTCTAATCTGCTTAAATTATCCCTCGACGGAAATCAACTTTCAGGTCCAATTCCATCTCAGATTATCTCTTTGAAGTCTCTCAACTTCTTGAATCTTGCACGGAATCAGCTGTCCGGCGAAATCCCTGAAGCTATTGGTCAACTTCCTAGTCTCATTGAACTCGATTTGTCAGAAAATCTTTTATCTGGTGAAATTCCATCTCAGATAATTTCTTGGAGATCTCTTAACTTGTTAAATCTCTCACGGAATCAGCTGTCTGGCGAAATTCCCGAAGCTATTGGCCAGCTTTCTAATCTCATTGTACTAGATTTGTCACAAAATCTTTTATCAGGTGAAATTCCATCTGATATTGGCCAGTTTTTGACTCTCACCTCTCTCAATCTTTCGTCTAACCGGCTCACTGGGAGAATACCGTCTCAAATTGATAATCTTGCATATGTGAATAGCTTCATGAACAACTCAGGCCTTTGTGGGCGCAACCTCGAGCCAAGTGTTCCGTCTTGCATTTCGGAACCATACCAAAGTTCAAACAAATCTTCTTCTAAGGTGCTAATAGTGGTCTTGATCATTACGGCAGTAATTTGTCTTGGTGTCGTATCATTCGGTTTGTTCGCGTTCAGAGACTACAGACGGAAGCGGAATGAAAGATATATTTCTACTTGGAAACTAACTTCTTTCCACAGGTTACAGTTCACAGAATCAGACATCCTGTCAAGCTTGACTGAGAACAATATGATTGGTAGCGGTGGTTCCGGGAAGGTTTATCGAGTTGATATTAGTGGCATAGAGGAATCTGTTGCTGTTAAAAAAATTTATAACCAAGGGAAGTTGAATAAACAGCTCGAGAAGGAGTTTCAAGCCGAGGTTCAAATCTTGGGTACAATTCGGCATTTGAATATAGTGAAATTACTATGTTGTGTTGCTTGTGATAATTCGATGCTCCTTGTTTATGAATACATGGAGAATCGAAGTTTGGATCAATGGCTTCATGCAAAGAAGAGAGGATCCTCGAACTCCGGTTCAGCACGTCGTGCTGCATTGGATTGGCCTACCAGGTTACAAATTGCAATTGGAGCTGCTCAAGGGCTTTGCTATATGCATGATAGTTGTTCTCCTGCGATCATTCACCGTGATGTGAAATCCAGTAACATCTTGTTAGATGATGAATTCCGAGCAAAGATTGCTGATTTTGGATTAGCCAAGTTGTTGGACAAGCATGGAGAGCCTCAAACAATGTCTGCAATGGCGGGTTCTTTTGGATACTTCGCTCCCGGTGAGGTTCTTCCCCTTGCTAAGTATTTATGCAGTTTCCGAACTAATTTCATTTTTTGGTAGTTAAGATAAAACACTAGCTAGGTTCCGGATTCACTTTGCTAAAAAAACTTCCTACATTAAAACTCACAAATATCATATATTTGAAACTTTGGATTGCAGAATACGGCTACACAAGGAAAGTGAATGAAAAGGTTGATGTCTATAGCTTCGGCGTGGTGCTTCTTGAACTTGTAACCGGAAGGGAAGCCAATAGAGCAGATGAACATACAGGCCTAGTAGAATGGGCGAGGTGTCAGTTTGATGACGGAAAATCTATTACTGATGCCTTCGACGAAGAGATCAAGGAGCCCTGTTACTTGGATGAAATCAGTTCTGTTTTCAAACTTGGACTTGTTTGTACTGGCACGTCGCCTTCAACCAGACCTACGATGAATGAGGTTTTAGAAATCCTGCTCCAGTGTGGGCCTCAACAGGGATTTCATGGAGTTAAAAACACAATGAAGACTGAAGAAGATGTTAATCCCCTCCTTGTCGATGAACGTAATCTTTTTAACCACAAGGGCAGCAAGGGAAGCAGACGGTCAGTGATGCATTCGGATGATTGTGACGATAGCTTGGTATGTAATAACGTGTGACAATCTGCAATGTTACATTGTTAGGTTTTAACATTTAGAGTGTTGCATTGCTCAATCTTAGCTCCAGGCATTAGCAGACCAGGGTTCTCCATCCATCCAAGTGTCGCGAGCTTCATTTGCTGGAGTGGTTTTCATAAGTGATGCCCCTTGTGAATGATCATGTAATATATTCACTGAATAAGGTTATTTTACTTCAGTAGTGTGAGCTATATACACTGGTACAAGTTGTATCAAGAAAGTCTAGATTTTGAATGAGAAATATACAAACTTTTCTCATGTTGCGCCATGGAACCTAAACACAATGCAACCTCATGGCACACTGTTCATCCTAATACAATGCATTCTTCCTTGAAGATAAAGATAAAGACATCAACAGTGGTTAAAGTGTCTTAAATAGGGAAGGACATAAATGGATGTAGCTCAGCTGTCTTCCAGTCCCACCCACTTGCCATGGCTAAACAAGGGAATGGGATTACATGCATGAACCGCTAGTCATGCCCAAACGTCGTAAGTACAGATAACCCCACTCAAACAAACATTATTCCTATGTTTCAGTAAAAGTGATATTTTTAAAAAGTATCCATTTTTCTGAGACGGAATGAGTAATAATTAAGCACTTTAAACCATTTCAAGAAATGATACACTTTTGATTTTGATTTCTCTCTTTTTCTATAGAGTTTTTACATTAGAGGGGTATGCAATGCATGTGCTGCTACCAAACACTTCCTCAACCACATTTCACCATTCTTTTTAAGTATTGAGTATCTTCAAGTTCCAAAAAAACAATATTGCTTCTTCTAGTTCTCGCTGCAATTCTCTCTATAAAACAGACAAGTTTATCTCTAAATTTCCCTTTACCACCACCTTCACTCTCTTCTCCTTCAACAAATCTCTTCTTTCTTTCTAAATTCCGTTCTCTAATTACATCTTTCTCTAGACAGATTTTTGCAAAAATGAAGACGAAAAAGAAAAAGGAAGAAACAACCATGTACTAATCTTGTTCCTAATTGGTATGTGCGGAATCGGAAAAACTAGTAGGTAATTATACATTTTCATCCACTGCACGTTTTTCTGAATTTTGTTCTTAATTATGATGATATCGTTTTCTGATAACCCTCTGTATTTACATTATTCAGGCATGGGATCTCACCTGTGAAGTTAGTACCAGGGCTACCAAGGCATGTTTAAAGGCTCTAAGAAATGAGGTACCAACTTCAATAAACTTTCAGGTGCATTTCCCACAGCTTAAATATCTACCTAGTGTGTATGGTACGATAGAAACTCCTTCAGCTTACTCAAGAGTGAATAAACCTTCTAAACCGTAAGTTTCTTTCACTTATATGTGATGTAATTACAAACCCCCAGTTATGAAAGCTGGTCTTGGCTTGGGGGTTGTTTTCTTTTGAGTAAATTTTGAGAATTTTAATTAGGTATTTCTAGACATTTTACTGAAGAAATTATATAGTAACTTTTTTTTTTTATCAGGTTGGTTCCTTATGCGGCAATGAAAAAGTATTCTGGTTTTGGTGGGCTTGCTCATAATGAACTTCTCCATTGTTCAACAAGATGTAACTTGGTAGAGCGGTACTGTCATTTGGTTGTCAGATCAGATCAGATGTACAATCAACCCACAGGAGGATGTTCCATTTGCTAGCTCAAGTCCCTAACTGTTGACACAACGCAGTAAAAATCCTTGTAAAAAAATTAAGGAAAGATTGTAATGAGACTACTCCATGTTACTTTTTTGATTGATACGAGGATCGGATACAGTTTTATTGGAATGCAACAAAACCATAATTTATCTGAATCAGCAATTCTTCGAGTGATTGCATAACATTGATAACAACAATTCTAACAAAACAAACAGACAACAGAACAATTTGGAATCTAGATGTTCAAGTGAAGATTTTGCATAGTAAAAGATAGTGATGAAGCTGCAAATCTTTCTCCTCCTGGCCATAAACTGAAGATATATTGTAAACTATAACTGCACCTGAAATTACTTAAGAAAATACTGGGAATTAAGATATCCAGTGTGTGATGCATAGGCAGTCAATTAGTGGAGACCACCATTTGCAGTTTTATCGCAGTGAAATAGAGAGCAGCAGCACATGCATAGATACCCTTTAATAATAATTCAGTAACTCATTGAAAAATACCAGCTTTCTCCATTTTATTCACTAACTCAGAGAGCTCGAACATACATTCTACAGTTGCACCGCTGCTAATGGAATATAGCTGGAAAATGAAAAAGAGAGAATAGCAGAAAGGCACAGGCTGAAGTGAGAGTATCACGGCCACTTTCAGGTTCTGCGATTATACACTTTATATATAGCATATAATCTCATATACCGCACCATGAGAAGAGCATAAATTTGACTGGAATTGTACTCCAACTACTTCTGAAAGAAGAAAAGAAAAAGCCTAAATGACTTGAGAAGGTAACACGAAAACTGAAAAAGATGACAAGGTTACTGGAACGCGAAAGAAGGGGATTCTCCCTACTTGGTCAACTTTAGCTTTCCTGGACAGCATCTTCAAGTTCAGGATATTGGGAATGAGAAGCTGCAAGAAGGGCAGCTCCAATACCTGACCCATCATTGGCGTGCTCAACAATAACGTTATCTGCCGCTTCATCACCTAATAGTTCCTTTAATGAGTCCTCTAAACACTGGCTGAATTTCTTGTAGTGTTCAAACAAACCTCCATCCATTGCTATCACAGTTTTCTGTTGCTTTTCACCTTCCTTCACTACGTCCTTTCCCAATTTCTTTAAGATACCATAAATCCCTGCAGCGGAGAGACGAGCACCACGTGTTGCTACAATGTTGCAGAGTTCAACCACAGCTCTTCTTGTTTTTAAAGATGTGTTAGTGATCTGAAACATGGGAAAAGAGAAATATATGCATCATCAGCATGAAAGTTTTTCTTAACTACGCTGCAACTGCGATTGTGCAGAAACGTTGGCCAAAAAAAAAAAAAAGTGGTTTTCTAAAAAACTGTTACCGCATCATTATCATTAAGTATCTTTATCAAAAAAATATAAAAAAAATCATTATCATTAAGTATAATTACAGTCTAAATTACTAACCGGAGGACCTCGTGTAATGCAAAAACAAGATAGTTTTAATTTTTCACTTTTAACTCGTAAGTGCTAAGAACAAATCCAGTTTTCATTGGGAGGATAAGAGCCCACAAAAGTATCTCACAGCAAGTGGTTGAATGACAGATGAAAATGTATTTTCAGAAGAGAAAGGTTACCACGCCACTTCAGACAAGTAAAAGACAGAAACTCATACCCCTAAAATATCCTTCAATTTTGCTCCTACCACTCTGAGATCGGAGGACGTATCATGATGCATTGCGGACATTTCAGGCGTCCTGCAGATTCCAGAAAATATAATTTGAAGTAATCTGAATATTGCAGTTTGACGTTCCATTAAAGTGAAGATGATCTAACAGAAACTTGAGATATAAAATATCTTAGTTCAGTACAAGCATGAAATTGCAAGAAGTTTACTTTCATTCCAAGAATGACTCGTGTCAAGTTTGATTTCCTTCTATGGAACTGGTAAGCCTAAACAGTAATCGAATTAGTTGGATAGATGTATAACATGGGTCCAGCTGGTAACCAATGAGAAGCCACAAAACTGAATGCCAAGTTTCTTCAACCACAAAACATGTTGATTTAGCCTAGGTAGCTATTAAATCATAAAATTAGCGACTGTGTTGTTTCCTATTTTACATGCTCACAAGCAGTAACAGCAACAACACCACAATGGCACAACCCCACCCCACGATGCATTGTGACAGCCTAGGGTGGCAAGGGTAAGCAACCAGTTTCCACTAAGGTTGTATCTAAGACTAGTATTGCTTAGCAAAAAGAGGAGCAGTATACTGCAAGCAAAGCTGCAACTATGGAATACCTCAATATGAATGGAACTCTAAGTTTGGCTGGAACAACATCACCAAAGAAAGCAGCTTCCTCAGCCATTTTCAGTAAAACTCTTCGTACAATGTCTCCCAAATACATCCCGGAAATTATCTTTTCAAAAATCTGTTGACATCAAAAGTTCAAATTTAAAGCGATTAATATTCTGGAAAAGATTGCTAGACAAACATAAATTACAGTTGAATATTACCTGTTCACCAACATTTAAACTCTCAAGATCCAAAGAATGATCATATTCTGTTAGAGGAAGATGTGACGACCGGAAGTTTCCCCACTCCATGTTGATAACCTACCATTACACAGAAGGTCAGTGATTTTCACTCAAGAACATAAAGTAAATGTAGAACAACGTGTCTTCCAGTAACCAGAAAGAAAATATTTTTGTTCTACAGAAAACAAGTAAAGAACAAATTATGATCGAAAAACAAAGAAAAGATAACAGCTAACCATCTCTCCTGATTTGGGTAAAAGTCCATGCCACTTGGGAATTGCATGTGCACGCTCCACATAAGCTGCATTTGTTCCAGTACCCAATATCACAGCAGCAACGACGTCATTATTGAAGTATCTACCCCCAGCTAATGTGCCTATTGTGTCATTCACCTACAGTAAACCAAATTTTCCAATATCTCAAGTCTCAACAAACACCCGAAAGTTTTGTCCGGTCATGTACATTAACATGAAGATTCTGGGAGGATCAAAGACAAGAAGAGGCCACTGTAAACTTACAAGTGCTGCAACACGCATATCAACCCCTTTCCTTTCCATGGCTTTTGTCAATTCTGCCACCACATCTTGACCGACCTAGTTACATAGATATTAAGAGTACAAAAATCAGACACAAGGTCTAGGAAACACAAGATTGAAATAGTACCCAGGTTAATATTTTTACCGCATCGTCTATTGAGAATCCTTTTGTCCAATTAAGAAGAGTTCCAGATGCAATAGATGCCTGCTTTACCGGGAAAGAGAATGTAAAACCCAATTCCCTCTGCCTACCAGGAGCAAGATGAAATTCTTCACCTTCTGTAGCAACAAATTTTGCTAGTTCAGCTGCAATAAAGTCAAATAGGTCCTGCAATTACAATTATTTGATTGGAAGTTTAGATGGTAACCATAGAAATCTGAATCAATAAGGTTGGATTGAACTCAAACTTACATCTGAACACCCAACCATTAAAGGCTGAGGGATTGACACCTCGGTAAATTCTTGCTTAACAACTCGTCGTTCCTTTCCACCCAATTGTACACGCAATACGCGGAAGTTTGTTCCACCAAGGTCCAGTGCATAAAATAAGCCGTGCTCGTCACTAGAAAAAGAAATAGAACACATTGGTTAATTGGATAATAATCTTTTAACGCTATCCGCGCTTTCAACAAATTGGTTTGGGGCGTGCATAAAATAGAACACATTTGTTCCACCAAGGTCCAGTGCATAAAATAAGCCTGGGACTGACAATGAAACATTTTAAAGTTTTCCTACTTCATTCCTGGTAGTAAATTCCATCTTCACAAGCATTAGACGCCAAATTCCAAGTTAAGTTTCAAAAAACAGAACCATCTTATAGAATTCAAAACCAAGTTCCTTTTCAAATCCAGCTGCAGCCATACTGTCCCTTCCCACATGTAAGTAATGACACATGAAGTGGGATAATTCTAGTCAAACAAAGATAGATAAAGGCACTCTTGCAGAAATTGGTAGGTCAAGAACTGAGTATCTAACTCTGATACATGAGTAACTCAGCAAATTGATGGACTAAGCAATCAAATTATCAGTTGAAGCACAGACGTCCACCAAAGACAAGGCTAAATGAATTAAACATCTATCAAAAAAAAAAAAAATATATCACTAGTAGCCATGATATTCAATTGTCGAGTCTCCATCAACTGTATTCAACTTAAGAAATTTTCACCCATCTCCAGTTACTTCAGTAAACATCCACTCTCACATGATATTCTCTTTTAGTTAGGTAAAGAAGTCAGACAATACCATTAGAAGAAAGAAAGCACAAAAAGGAGATTGCTACTGTGTAACACAACTATTCTTAAAAATTCTATCTGGAATTCCCAAAATTAAAAGTGAAAACTTCCATTCAACATATATAGACCTACAGAAAAACATCAAATCAATCTAATAGCAATTTACACATGCAAATTAACTTTTTATTACCACAATTTCAAAATTCCAAAATGAATATCTCTACAGAAACAAAAAAGAAACCCATAGAAATTATAGCAAAAAGAAATCACCTTTTACCCATCAATAGCAAGATTTTCATCAAAACATAAATTTTAGAAATCAGCAATAATGAAAAACATAAAAAGCAATCACCTTTTCCAATAAAATTAAAAAACCCAAAATTCAATAAGACTAGAAAAGAAAAGGAAAAAAGGTACCGACCCAGTGGGAAGATTATCAACAAAACTGATAAGCATCTTGAGCTTACTACCACCTTCAGAAGCTAACCCAGCATGCATCTCAACAGTCATAGCATCAGCTACCTGTCTCAATTTCCCAAGTGAAGTACCACATTTGTCTTCAAATTCTCTTAATATTGCCATAGCTCTTGCCCATCTACCTGAACTTTTCATTCTATGTCTTACAATCAAAGCTGCAACTGCACATACTGTTGCTGCACATATCACCGTAGCTCCCACTGCTACCTTCCCCATTATTATCCCTCAAACCCTAACAACAAAAACAGATCTTTCTCTGATTTCTCACTATATACTGGATTATAAACAACCCTAACAAAATGGATCAGAAAAAAAAATTCTGTTTTATCAAACTTGATGATTCAACCTCATTTGGTTGAGTTCTGATACAACAACAAATTTAACCAAAATCGAAACCGAAAGAATTTATTTTATTGTATTTTTTGATTTATGAAATAAATGAAATGAGAACCAGAGAAAATTAAGACAGACCACCAAGATTCAGATTTCTCTGTTTTTAATCTTTTTTTTTAGTTCCAAAAAATAAATGTGTCTAAAAATTCTGACGTCTTATAACAAAGGACTTTAAATTTGAAGTTATTTACGAGGTAACCATCGAAGTTTCGGTTGGTGGGACCACAAGGGGATATTCTTTGGTCCTACTTTGGGGAATGACATGGAATATTGTGTGGGTCCTGATGAGTTGTAGGATTAATCTTTACCGTTGATAACAGTACAACGAGATGTGATTTTGATGATGTGCCTTCGCTCAGATTTTGAAAGTTTGCTTTGAAAGCCTCTGCGGAACAAAAGAGTAGATAGACGTCAACATCGATGTTTTGTTTTCTACTTATCAACGGTTTAGGAGAGTGCTACATGACGACAGATGATGATTGTTTCTTGCCGAAGAGCGGTGCACTTGGTTGGGGTCGGAGAGGAGTGAATTATCTTAGCGGGTCATTTTTCTTTGGTTAAACCAAAATACCATGAATACCCCTTAAACTTTTTGATTTTTCTGTCATGTCATGTGTTCCATTTGATCCATTTAGTTGATGCTTTTAACAAGAAAGTATTTTTTTTCTTTCTTTCACAGATGATTCGAAAAACTGAGATATAAGGGACGGTGAGCACTCAGACAATCGCAGTGGAGTCTATATCTTTCTCATTGTTCAGTTATCGACATCTTTAATGGAAAGCATAAGATTATGTAATACGTGTACATATCTTGCTGTCTCAGCAGAGAGTCCGCTGGAGTGAAGATATCTTCAGAAGAGATAAGAGATTTGACAATTCATTTTTCCATCTAAGAATATTTTAAAGTGATTCGACACTTTCAGATCGTGGATGTTCATCACCAAAGATATTCTTTTTCTGGCTTGTTATTTAGCTAGATAGCAGGGACGGACCCATGATTCACCTTTGGGTAGGGCTGGAATGTAAAAATCAATAATGTGGCCGGAGGCCGTGGCAAATTTTTTGGAACACATCACATAATTAGTGGCCAAATAGTGATCAACCCATAAAATACTAGATAGCGGGGGAAATAAAAGTTAAAACGAACACAAATAACAACAAAAACAAAGTGATTACCAAAAGATATTTTTATATAGAAGAAAATATGAGCAGAAATATATTGAGTGGAAGAAAATTATTTACTTTAAACATGACTTAAATTTTGATCACCTCATATTATATGGGCTAACTACAACTAATATATGGGCTAAACATAAAATTTAACCCAAATCTCTATACTAAAATTTTTTTAACCCAAAATCAGGGACGGGCTATAGCCACCTTCAGCCCCTTGCTAGGCCCGTCCCTGCTAGATAGCATGCGCAATTGAGCCTAGGCCCTAGTGCATGCCTTGAACTTGGAAACAAACAATCGTTACAGCAACTTACAAGTTCATCAAGCTAATGTTGTATTTTCACGGCTGCCAATGGATGTATCAGTCTACCGGGAAGGGTATCAATCTGTATTTGTCTTATATGAAAAATGGTATCATCCCTAATAAACTGATACACTCCATTAGCAATTGCATCTCCTTCTCGGTTGGCTCCAAAGCCATTTTAAACCCTACAAGATTTATTATATATATATATATATATATATATTGGATAAAGAATATTACATTAATTAGTTGAACAAGTTGTTGTGCGAGCCTACATTAATTATATATATACAAGCCTGTTTTTATAATTTTGCACCCCTAAATTTTTTGGTTGCATCCATAGCAAATTTTTGCACCCCTTCCTACGATTCTTGGCTCTACCCCTGCAAGGCCGATTTTTGGGTGGTATCTTGCTCGGTTTTTACCATGTTTTGTTTCATTTTGATTCCCGTTAAGACTTATTGAACAAAAATACAAAGTATCAAGTGTGGTTTACGGACCACAATTGTCACATCTTCTTCAGTCCCTGGATGCAACATTAGGCGGGCATATGCCACCGATTTGTGTTGTCCTTTTCTTGATTTTTTGTATTAGTTATAAATTCGTTATTTAGCTAAATTATAAATTCGAGTTGATTGTAATAATGGCAAGAAAAATAACTTGATGCAACTATAGGTAGAGGTGTAAAGTGGGTTGTGCGAAGATTTAGTACAATTTAAAGACAACACGCTAAAATTTGAGCACAACAAATTTTTTAAAGACGTGATTCTTAGCCTCAAGACGGACAACACGTTAGTTAAATGGGACGTCTTTGGGTTTGAATAATTGGCACGAGTAGAAAGCACAAAGACGCTGACGGATAAGCACGTGGCACAAAATTGAAAGACAAAGACGTTAAGAAAAACACGTCATAATATGTACAAATACACCATATAACAAGGCATAATACATCACATTTTTTGTATATTTCACAAAAAGAGTCACTATTCTAGCTAGTTTTTAACATTTTATATCGACTTATTTATAACAACACATATAATATCTTAATATTTGGAAAATATATTTCAATATCGTTGTTATAATATCGTCATCTATATTTAACTAGAACATTAATTTACATGACGATAATCCAATTTTATATTTGATGGACTATTTATTTTTATTGAATAAACTTGTTAATTTTATTTGAAATAACATCAAATGGTATGTTGTCTAATTAAATTCTTGTGATAATGTCCGACTTAATGTATACATTAAGTGATTTCAAATTGTTTATAAGACGTGTGCTAGCACTAGCCACAAAGATAGCAAGACGTTTATTCGTGTGTTGTGCCCGTAAATTACAATGTGCCTAGCTTTTGACTAGTAAAGACAAAGATTACGTGCACGCTTAAATCGTTAGCACATCACAAGACGGCATATGGCACGTGAAGACGCGACAGTGTAATAGGTCAAATCTTCGGGTCGGCACGTTTTACACCTCTAACTATAGGGGTATAATTGAATAGAATCATGCAACGCGACCTACTAATTTAAAAGTTTAGAGCATGAGCGGGTCATGCAATGCGACCTACTAATTTAAAAGATATTTTTCCATCATACAGTTTATTATTTTGGTGAACGATAAATGGTCCAAAGTGGCAAAGTGGAATTTTTGTTTTTTATTAGTAGAACAAAGAAAAATTTGAAATATCAAGAAAAAAATCTTTTAAATTAATAAGGATCTTAAATCTCAAAAAATAATAAAGAATACAATCATGCTTCAAAAACGAAATATAGAAAAATGAAAAATGATGTCACATGACACGCGCGTACGTGTAAGACGAACAGAATCTGCAGTATCACGTGGCAGACAGATTCCGCCGCACTTTGTTACGTGGCTTCAGGTGACAACCTTGGCAGAGGAGTCTTATAATTTGAGTTGTTTCCTGAACGCCTTTAAATGTTTTGGAACTTGAGAACGGCGTAGAGATACTCCACCTTGGTCCCGAAAATAGAAAAAAATAGGAACTTGGTTTCGGTCCAATGGTTGGTTGGTGTCATGAATTTTTTTTCTCAGCAAAAAAAAAAAAGGTCATGAATTTTTCTTTTTTACTTTTCTCATATCACTCACGCAGTCACGCTGCGCATACCTATGCATCCCCAAATAGGCCAGCACACGGTTCGGTGCAGTGAGGTTATTGCTAAAACCGGGAAGTGGAAGCTAGAAATGAGTAGCTTAGTGATTAATTACATTGTTTTCTTGTATTGTTTGAAATGTAAATTGAATTAAAAGAATGCTTAGTCGAAAATGTTTTGAACGATGTGTAATGTACTCATATGCTTCAATTCATGTATAAAAATTTCAATTATGTTTGGTATAAAAGTAAGTTAACAAGAATAAATATATGCATAAGTCTCTTTCCGACCCGTAACGCTTCGAGTTCGGATTTCCATATGGGTTTGACCCCGTCTGGAACTCGGGGTGTTACAAGTTGGTATCAGTGCTATAGACTTTAGATCTTGAATGAGATGATAAATGAATTATTTAGTATGTTGATGTGCATGCTTGTTTGATTTGATTGTTATATTGCGTGTTCCATCTTATTAGTTGTATCATGTATTTATTGAAAATTCATGTGAATTGCTAATTGTGTGCCGGATTGCATTTTTGTGATGTTTACTATCTATGTATATTATGTGAAATTTTGGATTATGCGTATTTTCTAAATTTCTGGACGAAATTTCTTTTAAGGGTGGTATAATGTAATACCCGGTATTTTTAGTTACGATTTAGGTTCGGATTATACCCAAATTAGCTAACCATATGGTTTAGGATACTTCATTTGCCTTAGTCTAGCTAGGTTGTTTGAACTAGAAAGGCTACAAGTTAGGTGGAAATAGAATAGCTAATAAAATAAATATTTTTATTAATAGAAAATAAAAATGAAAATAAAAATATAATGAAATAATAAATATAATGTATTATTATTAATATGAGTAGTATTAATATGGGAGTTATTGTGTGATTTATAAAGGAAAGAGGGAGAAAAGAAATAGGAGTTACAAACATAAATTAGAGAGATAACTAAGACAGGAAGATGGAGTTAGAGATTTTTGGAGAAGAAGGATTAAGAAAATCAGTAGAGGCTTACTGGAATTAAGGTAGAATGTGAAACCCTTTCTCTTTTGGTGTTTATCTTTAGTGTTTATTTCGCATTCCTTTGTATTGTTGGGTTTCTGAAATTTAATTGAGTAAATATATATCTCTTATTAGTGATCAGGATTCTCCTATAGATTTATAACATGATTAGGTATCTCCTGTTAAAATTTGAGAATTTTCCTATGCAAATTCACCGTTAAATGTTCCTTGTAATTTGGATTGTGATTTCTGAAATTCTGGACAATTTCGTTTTTCTGTGGTTTTGATGTTCCTAGGAAGTCTTAATGGTGTTAAAATGATTTTAGGTCTTAACAAAAGTTGTAGATAAATGTATTATCTTTCATTATGCTTTGGTTTTACCTAATTTGAGACTAATATGAATTTATGGTGAATAATTTGGTAAAATGATGTTATCTGCCTAGATTTTGTGACGTGTTTGTAAAATCAATATCTATTGATTGAGCCGTTAGTTTAATATGAAATTTATATATGTTATACATGATGGTGTCAGGAATGTTCTTAGTTTGAAGATGATCGGATCAAGTTATCATTATGAACCTTTTAAAATAAAATTCTGAAGTTAGTGTGTTTGTTGAAATGCTTAAAAGAATTACAACGTTAATTGGGTTGTGAACTTATAACTTGTTGATGAAATGGTTTGAAATATCAAGATGGTTATTGTATGATAAAATTAGTTTAAAAATAATTGGATGGATATGTTAGTTCGGATGGTGGTGCCCGTACCGAAGATATACGGATAGGTGGGGCACGACCCAAGGATACTCGTGCAAAAGTAGTGTAAATTTGTAAATGAATGGATATACTTGTTTGAATGGATGTGCCCGTACCTAGGATATACGGATAGGTGGGGAACGATCCGGATACTCGTGCAACGGTAATGTGAGTTTATAAACGAATGGATATATTTGTTTGAATGGCGGTGCCGGTACCGAAGATACACAGATAGGTGGGGCACGACCCAAGGATACTCGTGCAAGTGAGGTTGGTGGTCCCATGCCGAGGATACATGGATAGGTGGGGCACGAACCGAGGATACTCGTGTGTTTAAGAGGATTTGATAAAATGTGAGTTTAGTTGATGAACATATATATAGTTAAACCCTTGAAGTTACACCGTATACTCTAGCTATACATAATTTCTTTGATTGGTTGGCATGTTTTCATGTATTTTGAGAAAGGGAATGCATTGTATTGAGCTGTCATCTCACCCCAATTGACAATCCTTGCAGATTTGTGGAATTTGGAAGTGGAAGCTAGAAATGAGTAGCATTGTGATTAATTACATTGTTTTCTTGTATTGTTTGAAATGTAAATTGAATTAAAAGAATGATTAGTCGAAAATGTTTTGAACGATGTCTAATGTACTCATATGCTTCAATTCATGTATAAAAGTTTCAATTATGTTCGGTATAAATATATGCATCAGTCTCTTTCCGACCCGTAACGCTTCGAGTTCGGATCTCCATATGAGTTTGACCCTGGTCTGGAACTCGGGTTGTTACAAACTTTATCACAAATTTCCTTCAAAAACAATAATAAAAACAAATTTCCATACCAAACTTTTCCACAATTTCTATCTTATCCATCAGAATTGATCAATTTTGGTATTTTTTCACTCAAAATTGAAAAATAAATAAAATCGCCAATCTTATGAAACTTATGAATTGAAGCTTTCATACTCCAATCTTTACAAATAAAACCTCAATCGGTTTTAAATTTCACTAAATAAAAGCTTCGACATCTTGTTAACCTAAAGAAATCTTGAATTTGGAGTTGCAGAGAATAATGGAATAAAATACAGAGACGGAGAAGGAGACAATAAAGTGATAAACCAAGATAAGAACTTATTTTACATCAAAAATATGATTGTAATAGAAAATAAATTCTTTATTTCTTTATTTTTCTCTGCCATTTATCTCCTTCTTCTTATTCTTCTTTAAAAATATAACAAATGAAGAGTGATCTTTTTTTTAAAACCCAATTTATAAAACAAGTTATTCTTGGAATTGGACTAAAGACTGTGGCTAGCATTGAGGTAGGGTTTTCTTCCCTCTACTTTATTTCACAAACAATTTCAACTGTATATTTTTAATTGATTTTGATTGGGTTTGTTTTCATGTTTCAGAAATCTCTATTTATTCTTTCAAAACGTGATGCTTGGATTCTCGTTAATTTGTTTGCGTTATTTGCTTTGAGGTATTTTTTTTTTCCTTGAACCTCTTGTTTTCTTTGTGCTATTTGGACCCTAATTCTTTCTGGTTTCTTTGATTTGTGAATTCCTTAGGCTAAGTCCCATGATCTTCTAATCGAGCAGCTAGATTAGCAGTCCATGTCATCTAGGGCAACCTCCTACGCCAAAACTTGAATGAATTAGAGGATTGGGAGAAACCCCTCTACAAAATATGGAAGAACGAGATTTTGGCCCGTCATGGATTGCCACTTATCCCCTAAATTAAAGTGATATATTAGTAATAATTTAAGTTATTTAGAAGTTGGATTTCAATTTCAATGTATTTTTTTATGTTTTAAGTTATTTAGAAGTAGGATTTCAATTTCAATGTACTTTTTAAGGATTTCAATTTCAATGTACTTTTAAGTTACTTTTTCAATGTACTTTTTTCAGACATTTTTGACATATCAAGTGTCTGCAATGAAACCGGGCGCCGAGTTGCGCTCTGCAAATCGGGCGATCAACTCGTTCTTCAATTTTCTCATATTCAAGTGTTGAACTTACGGATCTTCGTCATAAATTCAGGTGAAATTCAAACTAAAACAAATCAAATGATTAGTGTTCATTAAATTTAGTCGATTGCTTTAATTGTTTTTTGTTTTTTATCTTAATCGCTTATGGAAAATCATCAAAATTCTGAAATGAATCCATCAGTGGTGGATCTTAATAACTCTGTTGAGGAAATTCTATCAATTGATCTGGTTAATGGTACAGAAAAAAGATGTGTTGTGTGGAAATTTTTATTAATAGGACGTCTATATTTGCTTCAAATGAAATTTACTGATGATGTATCAAATATAAAATCTCAATAGAAATTATAAAGTCAATGCAAGATTATCCCATTGGGGAAAGGTTTTTTCACCATTAAACTTGATAATGAAAGAGATCAAAGCTATATCAAGGCTGGAAGTTGGGAAGTTGTTAATCAAACCTTATGGATCCGTAATTGGATACCAGATTTTCGACCAGAATTACATCGTACATCTTCAACAATAGTTTGGGTTCATTTTCCAGGGCTGAGTTTGGAATATTGGGATGAACAGACATTATTTACAATCAGTAGAGCTTTGGGTGATCCAGTAAAAGTAGATGAAGCTATATTAAATTTTGAGAATGGATTATATGCAAGAGTTCTTATCAAAATTGATTTAGCACAGAAAATTCCACACAAACTATGGATTAAAACTAAGTTTGGAGGCTTTATACAAGAGGTACTGCTAACTAAGTTACCAAAATTTTGTCACCATTGTAAAATTGTTGGTCATATACAAGCTGACACTACGGGAAAATTAGTAATCTACAACCGTAGATTGACAACTCCTAAATTAAAAGTTGTAAAATGTAGTATGTTTTACAAATTTTTCCAATGAAAAATTTGTCAAAGTAAAAACCGTCCAACTCTTAGGACCAAAGAGGTCCAAAGAGTAGTACGAGACTGAAATACCACAACATTTTGTGTGAAAAGGGTTGCAGACAGAAGTGACCACCTTTGCACTTTACAACTCATATCTTAAAGGTAGTGAATAAATGTATAACAACATGCATAAGGGTTGTTGAAGATAAAAAAAAATCGATTTTGAAAAATGTTCTTGTAAAGATTTGAACCCATGCATACTGTGTGTTCGCATAAGTCATCAACCATCCTTTCGGCTTCACAATATTGGTAGATTTGTGCTTTTTTATGATCAATATTCACAACCCTTACAAGGGTTGTAAAATGATAAATTGACTTTGGAAAAAAAAAATGAGGCTAGGGTGAATCAAACCTGAACCTCCTTTGTCTAAGACTTGGATTTCAACCACCCTTCCACATTTACATGCCTGCTTATACTTTACATTTACTTTTATAAAAAAGTGATAAGGAAAAAAAAGTGAGAAGGAAAAAAAAGTGATAAGGAAAAAAATAAATAGACGGTTGTGATGTAAATGGATGGTTATGATGGGAGATGAAAAAGATAAGAAGAAATGGATAAATAGATGTTCTACAACCCCCTTAAGAGTCTTCGTAGAGGTATAAAAACTTCTGCTAAATTTTATTCACTTATGCAAAAAAATCCCACTTCGGCTAAATTTTTCTCACTTCCGCTAAATTTTCTTTTCATCGCTATTGACAACCTTTATAAGAGTTGTCATTGAGGTATAAACACTTCTGCTAAATTTTTCTCACTTCTGCTAAATTTTATTCACTTATGCTAAAAAAATTCTAACTTATGCTAAATTTTTCTCACTTCTGCAAAAAAAAAATTGTCATCACTATTCAGTTTCGATCTGGGAGCTAGTTTGTTTCTCGAAGTAGACAAATTTGTGTGTTTAAGGGTTCTGAGAATATTCCCATGGAATCTTACCCTTAAATGGGTGGATTCATCGTCTTTGCGAACTTTCAGACTTATAGTAGTCCGCTCATGGCCAAGTTTCGATCCCGGTGCCAGTTTCTTTCTCGAAGTTGACGAATTTGTGTGTGTTTAAGGTTTCTGAGAATATTCCCATGGAGTCTTACCTATAAACGGTTGGATTCATCGTCTTTGCGAACTTTCAGACTTATAGTAGTCCGCTCATGGCCAGGTTTCGATCCCGGAGCCAGTTTTTTTCTCAAAGTTGACGAGTTTGTGTGTGTTTAAGGTTTTTGAGAATATTCCCATGGAATCTTACCCGTAAATGGTTGTATTCATCGTCTTTGAGAACTTTCAGACTTACAGTAGTTCGCTCATGGCCAGGTTTCGATCTCAGAGCCAGTTTCTTTCTCGAAGTTGACGAATTTGTGTGCGTTTAAGGTTTCTGAGAATATTTCCATGGAATCTTACACGTAAATCGTTGTATTCATCGTTCTTACGAACTCTCAGACTTATACTAGTCCGCTCCTGGCCAGGTTTCAATCTCGGAGCCAGGGTTTGCATACAATATGCCAGAATAGGGTTGGTTTAATGTTTCGGGGAATATTCCAAAGGAATCTTACCTGTGAATGGATGGATTCATCGTTCTTACGAAATTTCGGACTTATAATAGTCCACTGACGTCCAGGTTTCGATCTCGGAGCCAGGGTTTGCATACAATATGCCAGAATAGGGTTGGTTTAATGTTTCGGGGAATATTCCAAAGGAATCTTACCTGTAAATGGATGGATTTCATCGTTCTTATGAAATTTTAGACTTATACTAGTCCACTGACGGCCAGGTTTCGATCTCGAAGCTAGGGTTTGCATACAATATGCCAGAATATGGTTTGTTTAATGTTTCGGGGAATATTCCAAAGGAATCTTACCTGTAAATGGATGGCTTTCATCGTTCTTGTAGGACCAGAATATCGCCATGACAGTATTCTTGCGAGATTAACAACACTCCTGCGATCATCACCGCGACCTCTTCAACCACACTTTGCGGGCGTCACAGAGTAACTTAAAGAGTGATCCAAATAATGACGTAATAGCTGACGATTGAAGAAACACGAAAAAAGCATGTGTAGACACCCCAATTTTGCATGGTCACGAATGTCGCCGCAAAAGTCGTATCCGAAGTAGTCCAAATGCTAAAATCTAATATGAGTGCAAACTAGGGTAATAGTCCAAGTCCAAAGTGGGGAATTCATTTCATAAAGCCCTGCACCCCATTAGTACGTTACTAATCCCCAAAATCCACTTAGTCGGAACAATTTTGAAAGTTAGTTGGACGTCTGCTCCAATTAGTGTGACCAAATGTTTTGGGTCCACCAAGTCCTGTCCGTTCCCATAAGCAAGCTATCCATTACATTTAGCTAGTCGTCCCCCAAATGTCGACATGCTTTTGGTATTAAGGTTTCTTTAGTCCCAAGTCTTTCCTTCCAACTAAGTTCCTAAGTTTAAATGAAATTTTTTACATTTTTGGTATTAATATCCAATAAATTTATAAAAATGGGAATAATATTTTTGAAAATGAGTAATAATATTTAGGTTTTAGAATTCAACCGTTTGATTTTAAGCATTGAATCTTAGGGCCTTAGTTAATTGGAGGAGGCTATAAATATGGAGCTTTTCCATGAATTTTGGGGAGGGGAAAATTTTCTGTAAAAATCAATAGAGATTAGGAGAATTTTGGGGTTAGAAATCAAGGAGGAAAATTTTTAGAGGAAACTAAAAAAGAAAATATTAGAGAGGAAAAAAATTGAGGAATAATAATAATGAAGAGGGGGAGGTCGCATCTATAGAGGAGAGCTCGGATACGATTTTGTGGTAGGTATTGTTGGATTATTCATTCGCATCTAAGTAACATCAGGTCATTTTCATGGCAAAGGACAGGTTTGCCCATAATCTATATTATATACTTTTTTTTTGTTCTCATGTTCGTAATGTGATTTCATGACAAGTCATCGTCTAACGATGTACTCTGCCAATTGCTTCAAGGTTTAATGAGAATTATGCATGTTCCATGTTCTTTTACTCAACGTATTCAGTTAGCATGCTTCATGTGCTTCGGTTTTAATCAACAAATTAACTCTCAACTATTAAGAGTATGCACAAACCCCTATATCTTTCATAATGTGTGCATCTGTGACGGTAATTGATTGGTTTTATAAGTTAAAGGTTAGCGGCCATCCACCCATCTCCATATCTTTAGTTTATTAAATTCAATCCATTGTTCTGTTTGCTACTTCGCAACAATTGTTTAATAATAATAATATTGATTGATTCGGATAATTGGTTTATCAGTTTTTATTACACAATTGAGATACTTTTGTTTAATTAATAATAATAATAATTCTGATTTGAGAAATTTTATTTGTTTGGATTATTTTTGGAACAATATTAATTGGGTTGTGTTTTGAGAGCAGGTTTCTTGGCTTAGTCGGATAAAGCATCAATTTGGGCATCTATAAATTCTTCTTTTTCTTTTGTTAAGTTAATATTAATATATCAAAATCTCTAAAATCCCGATTATAAAGTAGAGGCCAAGTTTCGGTTTGGGCGGGCTAGGTGCCTCACACCTTCCTAGCCCGTATCTTGATTCCCGGTCTATTTCTCTGTTTTGGACCAATGTTTATTTTGGGTCCGAACTCCCAAAGTTGGGTGGCGGCTTCGTATTAATAATTTTCCACGTGATTCCCGTTTTGGATATTTAGAGATCCTAAATAATTGGGATTTTAGGATTTTGATTTTACACTGCTCGGTAATTGCACACACACATGTGCACGCACCCATCTGCACTTTTGCATTCCATTTTGCATCGACCGAGTCCGATTCTTAGGAAAATCCGTGGTTAGTAAAGCTGAACCCTTTGGGCGTTAACAATCGAACACCACAAGCCTTAGCCCAGTACCAAATAAGACTAGTTTCGACTACGTCTAAGGTATATTTTGCTAAGGTAGCCCAAACCTACCCAAAAGTTAGTAAAACCTGCATGCACGTGCATTAATTGTAAATTGCATTCATTGTTGCACAAAATCCGAGACATAAGCACCCTTGTGTTACCATATATTCTTTTTGTTTCCTTGAAAACAGGAACATGACCAAAGAACCTGAAATGATTAGCGACACTGGGGCAATGTCATGGTTGCGTGAACAATTCCAAAAGATGCTGGATACCAAGTTCGCAGAATTGGAAACCGAGACCAAGAAGTTTACTCTCGAGGCCATTGCTAAGTCCATTGGAAAACATGTCGGGGCAAAAATGGGAAGTAACAAAAATAACCATAATTATGAAGAGGTTAAAAGGAATAATTTTGAAGAGGACATTTTTGAAGAGGTTAAAAATGAAAATTTTGATGAAATGGGTGGGACCACGACACGAGAAAGACAATTAGCCCAGAGGCTTAAAGAGGTTGAAAGGACCTTACAGAAAATGGGTGAAGGTACATTAGACATGGATGGGTTATACCCTTATCCAGATATTTGTTTACCTCATGGCTTCCAATTTCCGGATATGGATAAATATGATGGAACTGGGTGCCCGAAAATCCATATTAGCATGTATGTTGGGTACTAGAAACCATTAGGTATTAATGATGGGTTGTTAGTCCAATTGTTCCAAATAAGTTTGACCGGGCTAGCCTTAAAGTGGCTGATGAAGACAAACTCAAGTCTAGTTTCGACATGGAAAGATATGGTCAATATGTTTGTGAGACGGTTTATATTGGTCCCTGAAATCCAATTTACTCGGAAACACTTAGAGGCGGTCAAACAAGGACCCACTGAGGCATTTACAGAATTCTTTCCACGTTGGAGGACCAAGGCATTAGAGCTCGATGAAAAATTAACTGAAGAAGATATGGTTGATATGATAATGAACTGCTTGAACTATGAATATTGGAATCGACTGATATTGTCTTACCATCCAACATTACTCTCTTTATGGAAGGCAGGTTCACAGATTGAAAATGCATTGGACACGGGCAGAATGAAAAGGTTGACCAACCCAGAGGACTCTAATGAGAATAATTACGGAAAGGCCACATTTATAGATGAAAATCAAGTGAATATTGTGCCAGTTGCATCAGTAATTGCATCACCCACGAGACCATACCAGGGGCAGGTCCAGAACTGGAATCAGGGCAGATATGGACGTCCACAAAAGGATTATGGGGAGAGAAAGCAGATAAATACAAACCCATTGCAATATCATCAAAGGGAACCCATGGTCAACTATGTCTTGGAAGAAAATGAAACCAATTTAGCCGACTCAATCTACAAGCAACAAATTACGATGAATCGGCTCGTCCACATCAGTGAACTCTTCACGGATCAGGTAAAAACTGTGAATTCATTTAATTCAACAGCTAATCGTCCTGTTATTTTGTATGAATTAATGGCAGATTATTATGGAGTTGAGCAACCGAGGAACGTGCCAAATTCCAATCGATTCCCAGCAGAGCCTGTGCATATATCTGACCTTCTACCAAAGCAGACCGCACCTGTTAGGCCTGTGCATATTTCAGAGCTCTTGTCTCATCCCGTTCAACCACTCGCGAGTCCAGTCTACCTCTCAGATATCTTACCTATTGAACCAGTACATGAAACAAATCAATCTTCATCTACAAGGTGGAATCCGTTTAGAACTGAGGGTGGTGAAGAAGTTCAAAATGTAGCAAGAAGCATACTCATTTACAAGCCACCTCATCTCAGGGATAAAAATACAATGCCTCCTACACAACCATCACCCAGGTTGAAGACTAGACAAGAGGATAAACAAAAAGTGGTAAGAACAATAGAGGCCGAGTCAAGTAAGTCTCTAACTTATTCGGTTGAATCAATCAGATCACTGGTTAAGGGTACACCACCTGAATTTGTAAATAAGTCGTCTTTTATTTCTAATTTTCAAAAAATTTCAAAAAATCCAAAAAAAATTGAAAAACTAAAAAACCAAAAAGATTTTGTTTGTAGGAAAAATGTTTTGAAGAACAATATACTCAGCATAAATAAAGGCAGTGAGAATACTGGAAATCCGTGGGGACTATGGAACCACCAAAATGAAAAACCTGAACCGACTAATAAAGTAAAATTTGTCAATCGGAGAAAGGAAAATCAACCTTCAATGGCAACTCAGAGAAAGAAGATGAATACAACCAAAATATGGATACAGTGCAAGAATGTGCAAATACAGAAGACAATGAATTTACTTGAAGAGAAACCATTGCGGTTAAGACCAGAATGGATGTTGAAGACCCATGTCAAGAAGGAAGAAAGATTCAAAACACATGAAGATGAGATTTTTCCACCAAATAAAGGCAAGACGACGAATCCACTACTTGAGGAAATGGTATCTTACAAGGACGTGTTATTAAATTTGAAAGATAATGGAGCAATTGATGAAAAGATAAAGAATGATTTTCCCAGCATAAAGTTTAAGAAAGCAATTAATCAAAAGGAAGTGAATGATTTTCCCAGCAGAAGGTTCAAGAAAGAAAATAATCAGAAGACAATGAATAATAATCGGAGCATAAGGTTCAAGGAAACAATTAATAATTTTCCCAGCACAAAGTTTAAGAAAGTTATTAATCATAAGATAACAAATGATTTTCCAAAGAAAAAGGTTCACAATGGTTTTTCCAAGAACAAGGTTCAAAATCGAAATCGGTAATGAATGATTTTTCAGAGATAAAGTTCAAGAAGATTAAGCAAGTAGAATTTCGAGAAGATCCAAGAATTATACAAAATAGAAGAATTGTTCAACAATTTGATCGGGGCAGCCAACATGATCCATTCCCAGTAAGTGTTACTCGACCCAAGAAATATCATACCTAGGTAAGTGATCAAATCTATCTAAGGGCGGCGAACGCTCATAAAACTTAAGGAGAATTTTTTTTTTTAGAAGTCCAATATTTCTCTCATAGTGTCATATTCTAGGGGCAGAGTCGTCATTATGTTTGGCCCCTTAAGTCAGTCGGTCTAAAAAAAAAGAAATAATTATCAAGATTTTTTATTTTCATATAGTGTCAAAAAAAAGGGGACAAGGTCGTCATTATATTAGGCCCTTCGTCAAAAAAGCCAAAAGATAAAAAGAAAAAGAAAAAAAAATCAAGAATTATTATTTTAGTCTTATGGAATCCGTCAAAAGTTAAGTCAAAAAAAAAAATCAGTTCATAGTGTCAGCAAAATAATAAGGGGCACCACCATCATACTGGGCCCACTTCAGTAGAATAAGTCTTTTGTAGAGAGAGATATGTTTGTAATTATGTATGTCATTATTAGTCCTGTACAACATCTCCTAAAGTTCTATGAGCAACGGACGTCCAAACGGGTAGGTTGAAAGAAAAAAAAATGAAAAAAATTGATAAAGAAAAAAAAAGTGAAAAATGAAAAAAATAAATAAATGGTTATTAAACAGCCACTTGGGAAAATTGAGTAGCACTTAAAATAGATGGAGGAAAGGAAGAGTCGCGTGGAGAAATTGAAGATTTGAAGCATCAAACGTCATCCCTGGAAATCAACAAGATCGTGAATCATTTTTACAATTTGAAGCCAATTGATTATAGCTGGGAGATACCTGGGAGGATTGACAGATTTGAAAATTTGGATGGGGACGGTAATATTTTTGGTGGTATCTATCAGACACGTGGCAGGTCGGGATTCCTAAACCTTTGTATATGTTGAGTATTTTGTTTTTCACCTTTTGTTTTTGAAAACTATTTTCTAGGATTTGTTTCTTAATAAAAAATAATAAAAATAATAAAAAAATAATTAGTATTTATTAAGAACATGTGCTACTAATAGCTCTTTTGCAAGGTCATCAATTACAGGGTTTCTCCAGAATTTGGACTCAAAACTCAAAGGGAAAGTGAGGCTTACTTTCTATATAAGGATTGTGGCAATCAAGAATGCTCGAGGAAAATTATTTATCTAAGGCTCCATATGGATTGTAGAAAGGACAAGAGATGATGAAAATATTTTGAGCAAAATCGTACAGATTGAAGAGCCTAAACTCAGACGATGCAATCGATGTGATGACGTAGCATGTGGTAATAAAGCGCAACCTGTTTTCGCAATAGTTGATATGGCACAAGTACCGTTTCGTCGTGATCTCTATCACGAGGATGTGTACTCGTGCAAAATTAAAATACTTAGAAATAATTCGGGTGAACTCTCTAGTGTCATCCCGGATAATTATAAGTGAGGAATCCAACAAAATAATTGTGCAAAATAGGTGTGTATGTCTTTGGCATTCAGTTGCACACAAACCTCCGCCAAAGAAGGGCAACTGTAGACACCCCAATTTTGCACGGTCACGAATGTCGCCGCAAAAGTCGTATCCGAAGTAGTCCAAATGCTAAAATCTAACAAAAATGCTAAACGCACCGAGCTGGTGTCCCGCGGAGAGAGAGTGACACAATTTTTTTGGTGGACCCCACATAATGGCCCACCCCCGTTAGCTCCCCCACATGGCGCCCCTAGCAGCCGTTCGATCCCTTCGTTGTACAGATTGTGGTGCAAAACGTTGTGAGTGTAGAATCACTCAAAATCTAATATGAGTGCAAACTAGGGTAATAGTCCAAGTCCAAAGTGGGGAATTCATTTCATAAAGCCCTGCACCCCATTAGTACATTACTAATCCCCAAAATCCACTTAGTCCGAACAATTTTGAAAGTTAGTTGGACGTCTGCTCCAATTAGTGTGACCAAATGTTTTGGGTCCACCAAGTCCTGTCCGTTCCCATAAGCAAGCTATCCATTACATTTAGCTAGTCGTCCCCCGAATGTCGACATGCTTTTGGTATTAAGGTTTCTTTAGTCCCAAGTCTTTCCTTCCAACTAAGATCCTAAATTTAAATGAATTTTTTTACATTTTTGGTATAAATATCCAATAAATTTATAAAAATGGAAATAATATTTTTGAAAATGAGTAATAATATTTAGGTTTTAGAGTTCAACCGTTTGATCTTAGGCATTGAATCCTAGGGCCTTAGTTAATTGGAGGAGGCTATAAATAGGGAGCTTTTCCATTAGTTTTGGGGAAGGGAAAAATTTCAGTAAAAATCAATAGAGATTAGGAGAATTTTGGGGGTAGAAATCGAGGAGGAAACTAGAAAAGAAAATATTAGAGAGGAAAAAAATTGAGGAATAATAATAATAAAGGGGGAGATCGCATCCTATAGAGGAGAGCTCGGATACGATTTTGTGGTAGCTACGGTATTGTTGGATTATTCATTCGCATCTAAGTAACATCAGGTCATTTTCATGGCAAAGGACAGGTTTGCCGATAATCTATATTATATACTTTTTTTATTGTTCTCATGTTCGTAATGTGATTTCATTACAAGTCATCGTCTAACGATGTACTCTGCCAATTGCTTCAAGGTTTAATGAGAATTATGCATGTTCCATGTTCTTTTACTCAACGTATTCAGTTAGCATGCTTCATGTGCTTCGGTTTTAATCAACAAATTAACTCTCAACTATTAAGAGTATGCACAAACCCCTATATATTTCATAATGTGTGCATCTGTGACGGTAGTTGATTGGTTTTATAAGTTAAAATCCACCCATCTCCATATCTTTAGTAAAATTCAATCCATTGGTTAGCGGCCATCCACCCATCTCCATATCTTTAGTTTATTAAATTCAATCCATTGTCCAAGTACTTTTGTTTAATTAATAATAATAATAATTCTGAGGCAATTTTATTTGTTTGGATCAAAGGAAGCATCTTTTGGGCATCTATAAATTCTTCTTTTTCTTTTGTTAAGTTAATATTAATATATCAAAATCCCTAAAATCCCGATTATAAAGTAGAGGATGTAAATTAAAGCTAGGGTCCCAACTCCCAAAGTTGGGTGGCGGCTTCGTAGGATATGAATACATAAATATAGTAGAGAAATGAAAACGCAAGCCGATCCGAAATTAAAGGAATATCCATTATGTAACAAGAGAATTCAAGATGATGTAGGAGAAATTGATCTTGAGATCCTCAAATATGTGTTAATCACTGGGAATCATTTTGGCGCTTATGCAACCAGATCTATGATCAATTGCTAAAAGATAAAATTTGGATCAAGATTATCTACGTAAGGAGTTAATATGTTCATTTGAATAACTTTGATTCATTAACGCGAGAGCGATTGGGTTTGAAAAAGAACGATACCCCATTAAGAGAAAAAATGCTACAAAGATCATCTCTTACCAAAATCATTTGAGGCTTCGACCTTTTCTACCAACCGCTATTTTTTCTTGTAATATCACCAAAAATCTTGGAAAAGATGCACACCTCCTCTCAAGTCCGAGGCAACATCAAAGAGTCAAATTAAAGGAGGAAGAAATCGTAGAGAATTGAGAGAATATTGACTCCCTTGGAAATCATTATAAACCAAAGGGACATCCCCATTAAGAGCTTCATTAAAATCATCATTATTATTGTCATCATCAGAATTATCACTCGAGTTTTCTGTGTTAGATTGAAGAGTTGAAGAAGAAGAGAATTGGGTTTTTCTTTTCTTTAAGGGAAGAGCGCCAGATTTCTCTCTGCGAGGGGCATTAGATTTTTCTATAAAAGGAGCAGTAGATTTACCCTTGCGACCACCTTCGGATTTATCTTTAGTTCTCGCAGGTTTCACAAGCTTTCTTTCTTCGATTTCATGCGAACACAGATAAAGATAAGAAATAGAGGCAACAATATATTGCAAAAAGTTATAAAGAAATATTTCTTACTTCATCTGTGAGAGATTTGAGAGCTAAGAAAGTAGCAGGTTTCCCAAACTTATCATAGCTGGATTTCAACCTTTCAATCTGATAAAAAGGAGATAATCAGCGAGAATCTAAAGACATGAAGAAATTAATAATGATAACATGTTATGCAAAGTATTGAGAGAACATACTTCTTTGTTTTCTCAGGCCAGCTGAATACCCACGGTTGGAACTCTGCGATATGCGCAGGTAGATCATGGGTACCAGAAATATATGAACCCTCTAAAAGTAAAGGGAAGATGAACCATTTGTCATCGTTGGAGTGGCGGGGACCTTTATTAGTACTAGTATGCCAGTCAATATCCAACATAAGCATTTTGTCTTCCGCAACATCATCTTTCTTTTGCAAGCGGACACCCCAACAAGTGTGATCCCTCCTCATGGGGATTATGTCATAGTTTATGAAGAAATTATCTACAGTATACATTGCGGGAATAATTGGAACATCCTTGAATTCAGGGTTCTTCGCAGTTTCAGGGTAGCGAGATTCTTTATTAGCAGCACGAGTAGCATACTCCAACAGCAGACGAATGTAGTCCCCACCTAGTTGATATATATCTCGCGAGAATTTTGGGTGAGAAAGTATCTCATAAAATAAAGGCAGCTCAGTATCGTAGAGAGGAATGGGAAGACCAGCTTCAAGTTGAACTAGCGATACTATAACTTTCTCGTGAGAACATTGATGATCAAAAAATAATTTGATAGAAAGTTCGGATTTAGGACTCTGATCTGGAATTGTAGACAAAGTAAAACCTTTATTTTTAAGTTTTTCCCGCATCTCACCAAAAGCAACCAAATTTTTAGCGCCAGGAGCAACCATTTTTGAGTATGGGAATGAAGGAAAATGTTGAAGAATGAGAAAGAAATCACAGCAATAGCAAATCCAGAATTTACGGAAGAACAGTAAAATTGCAAAGAAGTTGCAGAGAGGAGGAAGAAGAAAGTAAAAAGAGGAAAAAAAAAGAATGAAAGAAATATTTATATAAGAAGAAATTTCTCGGGAAGATGAATGCAATTAATGCAAAGAAAAGACGTGAACGGTCAGATCGCAACGGTTGAAAAGGACGTGTCAAAGATTTACTGGAATAAAAAGTACGAGAAAACAGCTGGCGAAGAATACAAAAACGTGTCAAAGCGGAAGAATGCAAAAAGATAAACAGCTTCGGCATTGTAAAAAATTCAATTCTCATGATCTTCCCTCCTTCGCAGAAAAGACATGAGAAGAGGCAATATGTAGGACCAGAATATCGCCATGACAGTATTATTGCGAGATTAACAACACTCATGCGATCATCACCGCGAGCTCTTCAACAACACTTTGAGAGCGTCACAGAGTAATTTAAAGAGTGATCCAAAAAATGACGTAATAGCTGACGATTGAAGAAACACGAGAAGAGCATGATCGTTCTGCGATGGTTAGAACGCTTACGAGAATTGGCATTATAATTACCGTGAAAACATCGCAAGCCAGATCCAAAATTAATGGACATCTTAGCTGTCATCCATTATGTAACTACCCTATATAAAGAGACCCAGTATATCCAGAGAGAGGATGATGTATTTTTGAGTGTTGAGAAATTCTTGAGGAGAGAGAAACAAAAGAGCGGTTGTATTTTTAATCAACTTCCATTACTTGTAAACATTTCTGAGAATAAAATAATAAAGTGTCGTTTTAATCACTCAAATATGTGTTAATCATTGTAAGATCTTATCAAGGGTGTAGTGTAGGATTTCCTACAACTACAGTTCTTATGAAATTTCGGACTTATAATAGTCCACTGACGGCCAGGTTTCGATCTCGGAACCAGGGTTTGCATACAATATGCCAGAATAGGGTTGGTTTAATGTTTCAGGGAATATTCCAAAGGAATATGACCTGTAAATGGATGGATTTATCGTTCTTACGAAATTTCGGACTTATAATAGTCCACTGACGGCCAGATTTCGATCTCAGATCCATGGTTTGCATACAATATGCCAGAATAGGGTTGGTTTAATGTTTCGGGGAATATTCCAAAGGAATCTTACCTGTAAATGGATGGATTTCATCGTTCTTATGAAATTTCAGACTTATATTAGTCCACTGATGACCAGGTTTCGATCTCGAAGCTAGGGTTTGCATACAATATGCCAGAATAGGGTTGGTTTAATATTTCGGGGAATATTCCAAAGGAATCTTACCTGTAAATGGATGGATTTCATCGTTCTTATGAAATTTCAGACTTATAGTAGTCCACTGACGGCCAAGTTTCGATCTCGGAGCTAGGGTTTGCATACAATATGCCAGAATATGGTTTTTTAATGTTTTGGGGAATATTCCAAAGGAATCTTACCTATAAATGGATGGATTCATCATTCTTACGAAATTTCGGACTTATAGTAGTCCACTGACGGCCAGGTTTCGATCTCACAGCCAGGGTTTGCATACAATATGCCAGAATAGGGTTGGTTTAATGTTTCGGGGAATATTCTAAAGGAATCTTACCTGTAAATGGATGAATTCATCGTTCTTACGAAATTTCGGACTTATAGCAGTCCACTGACGGCCATGTTTCGATCTCGGAGCCAGGGTTTGCATATAATATGCCAGAATAGGGTTGGTTTAATGTTTCGGGGAATATTCCAAAGGAATCTTACCTTTAAATGGATGGATTCATCGTTCTTACTAAATTTCAGACTTATAGTAGTCCACTCACGGTTAGGTTTCGATCTCGGGGCCACATTTTGAAGTTTGAATTGACATTGGGCTTCATATTTATCGATTTCGATGATGTATCCTGCTAAGTTTAAAGTCAGAACCCTCCCGAAGCTTCTTGGTTCACAGTTTGTAAGTCGTTATACCACATTTGAAGTTCGAATCAACACTGAGCTTCATATTTATCGATTTCGATGATCTATCATGCTAAGTTTGAAGTCAGAACCCTCCCGAATCTTCTAAGTTCATAATTTGTATGTCGTTATACCACATTTGAAGTTCGAATCAACACTGAGCTTCATATTTATCGATTTCGATGATGTATCATGCTAAGTTTGAAGTCAGAACCCTCCCGGAGCTTCTTGGCTCATAGTTTGTATGTTATTATACCATATTTAAAGTTCGAATCAGCATTGAGCTTCATATTTATCGATTTTGATGATGTATCCACTTGTATGACTTGTCAAAATTACTTCATGACCTATGTGACTAGTCGAAACTCAAACCGGAAGCACAAAGAGAAAGCACCAAAACACAAAGAGAAAGCACAAAGAAACACACCAATTATCGAATTCATTTTTCATTTTCCCGATTCATTCTTATACATTTTTGGATTTTTTTTAATCAAAATATCGATAATAATGTCCTAAATTTATTAATATTTTTTTTGGATTTTTTTTCATGTCGAAGATTGATAATTAAACCGAAAACATGAGTTCGTATTAACACAAAGAGAAAGCACACTTGCTTGATCCGTATGATAGTCTTTTAATCAAATATGTACCGTTTATAAATTTGCTTAATTCGTATGACCAACCTTATTTGAAATCTCTACCATCCAAAAAATTTTATAATAAATTTCTCTCACTAACTTCCCTTTTCTTCGTTTCTACTCTCTCAAATCTTCGCCTCCTCCGAAGAAGACCCAAGATCAAAAAAATTCCTCCCCCTTCTTCTTCAACTTACAGATCGGCCACGGCTTCAAAACATGAAGGAGTTGCAAACTATTTTCTCATCTCGAATGAAGAAAACCCATTTCTCTGTGTCAAATCGCACAACTTCTTCGAACCCTAATAGTCGATTCGATCTCAGCAGAACCCCAACTTCAATCACTGGATGTTAACTCTAAATACATCAGAATCATCTTCTCGATTACCAACAACTACACCATCAGTTTCTATGGCAGAAACCCTAAATTGCTTTATACTTCTCAAATTCAATCACCAACAGATTCACCCCTTGTTTCTGAGTTCACACAATCAATTCAAAGTCAAAACCCACTCAATCTCTTCTTCGGTTCATGAATCTGTTCTTCTTCATCGATTTCTTCGTATTTCAAAACCATTTATAAATCGTTGCTACAGAGTTAGGGTTTTCTTGAATTGAATTTGGATAAAATGGATTTGAAGGTGATGAATAGATCTGATATATGGAGATGTGTTTGGTGATTGGATGGCCGTTTCAATGTGTTTGAGTTGAGAAATAGAAGGATTTGTTTATTTCAATTAAATTGGTTGTGATTTGTATTCAGGTAGCTGGGCTAAAGACGATTCAATATTCCCAGTTTCATCATCATAATAAGAAGATGATTGTTTACTTTTTCTTGGAGGATTTGATTCAATTTCTTACTCTTTGATTCAACTTAAAGGAAATTTACATAAGGCCCTTGAGGTAATTACTAATCTTCAGTTTCTCTTTTACAATCTTCAAATGATTCAATCTATTGTCAATTCTGGGTTATAAACAATTTTGGGTTTTGAGTTATATCCTATGATTTGTATAATTTATAGGGATCCATAGATCTATCAAAACCTTCACTAACTGATATATTGAAAAATGATGCTGAAAAATCAGAAGAGGGAAGCAAAAGTTTGAAGAGGAGAAGGCATGATGAGTCTAAATAACAAATTCGAAGAAATCGGGAGAAAAGATGAGGTCCGGGGTTCAGAAATTGAGCAGACATGGATGAGAACAACCAACATGTAATTTTAGGTTCTCTATTATTAATATGCTGAGTATTTGGGTTTTATCCGAGTGATCTCAATTATTAGGTAGTGTTTTTGTTTTGATTTTAGGCTATCATGTTTCGATTTTTTTTTTCCGTTTTGTATTGTTTTGATTCTAGGCTTTTTCTTGTGTTGATTTTAGGTATTTTGTTATGATTTTTAAGGGGTTTTCTGTTTTGGTTGTGGTGTAGGTGCTCTCTATTTTCTCAAATGGCTACTATTTGTGATAAGCTGAAAATGTATTTTGAGGAGGAGGAGGAAAGGAAGAGCAATGCTATACTTATGTTACTGCAGATAATGGTCAAATATTTTTGATTTGTAGGGTCGTAATGTGATTATAGAGAGCAGTGTTGGTGCTCCAAAGGTTACAAAGGATGGAGTGACTGTTGCCTCCGGACAAGGCTCGAAATCTTGGCGCATCTCTTCTAAAGAGGTTGCCACTGCTAAAAATACAACTTCGGGGGATTGTAACTTTTTCCTAGCAAATTGTATCCCTTTCGTATTTTCTGAAAACAGTTTTCCTTGCTGAGCCTATTTAAGGGACTATCATGTTGGTAATGTTGTGATTTACGTGTTGGCAGGAAATAGATCATCCTTTGATTCTTATTCATGACAAGAAGATATCTGACATGACCTCACTTGTCAAAATACTGGAGATGGCTGTTATGGTAATAATTTTTTTTTTCTTGTTTCACAACTTCTAGTTGTTCACTAATGTGTATTTGCTCAATCCTTTGAAATTATATCTAAATGCTTTTTTTTTTATGGAGGCTTTGAATATGGTTATTTCATTTGTATGTAAACTTAAATCTGAAATCAATGACTTGACTATGGTTATTTGAAATTAGCTCAATGTTTAAGTTTACATACAAAGGCGAGCCAATGGACACAGACGAATCTGGAACTGCTCCTAGTCCTGCATAAGTTTTTCATATAGCCCTGGGTTTTTTCTTTCAGTTTACGGATTTTCTTCTATTCCTCCAGTCCGTACATCTATCAGTTAAATTATCTATATTACTACTAGTTTCTAAGTTTATAAAATTCATTCTAATGAACAACGGAAAACAACTTTTTTTTTAATGACAGATGATTCATTCTCAATTGTTTAATTGGCGGCATTCTCAAAGACAGGATTGGATTGTTCAAATTTGATGGAATAAATTTATTTGGATCTTGCGAGGTTTGTAATCAACTCAACTCAACTCAAAGCATTGGAGAAAAATATACTTTCTTTTGTGTATGTAACTCATTTTTTAAATTGCTCCGGTTACTTGCATCATGCCTAATTTCAACTTATAGTTGATTCTTCCTGCCAATATTACATGCTCAGGAGCTAGGACGACAATGCCACTTAGTTACATAACCACTTATAGGACAATGATACTTCTAAGGGAGATAAGTATTTCTTCGCGCAATGATGTTGTGCTTATTTCAGTGTACAAAAATGGGATCAGTTTATTCATTATACGAACGAACCATAGTTTGCTTGAGGGATGATCTGTGAGCTTATACAATCATTATTTTTTGTTTCAGGTTCAACACTGGTGTCAACCGATGCTACTGCCCTTCGGACGATTTTGCCAAGAGGGCATTGGTTGATGGCCTAGAGTCTTCCCAGATTCGCGTGTTTGGTTTGCCAGTCAGGCCCTCGTTTTGTTGGCCTGTAAAGAAAACCACAAGAGCTCTCGGCGAAGCACTATTCAATGCAGAGAAAAGGGTTTGTTCCGGCACATTGTGTTGTGTTGGTGCATTCTATGTGTGCAAGGTCTAGAAAGGTTTTACGAAAACAGAAGTGTTATACGTTTTTTTTTGGTGTTGAAGTTCTGTAAATTGCTTATGTAGTGGTGATTATAATTGGAAATCTAATCTTCGTTATACAAATTTAATTTTGTATTTAAATTATCAATTTTTTTTTTCAAATCGAATATGTACCACAACTCATAATCATAGTTGTCAAGGAATTCACATACAACTTTAATCATAGTTGTCAAGGAATTCACATACAACAGTAACCAAAGTTGTCAACGAAATCGCATACAACTCTAAGCATAGTTGTCAACGAATTCACATACAACACTTCCCAAAGTTGTGAACGAATACATATATAACTATAATCATTCACATACAACACTTCCTAAAGTTTTCAACGAATTCATATATAACTATAATCATAGTTGTCAATGAGTTCACATACAACTCTAACCATAGTTGCAAACGAATTTTCCATAACCCCAACAAGTGTAGTGTATGAGTTATTTTCACAACCCAAGTAAAAGTTGTGTTAGGCATAAATAAATTTTTTTTGAAAGACATTCACAACTGATCCGAGCGTGGTATACAATGGAACGACAACTGTGTTTACGACTAATATTGATGAGTTGCAAAGAATTGAGGACTTTCTACACCCCACCCCTTGTGCAACCTATAGATATCCGTCATCGTATATCGTATGACAACTCTTTTCTGGTGTAGTTGATCGATGTTTTTCCCATAGTGTGAATGTAGAGTGAAGAAATATGCTGAGACAGAAGCAAGTAATACTCAAACAAAACAAAGAACTACATCAACTAATCTCAAACCTAATGTACCATAGCAATCTGCTGAAAAAGGAAAATCTGCATATTCTTCAAATCTCAATACAACACCACAAAGACCATCTCATAAGTAACAAGAAAAATTTGATATATGCTTTACACCAGTTACAGAAATAAGTCAACATATTGTAGTACCTCAAACTACTTTTGAGGTAGGAAATTTATCTTCAGGATGATTTGAATCACTGAATACTTTCATGGAAGAGGAAATAGATATACATATATGAGTAGAGGAACTGAAAATCTTACTCCAGGAAAAATGCTACAAATTGCTGAAGACAATGCAGTGGAAAAAAGTGTTATAAAGTTCATTAATGGCAAAGATGGCTCAGTATCTGAGGAGAAAGTCCCAACTACATCTTGGTCAAGGGTCATCCAAAAACCTTCATCATCAAACACAAATAATACTTCAACAGTTCAACAAAAATAGGTACCAGCAAAGGTAAACGCTCAATAACCCCCCAACAAATACAACTTCAGGAAGAATCAAGGAAAAGGAGATACTAGGGACCTCCATACCTTGAAGTGAAAGTAATTTTTTGGAATCTTAGGGGCCTGAGGAGACCTATGGCTCAAGATAAACTAAGGAATCTAATAAATCAGTTTCAACCTTCTTTAGTGTTTATAGCTGAACCAAAAATAAGTTGTAGTGCATCTTTCTGCAATAAGTTGAATCTTCCAGGAATGCAAAATATGGTGATTCATAACTCAACATCAAATAAAAAAGGGAACATATGGTTGTTTTGGAATAAGAACTTGCATACACCTACTGTTATTTCCATGTCAAGTCAGATGATTACAGTCATCATTGGGGTAAATTTGGTGTCTCGAGTTCATGCTCATGTGAATGCTGTTCAAAGAAGATATTTATGGTCTGAGATGGAAGCAATAAGTGACTTACAACTTCCTTGGCTAGCAATTGGTGACTTTAATGCCATCATAACAACAATGGAAAAAGCAGGGGGAAGCCAGCTATTACTAGAAACATGCTTGAGTTTAACACTTGTCTTGAAAAATGTGAGCTTCAACAATATCCTAATCAGGACTTGATTATTCTTGGTCAAATTGTCAGCATGGTGCAAGAAGGATCTTATGCAATCTTAATAGAGAAGTATTCAACAATTTATGGATTCAAAAGCACGGTGGATGAAGTTATAAGGCTGGAATGAGAATAACATCTGATCATTCTTCTTTACTGGGGGGATGTGTTGCTTGTCCTAAGCCAAAAAATGTTCGACAAAAATTTAAGAAGATTTGGTTAGATCATCCTAATTTTATGGAAGTAGTCTCTAAATGCTGGTCTGAAAAAATTGAAGGAGATCCTGCTTTTGTTTTTCAGAGCAAATTAAAAAAGCTTAAAAAAGTTCTAGTGTATTGGAATTGGAGAGTATTTGATAATGTGAATGTGCAAATAAAAGAAGCTGAAAAAGAAGTTCAAGAAGCAACAAAGTTGTCTGATGCTCATCCTCTCAATGAAGAATTCTTGGATAAATTGGTGCAAGCTGAAAATAATCTAAATTCTAAAGAAGTTCATTTGAGTACAATACTGAAGTTTAAGTCAAGAACCAAATGGATCAAAAAAGGCTCTGCAAACACAAGCTTCTTTCATGCAAAGCTGAAGGTAAGGCAAGCTAGAAACTCCATTACTGAATTGTAAGATGCTAACAATGAAATTATCACAGATCAAAGTAAAATTGCAAAAATACTTATTGATTACTTTGAGGATAAGTTCAAATTTAAAGAGGTATACATTGAAGAATCTTCACTTGAAGTAATTCCAAAAGCTATTACAGAAGAAGATCAAACAATGCTAGATGCAATTCCTTCATGTGAAGAAATAAAGAAAATTATTTTTGAAATGGATCCTGAAAGTTCTCCTGGTCTAGATAACTTTACAGGCAATTTTTACAAGCCATGTTGGCAAGTAATTCAATATGATGTAGTGAATGCATTCCAATTCTGCTTGAAGAGAAGATTCACTCCAAGAGGCTTAAACTCAAATTTTCTAGTGTTTTTGCCAAAAATTGAAGGTGCAAGATCTCCTAAACAATTTAGACCAATTGGGTTGAGCAATGTAAGTTTCAAAATATTCAACAAAATTATAACAACCAGAATGTCAAGTCTTATGCACAAGCTCATATCTCCACAACAAGCTACATACATAAAAGGGGGGAATATACAAGACCAAATAGTTCTTGCTTCTGAGATGATTAATGAAATGAAGAAGAAAAGAATAGAATGTAATATTGGGCTCAAGTTAGACATATCACAAGCCTATGACTCAGTGTGCTGGAAATTCTTATTTCAAGTTCTAATCAAATATGGTTTTTCAGTCACTTGGTGTCAATGGTTAAATACCTTACTTGAATCAGCAAAAGTCTCAATAATGATAAATAGTGGTCCTAATGGCTTCTTCTCAGTTGGTAGAGGATTAACACAAGGAGATCCACTATCTCCAATCCTTTTTGTGTTAATGTAAGATGTTATTATTAGAAATATTTCTAAATTGGTAGCTGAAGGTAAGATAACTCCAATGGAAATAAGAAATGGAATACATCCTTCTCACATTTTTTTGTTGATGATGTGTTTATTTTTTTATAATGGAGCAAAGAAAAGCATTAAAAATATAATGAATCTCCTAGAAGATTATCAGAAAAGTTCAGGTCAGCTGATTAATAAAAGCAAAAGAAAGATCTTCGTGGATGGAACACCAGCTGCAAGGACTATGAAAATTAAAGATCTAATGCAAATGGAAGTGAATTCTTTACCTGATAAATATTTAGGAGTAATTATTCAGGCTAGGAGAGTGAAAATTTCAACAATTTGGACAATGGTAGAGTTCTTGCAAAAGAAACTGGCTACTTGGAAAGGTAAATTGCTGTCATTTAATGATAGGATGGTACTAATAAAATCAGTACTTAGTAGCTTACCAATCTATAACATGTTAGTGTATATGTGGCCAAAATTAGTAATCAAAATTTGTGAGAGGATAATCAGAAACTTCCTGTGGTATGGAGATGGAGAAACTAGAAAGTTTAAAACTTTCTCATGGATAAAAGTATGTTCACCTTATAATGAGGTGATTTGGGCGTTCAAAGACTAGATATTCTCAACAAAGCACTTTTAATGAAACTTTTATGGAGAATAATAAATTGTGGTGAAGAATGGGATATATTCATCAAAGCTAAATATTAGGATAAACATGGACAATGTGCTTGGAATCACTTAAAATAAAATATAAGGTGGTGCATATATAGGAGATGGTAAAAAATATCCATTTGGTTTGATTCTTGGATTGGTAATTCTCCAATCATTGAGGATATTGGATTTACTGATTATGCTAAAGCTCACATCAGCATGAAGGTGTCAGACTTACTCATGGAAGGAAAATGGGATTTACCTGAGCAGCTTAAAATCATTCTTTCTGATTTCACTCTGCCTGAAATTGGTATTGGAAATGATAATCTAATTTGGACAGCTGACATCAAAGGTAATTTCACAACTTCCTCTGCCATAAATTTAAACAGAAATAAAGAACAACGTTTGCATTATCACAAGAAAATTTGGGATTCATATCTTCATCCTTCTATAGCAAGCAACATCTGGAAACTTGTTCAGGGAATTTATGTATATGACACTATACTAGTTGAAAGAGGGATTAAACTTGCTTCTAGATGCTGCATTTGTGAATCATATCAAGATAATATGCATCATTTTCTGTGGGAGTGCAGATTCAGTAAAGAAATATGGAGTTGGATATGCCATGTTTTTAAAGTTAAAATTCCTAATTCCTTTGAAGAAGTATGGAATAATGCTAAAGGAAAGAGTCTATTCATTAAAGAATGTTGGGGTATCGCTGCTTGTGCAATCATAAGAGATCTGTGGTTTCAAAAGAATAAGATGATATTTGAGCAAGTTAAGCCAAACATTCAAAGTTTCAAGAGCATAATTAAAAAGACAGTCTTTGAGGGGGCAATCAAAATTAAAGGTCACAAATGGAGTGCTGATATTGATGATCAGGTAATTCTCTTCTTTAAATTGGAACCAAGAAAACTTCAATATCATTGTATAAAACCTTGTTACTGGATTCCACCAAGGACTGGAGTTTTCATGTTTTTCTGTGATGGGGCATCATTTGGAAATCCTGGATCAGCTGGCTTTGGTGTGGTAGTAAGAGATCATTTATGTCAAGTATTGGGAGTTATGTCTGGAGGAATTTGCATTGCAACAAATTATATTGCAGAGGTATATGCAATCATCTGTGCAGTTGAGTTAGCCGTGGAATGGAAGATTCAAGAAGTAATCCTCAACTCAGATTCCAAGACTGTAGTGACTGAATTTGCAGGAAACATAATGCCATGGTTTGTCAAAAATGAGATGGAATAAAGCAATTGCTAAGATTCACTCTCTCCAGTTTAGACATAGTTTCAGGGAAACTAACTTTTCTGCAGATACATCTGCAAAAAAAAGGAGCTCTCCTGGCAGCAGGTCAAAGAGAAATTTACTATGGAAAACTAAGTTTTTTATCAAGGATAGAATTACCTGATATATCATATTACAAAATGTGCTAATTCCTTCAATGCTTATGTAGTTGGTTGTTCTCTCTTTTGTCTTAAATTTTAACTTGTAATCTTTAAAAATCTTTATTTCCATTTTAACAAAATATGTGATTCAGAAAAAATAAATAAAAAACTTAATGTATTTTTTTAATTTCTTCAAAAAGCATTGTAACCTTGTTTTGCAATGTAATGGAAGATTTCCCTTACTTTGGTAAATTCTCAAATTTTGAAACAAACAACCATTGGAACAAATTGCCAAACATGTGACGAACATTTAGAAAATAAAATTTTGAAGAAAAAAAAAAGCAGTTGGTGGTGTGGAGGAGGTGTAGGAAAAAAAAGGTCAAGCGTTGAATTGTGCAGCGCTGGTCTTTAGCGCTGAACAGAACAACGCTTTGGCAACCGCTGAATAGTTCAGCGTTGATGCCCTAGAATATTCGCTTGACGCTGAATCGTTCAGCGTAGAGATCACTTTTTGAGTGCTAAATCATTCAGAATTTCAATCTTGCTGCTAGTTGAACTGCGAGCACTTGCTAGGAGAGAGAACAAGTGTTAACTTTTAGACCACACTTTTTTTTGAATTGCAATACTTAACTGCCAATCTAGCAGCTCAATCTAGCCCATAGAGGTTAGCCTTAAATGGGTATTTCATATTCTAGTAAATCATTGTTTGTACCCAGAAATATTTCCAGGCACTAAACACGATGATTTTGATGATGGTGATTAGAACTAGGGTTATCCACAAAACAAGCTTATAGATGATAGACACGAATTTAACGTGGTTCGGCATGGTTTGCCTACATCCACGGACAAATCCCCGTAAGGATAGATATTTTATTCATGAATGTGTTACAATCGCTTTATGATGTATATTTCTTTCCCTTATTTATACATTTGCGAATTAGGTTCTTCCTCTAATTTTATGGTAGGCATAAATTGTATTAAGTTTCCTTGCATGCCTCCTGGCATTAATCTGCCATGCATGCCCCCTAGAATTAACCTTCCCTGCATGGATCCTAGCATTAATATGCCCTGCATGCCTCCTGGCATTAATCTTCCTTGCATGCCTCCTTTCCGCTGTTGACTGTGACTATCAAGATTTGCATGGTGTGACCTGCTGGCAGACTGCCTTGACTGGTTGACATGACTATCCAGCAAAACTGTCAACATGGATAAAGACTGGCTGGCAGTGCGGCAGAGTACTTATCTGGAAACTGGTTAGAAGCGCGACTGCCAACTCGGCTTCGACAGTTGAACAACAGTTAACTTTGACCATTGATCGGGTGTTGACCTTGACCATTGACCGGGTGTTAAATTGGGAAAAACAGAAGATTACATTCACAGCAGCAGAGATACCAAGAGAGAATTTAAACCACACATCTCCTCTGGTAATCACAATAACTGCACGGAAAGAAAATGAAAAATTAGTAAAAGCTGTAGAAGAATGGGCGATAAATAGAACTCTGATTGATACGGGGAGTTCGACGGATATAATATTTTACCATGCATACAAAGAAATGGGATATAAAGATGAAGAGATGACTCCTTCAACCTATCATGTTCATGGCTTTGGCAAATCTATAACAAAACCAAAGGGATAAATAAAGGTGCGAATTTCTCTAGGAGAGATTGAGACACAAGTGACACTATGCGTAGTGGATATGGAATCACCATACAACATGTTGTTGGGAAAGCCATGGATACATGCAATTAAAGCTGTAGCATCAATATTACATCAATGCATTAAATTTCCTATGCCAAGTGGGATTGGTGAAATTAGAGGGGAGGCTGATAAAGCGAGATTATTGTAGTACCAAAATATCGCCACAATGCTATTCCCGCGATATTAACAACATTTCTGCGAAAATCCCAAACGTTTCTACAAGTATTAACGACACTTTGACGAGATTATCGCAAGATTCCTCAACAACATTTGGCGAGTGTCGTAAAAGAGTGATGTAACGATTAACGATTAAAGATATATGAAGAATAAGTCTGCTTCACGATGGTTGTAAAGTTGGCGATGGTGAAGACTGAAGTTATGGCGATGAAATCGCAAAGTAGATCCGAAATAGGAGGAAAACTTAGCTGTCATCCATTATGCAAATCCCTATATAAAGGGCACGATAGATCCAGAAAAGGATGATGTATTTTTGAGAGCTTAGAGAATTTTGAGGAGAGAGAAACTCCAGAAAGAAAGTTTTATTTCTGAGTTTTAATATCTTTTGTAAATCTTCCTGAAAGTGAATTAATAAAAGTGTTGTTGTTCATATACAATTATGACCTAGTTTTCATAGATTCTTGACAAGGGTGTAGTGTGGGAAATCCTGCAACTACATTTTGGCGCCCGAAACAGGGATGAGTTAATGAAAATAGAGGAAAAAGTGAAGAAGAAGATAAAATTTTTTCAAAATTAGGAAAATTATAAAGTAAATCGGTGAGAAAATTGAAGGAAGAATTATCAGAATCAAAAAGGATTGTAGAAAATTGAAAGGTGATGTAATAACAAAAGAAATGATTGATAAATTTCATGAAAATATCAAGGGAAGGATACATAAACGGGATTTTGAAGGAAGTAAGATTATGACAGTGGAGAAGATATCATCATTGAAATATTGGGAAAAACAAGAAATCACGTTTACAGCAGCAGAAATACCAGAAGGAGATTCAAGTCATACATCTCCATTGGTGGTCACAGTAACCACTATACCAGTGAGAAAGGAGAAATCAATAAAATCTGAAGAAGAATGGGCTATGAATAGAACTTTAGTAGACACAGGAAGTTCTGGACATGATATTTTATCATACCTTCAAGAAGCTGGGATATAAGGATGAAGAAATGTCTCATTCAACGTATTATGTTCATGGCTTTGGAAAGTCTATAACAAAACCTAAAGGCGAGATAATGGTACGAATTCCACTCGGAGAGATTGAAACACAAATATCATTATGTGTGGTAGATGTGGAATCGCCGTACAATATGATACTGGGAAGATCGTGGATACACGCAATCAAGGATGTGGCTTCAACATTACATCAATGTGTTAAATTTCCTATGCCTAGTGGAATTGGAGAAATTAGAGGAGATGTGAATTTCGCGAGATTGTGCTACCAAATTGAAGTAAGAAATTGTGAAGAACGTCCAAAGTTGCGAAAAGCTCGCAGAAAATTGAACAGGGAAGCAAAGAAAGAAGAGGAATTTAAAATTTACATGATAAAGGTCAAAAGAAGGAAAAGGGATACCAAGTGAAGTTTCACGAGAAGGAGATGAGTTCGTGAGAGTTATTGATAGGTGTAGAATACACCTAATTTACTATCTAGTAGTTTATGATTTCTTTGGTATTTTTCTTGTGAATTATGTATTTTACGTGTGTTTTTGAGTTATTAGGTACTCTGGAGTCGCATGGAGGAAAAGAAGAAGGAATTATCCAAAATTGAGCAAAAAGGGCAAAGCCGTAATTTTATAGGATATCACTATCTAGAGCTCGGAAATGGTTAAGGGACAACTCTTTTGAAGTTTTAAAGACAGACTAGCTAAGGTTAAGGGGCTGCCATTTGGCTAGCCCTTATCAGAAGTGACCATTTATAAAGGCACCCAATATGTGGGTGTATTAGCAGTGGGTGTAATTATCGGGTGTAAATACCCTGGGGTGTACTTATCAACCCCAACCCTAAATCAATCATTTTCTTTCATTCACCCCATTCCCCTGAAATTGAGAGACGAAGAAAAAGCAACAGTATCTTCATTAAAATCGAGAGATCGAAAAGGGGGTGGATTCAAGAGCTGCAGTCGTTGAGTGAAGAAATTGGAAATGTATTCAAGTCACGGAGATGAGCAAAGGGGATCTATTTTTGATTGTGTTAAGAACTAAATCTCAAAGATGAAAGAAATTAAGCAATTGCTACTATTGGTTCTGTGAATTTAGATCCATAGAAGATTCTGCTGTTAAATTGAGAAGACAAACTCTGGGTTTGAGTTATTCTGCTGTGATGAGACGAGAAGATGCTGAGAGACAAAGTAACAAATCTGAGATGGGTTTACGGTTATTTTAGGGTTTTATGGATGAATTAGATATGGAGTTGGGTTTGAGCTCGATTCGATTGATTGATGGGAACTGTTGGTGTTGTTTAAAGTGGATATGGGTTGTGGTGCAGAGACGAACAATGGGTCTGAGGAGGTGTTCATGATTTGTGTTGCTGTTTCTGTTGTGATGAAAGAATTGAATCTGTATGGGTTCTTGTTGCTGTTGATTGGAGCAAAACATGGAGATGAAGGTGGTTCTGGTATTGATTTGAGGAGAAGGAATTGGTAGAGAAAATGGTGATGCTGGTATGAAGGGAATGGGTGCAGTTTCAGTTGAAATTGAAGATGCTGCTTTACAAAAATGTGCTTGAATTAGATGTATGCTAGGTTGTCACAGGTGAAGAAAATAATGGCCTGAATACGGCCGGAATGTCCTGTAATCAAACGAAACTCGGCCGGTTTTATACTCCGGCGATCCAACTCGTTACCGACGGCGACCGATCCAGAACGATCCCGATGACCGATCCAGCGATTTGACTCGGATGAGTTAGATCCAGTAAGACCCTGACTAGACAAACTGACTCAGCTGACTTACTTCTCCCTTTGACCTTTGACTAACAGTTGACTGATGGTTGACCTGTTTGACCGTTAGTCCTAACGGTGGACCGTGACAGAATATTCTTGTACCGGACATAATATCAAGTGGCCGGCGGTGATGGATTCCGGCCTATTTCCGGCCAAAAACCCAGTTTTCCGGTGAGCCAAAGTTGCAGAATTTTGTGTGGATTTCTCTCATGGGATGTGAAGAGTTGGACTTGGAATTGAATGAAGAATTTTGCTTGAACTTGGAAAGAGAGGATGGAAGATTTGAGAAAGGCTTGGATTTGGAAATTGAAGTGCAAAAGGAAAGGGATTCTATTCCTTGGAAGATATGGAGAGCATTGAAGCCTATAAATAGAGAAGTTCTCTACTTTTCTATACACACTTCCACACTTCCATACACTTAGATGCACTTAGATACACACATCTTTTACATATCTTTTGCACACCTTTTACACACACAATACTTTTCTTTCTTTGTGTGAACTCCTTAATATGAGTAACTAATTTTATTGATTGAGGATGAATTCCTAGTTCTTAACACATGTTTTGCGTTTTGTTTAAATTTACTTTGAATTTTCACATGATTATCGTTTGTTTTTGCTAATAAGAATGTTTATGCTTGATTGATATGTCGTTTAGGATGCATACTAAATTGATTTTTTAATTAATCTAAAGCTAGTGAAAGTTAGGGGATAAGTAATCGTTTCTTGACTCTTTACACAAGTAAAAAACACAAGACCTTGCGGAGGGATTCCGTGGAGCAATTGTGTGTGAAAACAACGCTAGAAAGTGGACCAATTGAACCGAGTCTAACTACTAGTACTAAACCTAAGTTCATAAATCTTAATGCGTTCGGGGAATTACATCTTGTAAGCGAACCTCAAGGTGGTTCTTTTGAATAGAATATGATAACTAAGCGGACCTGTTACTCAGTGAAATAAGTAATTTTGGGGTTAGCTAAGCGAACCTGCTATCCTATGGTTGGTGATAATCTGTGACTAATAAAAAGTGGAAAAGAACATAACTTTAATCATTGTTTTGCAGCGAAGAAGGATTCATTGCTCTAATATCTCTTATTGATTTCCTTTATATTTTTAATTGCTTTATTTACTTTTTGTGACAATTCAACCCCCCTTTGTGTGACAATTTTACAACTAGAATCTCGTGCTCCTCGTGGGATCGATCTTGACTACCCTATATTACTTGTTAATTAGGTAGTAAAGTGGGAGAACCTGAATACGGCTACACTGCTGCTGAACCAACAAAAGAAATAAATATTGGAAGTAAAGAAGAACCTAAAATGCTGAAAATTGGGACTAGAATGGAGGCAGATGAGGAAGAAAGAACTATAAATATTTTGCGAGAATATGCAGATATCTTCGCGTGGAACATGGATGAGATGCCAGGGATAGACCCGTCAATAGCATGTCATAAATTAGAAATCAACAAAAACATAAGACCATTTAAGCAGAGAATAAGGAAGATCGCAACAACATATCATTCTCAAATAGAAGAAGAATTATAGAAGATGCTCGACGCAGGAATTATAAGACAAGCGAAATATCCAGAATGGATTGAAAACATGGTGGTGGTCCCAAAAAAGAACAAAGGAATGAGAATTTTCATAGATTTTACGGATTTAAACAAGGCATGTCCAAAAGATAGTTTTCCGTTGCCAGATATTCCACAAATGGTCGAATCAGCAGCAGGAAACGCAAGAATATCATCATTGGATGGGTATAAAGGATATAACCAAATCCCTCTCGCTGAAGAAGATCAAGAACATACTGCATTTTTTGCTCTAAGAGGATTATATTGTTATACAAAAATGCCATTTGGCTTACGAAATGCTGGGGCAACGTATCAAAGAATGGTGGAGAAGGTGTTTGGAAAATGGATCCACAAAACATTAGAAGTGTATGTAGATGATATGTTGATCAAAAGCAGAAAAGCTGAGAATCATGTACAAGATTTGAAAGAGATTTTTGATCAAATGAGGCAATTCAATATTAAAGTGAATCCTGATAAGTGTACTTTTGGAGTGACTTCAGGGAAATTTTTGGGGTATATTGTATCAAAAGAAGGGATACAAGTTGATCCAGAAAAGGTACAAGCAATTCGCGATATGCCAACTCCTGCGATGGTAAAAGACGTGCAAAAACTAAATGGACTTTTAGCCTCGCTGGGAAGGTTCATTTCGCGATCATCAGACAAGTGTAAACATTTTTTCGATATACTCAAGAAGGGAACAAAATTCAAGTGGACATATGAAGGTGAAAAAATCTTTTCAAGGAATAAAAGAACATTTGGCGAGTATATCTATACTACAGAAAGCTGAACCGGGAGAAAAAGTATTGATTTACCTCGCAACAACTCCATATGCGCTAAGTGTTGTGTTATTGCGAGTAGACGCAGGGGTAGAAAAACCAATTTATTATATCAGCAAAATATTTAATTCAGCAGAAAGAAATTATTCAAATATTGAGAAACTAATTCTAGCGTTGGTACACGTAACTTTTAAGCTTGGAATTTACTTCCAAGCACATAAAATCAAAGTGTTAACGAGAGTGCCAATCGAATCGGTAATGAAGAATTCAAAGAGATCAGGAAGAGTTGAGAGATGGAATGCGCAAGTAGGGCACTTTAATATTCAATATGAAATTCTATCCTCGCCAAAATCACAAGTTATCGCAGATTTCTTAGCTGAATTTCCTTTAGAAGATGACGAAGCTGTAGAAGAGATGATGGATATAGAAGAAGAACATGGAGACCCAAAAGAACTATTAACAGAACCATACATATGGGAAATATTAGTGGATGGATCGTCAAATGGAGAAGGAAATGGGATTGGAGTTGTTTTCATTTCACCAGAAGGAGAAAAAACAACTTTTTCATTTAGATTGGAATTTGCATCCACTAATAATGAGACATAATATGAAGCTGTAATCCATGCATTGAAGTTTGCGATAGAAATGAAGTTGGAAAATGCTAGAATCACCAGCGATTCACAATTGGTTATTCGCCAGATAAAGGGAGAGTATACCACAAATGTACCATCTTTGAATAAGTACAAAAAACTTGTTGAAAAATTGTCTGCGAGAATTCCAAAAATAAAATGGAGACACATATCAAGGAAAGATAATAGGCTTGCAGATGCTTTTTCTTTCATATCTAGTATGATGGCGAACCCACTTGCGAGATGCATAAAAATTCAAACACTTTTGCAACCAGCGATAAACAAAGAAGAAGAAGAGGTTGATGTAATGATGGTAGAATCTGGCGAGGAAGAAATAGGGAATAATGCTACGGATTAGCGAGCAGATCTTCATGCTTATTTGGCGAGAGGAGAAATTCCTAGAAATCCATTAGAAGCACATAAATTAAAAAGTAAAGCAACCAATTATGAACTAAGAGATGGGGTATTATATAGAAGATCATTTAATGGACCATCGCTAAGATGTTTGACGAGAGAAGAAGGACAAAAGGTGTTAAAAATGTTGCATAGTGGTGATGCTAGTAATCACAGCGGGGGTAGATCTTTGGCATATAAAACAAAGATGCAGGGTTATTATTGGCCATATATGCATGAGGATGCAAAGCAACTTTCACGGCGTTGTGAAGATTGTCAGCGATTTGGGAAGAAGATACATGCACCAGGAGCACCATTATCATCTTCGTCAAGCGTATGGCCTTTTGGAAAATGGGGATTGGATATCGTGGGACCATTTGTACCTGGTTCTGGACAAAGAAGATATTTAATCGTTGCTACATATTATTTCACAAAATGGGGAGAAGTTAAGGAAGTACAACACATCCGCGATAAGGACATTTTTACGTTCATATTTGAAAATATAATTTGCAGATTTGGGATCCCAGCACAGTTGATGTCTGATAATGGAAAACAATTTGAAGGGCAGAATATCGAATTGCTTCTTAATACATTTAAGATAAAATGTGGAAAGTCAACTCCTTTATACCCACAATCAAATGGTCAAGCTGAGGCAACTAATAAGACAATCGCAGACATCTTGAAAAAGAAGTTAGAAGGTTATCACAAATCATGGTGTGAGGAATTGCATAATGCAATATGGGCATATAATACAACTAGACGAGAGGCAACTGGGATGTCACCCTTTTGTTTAACATATGGAGTTGAAGCTGTCCTACCAACAGAGGTTGCTATCCCAACAACAAAAAGAGAAGCATGAGAGAAAAATCTAAGTGCTGGCATGATTTTACATGAGTTAGATGAACTAGAAGAAAAGAGAAAAAAAACTCTACAACATATGGAAAATTATCAGTGAAGATTAGCTCGCGAGTACAACAAACGAGTAAAGAAACGTCAATTCCAGCCTGGCGATCTAGTTTTGCGAGAAACACCAAAATATCAGCAAGAAAGTGGTGGAAAATTAGCGAGAAAATGGGATGGACCATACATCATTAAAGAGATAATTGGAAACGGAGCATACAAATTAATGGATCCATAGGGAAGAGATGTTGGGAAAAGACTTGATAGACCATGGAATAGATTGTTTCTGAAAAGGTATTATCAGTAGCAGTTTTTGCGAGGTAAGAAATATAAATGTAAGATGAAACTATTACAAAATTCTTCTTTCTCTATCATAATTTATGCGAGCATCATCGCAAGAATAGCGAATAAAATTTCGCAGAGATTAAAAGAATGGGACGAACCTTTATGGCGTGCACCCTAGTTTGCGAATAAAATTTCGTAAGAGGCAAATGTAAGACCTAATAGCTCGTCATATGAGGGGGTATCTCTTGACATGACTCAGCGATAAGGTTATACCGCTGCTGGAACCTGAGTCATGCAGACGATGGGGTTAAAGAAAACCTATCCGAGAGAGAGAGATCTTGGATTTCCAACTATATAAGGTTATACCCTGGTTGGACGACCGAGAATCTCTTCCAAGAAGTGCAAAGTATGACCAAGGCGCTGAGGTACACGGTTGAGCCAAGGGTGCCCGGAGCGTACGAAACTCTCTTGCCATCCTTGGTAAGTCTTGGCTACAATGCACTTGGCTTGAAGAAAACCCCACTTATGGTGCAGTCTTGTAACTATAATCCATATAGGCATAAAGGATAAGAGGCTGCGAACACAACTGGTTGTTGGAAAATCCGGATGGGGGGAGCTAGTCTTGTATGGCCGATGTTCCCTCCTTTAAGGGGCAACCAGGGGGAAGATAAGGGCGGCACCCTCCATTAGGGAGCTGATAAGTGTCATAAGACGGCAATGTCACGGGACTTGATGATCGCAAGAAAATTTAGGCCTGTCATATTGTCGCGTAACGTAAATAATGCAGAGGCAACAAGCCACGAGAGCAATGTTAAGATGAGATCAATGGGTTTTTACATGAAATTGTAAAGACGTCCTGCGATTTCATCGCAAGACGGCAATGTCATAAGGGTAAATTCTTGCGAGAGAATGTATGCTTATCATATTGTCGCAAAGATTTTGAAATAAAAATGGATAAGACAAGATCGAAGGGTCTTTACATGCAAATGTTAAGAAATCCTACGATTTTGTCGCAGACAGAAAAAGTTTGGCAAAATAAGACCTTTAACTAGGAAGGCAAAATAAGACCAAAAGAATTATCTTACCAATTAACTATTTTGCTTTAAGATGGCAGGAAACATTCATTTATCGCAGAATTATATAGAAGGAGGAAAATTTTTAACATCGCGGATTCACTCAGAATTTTTCAGAAAAGTGCAACAATATTCCTCATATCGCAGATGTATTCATATTTTCGCAAGAAGGCAGCAACACAAATTACTTAAAGAAGATAATGAATATTCACCATTTCAAGCAAGATAATGAAGGACAAGAAGGGGAATAGAGAAGTAAGATTACATTATCTTACTTGAAAATATTCAAAGTAAGCTAAATCGAAAATTAAAATTCAAAAAGTTTCGAAGATTACATCACTCGCCAGATAGAAGAAGTAAAAGAAAGCAAAGATAAAATTCAAGCCTCGCCAGATTTATTGTTCTTGTCAGATTCATCAACATCATCAGCATCCTTCTCACCGCGAGCTTCTTCTTCTCTGGATTCTTCACCAACGGGTACTTCTTTAGGAGGACTTTTTTCTTCTTCTTCACCACCTTCTTGATTTTCTTGAGTGGTATTTTCTTCATCATTAATAAACTCTAACTCTTCATCCATGGGAAGAGGAATTTCAACATCGTCAACCTCTAGAGGAGGGACAAAAACAGGAGAAAGAGAGCGGGGAAGCATAATATTATTCACGAGAACTTCATCCCTAAGATGGACTTGGCGAAGAAGAGCTTTTTCACGATTCCTAATTTCTATATTCTTAAAGTATTCAAGATAATCAAGTATTCTTTCTGCTTTGTCGTGAGCACTAAGGCAATTAGAAGAAAGAGATTTATTTTCTTTGTGAACTTTATCCAATGTAGCGGTCAGATCCGTGATGGTAGAATGAAGATTTCTTTCGGATTCTGCGAGCAATAAAATAAAAAATCAGTTAGACAAGAATCTCACAAGGAACATAATATAAGATTTTATGAGAAGATCAACAAGAGAGGCAGTCAACTGACTACCTTCTTTTTGCGAGGTTAAGTTTTGGATTAAAGCAAATAAATAGTTCTCCCACTGATTCATGGCATCATCGAATTTATCGCCAACCATACCCTTCAGATGAGATTTCATGTTTTCTTCTTTGTTGCGAAGATATGAATTTTCCTTTACTAATGAAGAATGAGATTCCTTAAACTAAGAGTATTGGTCTTGAAGTTCGCTGGCTCTTAAACTAAGAGTTAATCTACCCTTGATAAGCTTATCCTTTTCGGCAGTAGAAGATTCAGTTAACTCCTTGAGCTCCTTCTTAAGAGAATGAAGAGATTGCTCTTGACTATTGCATGTATTTTGAAGATTACTTATTTGCTGCGAGGAAATCGTCATCAAGCTTGAAAATCTATGTTTTTATTGGGACAGGGTTTTATTCTCATCTGATAAAGATTCCATCGCCAAATTAGCCTTAAAAAACAAATATGAGAGGCGATCAAGCTCGGCACTCAAAAAATTCTGCCTTTGCAATAATTGATTGTTCTCATTAGTAAGATTATTAATGCGATCAATTGAATAAGTGTACATATTTTCTAGTCTAGTATGTTGATCTATCCAAGAATCTCTCTCAACGCGAACTTCTTCAGTAATAGATTCAGATTTGAGTCTTTCTATGAAACGAGCCCGATTTGAAACAAATATATGAATCAAGAATTTAAGAAGGAGGTCTAAGTACAGAAAGTATGTATATGAAACATAAAAGAAAAAAGAGCAGAGGCAAGAAAAATATACCTTTCAGCTCATCATTTTTTCTGCGAAGATCCTCGCAATCTAGAGAAGAGTTACGGAGCATGTGATTCAAGGTGTCACATGATAGGTGTGATAAACACCTAATTTTATATCTAGTATTTATGCTTTATTTGCGAGTTTTAGTATGAATTATGTATCTTATGCTTACTTTTGAGTGTATTAGGTTCTTTGGAGTCGTTTAGAGCAAAAGAAGGAGAAATTAGCCATTAGGAGCTACAAAATGCTAAAAGGAGCAAACAAGTAAAGTGTTATTGATGAAGAAGGGCCAAAGACCAACTTTAACTCATTTCACTCAAGGAATTCTTATCACCATATCGAAGAGAATTCAAACGCGAAAAGAACACAAAAAGAATGAGGTCATTCCGAGTTCGTATGAAGAAGTTATGAGCAAAATGGTGAAACCAATTTGGATTAGGTTTTCTGTTGGGCCTTATTGGGCCTGCGCGAAAAGAGAAAAGAGAGATGCGTTTTGGGCTTGCTATGGACGTGAAAATTAGGGTTTTTGGTGGATTTTGAGGAGGTTAAGTATCCTAATTGGATAAGGATATCATCTCTTCTTCTACTTTTGTTCTAGGGTTTAGAAACATGATAGGGTTTCTCTTTCTTCTTGTTATGAACTCCTTGAATATGAATACCTAATTTTATTATTGGTTATGAAATAGTTGGATTTCACAAAGCATGATTCTTTGATTCAATATATTAGTTTTGTCTCATATTTATCGTTTGCAATTTTCTGAAAATATAGTTACATGATTTGATTGATTGTTTTGTCAAGTTGCAAATTGGTAGAACTTCTAATCACATCTATTGCTAGTTTAGGGTTTATTATACGTAAAAGTGATATTCCTTGAATACAAGTAGCATAAATATGATTATAGTTTGTAGTGATATATTCTTATGATCATATGTGAATCGTAACCTTTGTTAAATTGAATTAGTGCGCTTTCCACGTTCAATTTCTTTGATTGGCCTGATTTCATAGAACTTAATGCATCTAGGGAATTAAACTTGATTAGTGCTTTTACACGTTAGGTTGTTCTCTTAGATAGAGCTCATACTCGCATCTTTTAATGTGATTGTTGATAACAAAAGGAGATTTGCGGGATATTCTTGCGATCAAGGTATCCTAGGGCTTTTGATAAAAGTTGAGATTAAAAATCAATTCTAGTTATTGTTTTGAAAGCATGTAAGTGAATGAAGATGAATCCTTAACCAATATCTCTTCTATTTGATTTGTTTGCTTATTCCTTTATTTGATTTTATTTTATTTTAGTATATAAAAATCAGAAAACCCCGGTGTTATTTATATAGGAAACCCTAAACAACGAGACAACCTAGACCTCTCTGTGGGATCGATCCTTTCTTGCCCTTGCTATATTTTATATTTTGAGTAGTAAGAAAGTGTGAATTATATTTGTGTCGCCTGACAACCGATCAAATTTTGGTGCCATTGCCGGGGAGGAAACGGTTGTCAACTGTTTTTGGTTTCTTATTTTTGTATTGTTTTGTTTTTAGTTTTTTTTTATTTTCTGGTTTTGACATAGTTTTGAGAACTCTTGTTTCAGGTACTTATTATGGACGGAGCATATTGGAACAATGGGTACGGTTATCAACCTCAACAACATTATGACAACTATTTTCCTATGAATATTTCTTCGAGTTTGGTCGATGAGATGCAACAATTTATGGTGAGCATGGAGTCAATTTGTAGACAACCAAGCGTGGAACCAATCTCATCGACCGAAGTAAGTAATTCTACCTTTTCCTTGTCGAATGAGTTTTATCAACAAATGGAAACCTATTTTCAGAATTTGGATGGATCACTCCAAGAGCTTCAAAAAGGTGTTTCCTACTTAAGACAAGGCATTGAAGAATACAAAGAGGATATGCACAATTATGCGAAAGACCAATCTTTGGGAAGTAGTAACCAATCTTATGTTAACTATGATAGTGACGATGATGATTGTGTTGAAAAGGACCAACCTTTGGAGATGTTTGATGACATTAGTGTAGTTGACTCAACTCTTGATCTTTATAATGATCAAGCACCTATTCAAAAGGTACATGAGGATGATGAAATTAATGTTTTTCAGAATTTTGCAACATTGTTTGAGTCTAATGAAGAGGAGTATGTTGAGAATGTGACCGTTATGACCAATATTATGGAAGACCCAATTGAACTTGTGAATGTTTGTAATGATGATGTTGATGCCGAGACTCCGGTTAAGGCAGAAACGGACGAAGAATGGTTGCAAGGTTTGATAGAGGACCATGATATAAAAGAGGTGAATAGTTCACTTGAGTTTTTCAAGGATGAAGAGGATTCCGTGCTACAAGAGATTGTGCGAGGTTTGTCTAACCCTTTGCATATTGATTCTTCTCCTTTACCTCTTATTGGTTTGAATATATGTGCTTCGAAAACATTGTTAGATGACTCTGTTTCTCAATATCCTCCATTAGAGAAACTTGATTCTCATACTATGCAGGTTTGTGAACAAGAAACCGTGGAAGTACCGACGCCTATATTCTTTATACACTTCCAAGTGTGGACAAGAATAAGTGTGGGGGAAACTTTTATCGGTTAATAACTTCGTTTCTGTTTTATATTACTAATATTTGTGTGAAGCTAGTGTTTGCAAAACAGGTACTATGGATGGATCCCCAAATTTTCAGATTGCTAATATATGGGGAATGAATCTTTCAAGAAGCTAAGTCGGGCCGTCGATTTTAAAACAAGCGCTAAGTGGGAGGCAACCCACCGGTTTTGTATCTCTTATCCTTTTGATTTTTTATTTTTATTTTTGTTTCGTTTTTTATTTTTTATTGTTTTCATATCATATTTGCATCCCCATGTTTAATTTCTTTAAGTCCATAATCTATCTTAGAAGAGAATTATGATGAATACCTTTTCATCAGAAAGTTTCAGACTGCGCGTAGTTCAGTATAGAGACCATAACTGTCAGACCGTTTATCAAAACACTGTGAAATTTTGACACTGTGTAGAAAACACGTAGGTGAACAACTTGGAGTTTTTTCCAAATTCCTTACCAATTTGCACAGTTTTTGCGTTTTATCTGCTGTTACGTCAGAATTCAGAACTTTCGGTTTTACACATTGAGGGCAATGTGAAGTTTAAGTGTGGGGGATCATTTATATGTTTGTATAGTTTGTTTTAGTGTGTTTTATGCCTTTAAAAAAAAATCAGAAAAATAGAAAAAACCAAGAAAAATTTGTACTTTTTGAACTCCGAAATCTAGAAACTTGTGCCTTTAGGTTGACACCATTAGTGAATGGAACCATTTTGAATGCAGGAGTTGAGGAACCAATTAACTATAAAGGGGACGAACATGGCTCAGAAATCACAATTAACATGATAGTTGTTACCATATCTCGGAATATCACCATATCGCGTTCTATTTTTATTATTCCATATTTATCTATTGTTCTCTAAGTGTTTCGGTGGGTCACTAAACATCGAGTTGTTATTGCTGCAAGGATGAAATAGAGTGATTGAGTTACTTTAAAGAAAAAGAGAGAAAAAAAAAAAAAAGACCAACCAATTAGACCAAACAGAATAAAAAAGACACTTGGGAATAGCAGTATGTGTGAAACGTTGTCCCTGTCTCCGTCGCCTAAACAAGCGTGGAATGCAGGATCCAAGGCAACTATCATGTACTTGCTGACAAGAAGCATGCGCTTGGATCCAGTTTGATCCAATCATGATGTCTATAAGAAAAAAATAACAAAAAAGTGAAAAAAAAAGTAAAGAAAAGAAAAGAAAAAAAAAGTATTATTTTTGGTTGAATAAAGTCACTTCTGGTTCCCTTGTATATGCCAGTGAGTTGATGTAGAACTCAACCAAGTAGCAATCCAATAGGAATAGGTTCATCTTGGCAGTGACCTTCAGACAGATATGGGAAACATCGATCACTTGTGAACATTCGCCAACATCTACATCTATATCCATCTTCTTAATCTTTTCATTGTGATTGTGGTTTGTTAGTTTCCGAGTATTGTGGCTTGTTCGACTATCTAATTAGAGTTTATTTACTAATACTTGAATTGAATTTGCAAGGTACCTCCTCCTGTAGTCATTTTGGATTCGTTCATTGATTTGTCACAAATAGACGGAGTTGGAAATATAGGTTTTATAGGTATATCTCTAGTAAACCTTCACGAGACTATAACTAGTCCACTAGGGACACCTAGGGGTTTAAAGTCTTGTTATTTATGCTAAAATTATCCGTAGCCTCGACGTCACGGAGTTGTTGTATTTTAGTTTTGTTTGATTTGCTCGAGGACTAGCAAAGTCTAAGTGTGGGGGAATTTGATAGGTGTGATAAACACCTAATTTTATATCTAGTATTTATGCTTTCTTTGCGAGTTTTAGTATGAATTATGTATCTTATGCTTACTTTTGAGTGTATTAGGTGCTTTGGAGTCGTTTGGAGCAAAAGAAGGAGAAATTAGCCATTAGGAGCTACAAAATGCTAAAAGGAGCAAACAAGTAAAGTGTTATTGATGAAGAAGGGCCAAAGACCAATTTTAACTCATTTCACTCAAGGAATTATTATCACCATATCGAAGAGAATTCAAACGCGAAAAGAACACAAAAAGAATGAGGTCATTCCGAGTTCGTATGAAGAAGTTATGAGCAAAATGGTGAAACCAATTTGGATTAGGTTTTCTGTTGGGCCTTATTGGGCCTGCGCGAAAAGAGAAAAGAGAGAGATGCATTTTGGGCTTGCTATGGACGTGAAAATTAGGGTTTTTGGTGGATTTTGAGGAGGTTAAGTATCCTAATTGGATAAGGATATCATCTCTTCTTCTACTTTTGTTCTAGGGTTTAGAAACATGATAGGGTTTCTCTTTCTTCTTGTTATGAACTCCTTGAATATGAATACCTAATTTTATTATTGGTTATGAAATAGTTGGATTTCACAAAGCATGATTCTTTGATTCAATATATTAGTTTTGTCTCATATTTATCGTTTGCAATTATTTGAAAATATAGTTACATGATTTGATTGATTGTTTTGTCAAGTTGCAAATTGGTAGAACTTCTAATCACATCTATTGCTAGTTTAGGGTTTATTATACGTAAAAGTGATATTCCTTGAATACAAGTAGCATAAATATGATTATAGTTTGTAGTGATATATTCTTATGATCATATGTGAATCGTAACCTTTGTTAAATTGAATTAGTGCGCTTTCCACGTTCAATTGCTTTGATTGGCCTGATTTCATAGAACTTAATGCATCTAGGGAATTAAACTTGATTAGTGCTTTTACACGTTAGGTTGTTCTCTTAGATAGAGCTCATACTCGCATCTTTTAATGTGATTGTTGATAACAAAAGGAGATTTGCGGGATATTCTTGCGATCAAGGTATCCTAGGGCTTTTGATAAAAGTTGAGATTAAAAATCAATTCTAGTTATTGTTTTGAAAGCATGTAAGTGAATGAAGATGAATCCTTAACCAATATCTCTTCTATTTGATTTGTTTGCTTATTCCTTTATTTGATTTTATTTTATTTTAGTATATAAAAATCAGAAAACCCCGGTGTTATTTATATAGGAAACCGAAACAACGAGACAACCTAGACCTATCTGTGGGATCGATCCTTTCTTGCCCTTGCTATATTTTATATTTTGAGTAGTAAGAAAGTGTGAATTATATTTGTGTCGCCTGACAACCGATCAAATTTTAGCGCCCGTTGGGGAGGAAACGGTTGTCAACTTGTTTTTGGTTTCTTATTTTTGTATTGTTTTGTTTTTAGTTTTTTTTATTTTCTGGTTTTGACATAGTTTTGAGAACTCTTGTTTCGTGGTACTTATTATGGACGGAGCATATTGGAACAATGGGTACGGTTATCAACCTCAACAACATTATGACAACTATTTTCCTATGAATATTTCTTCGAGTTTGGTCGATGAGATGCAACAATTTATGGTGAGCATGGAGTCAATTTGTAGACAACCAAGCGTGAAACCAATCTCATCGACCGAAGTAAGTAATTCTACCTTTTCCTTGTCGAATGAGTTTTATCAACAAATGGAAACCTATTTTCAGAATTTGGATGGATCACTCCAAGATCTTCAAAAAGGTGTTTCCTACTTAAGACAAGGCATTGAAGAATACAAAGAGGATATGCACAATAATGCGAAAGACCAATCTTTGGGAAGTAGTAACCAATCTTATGTTAACTATGATAGTGACGATGATGATTGTGTTGAAAAGGACCAACCTTTGGAGATGTTTGATGACATTAGTGTAGTTGACTCAACTCTTGATCTTTATAATGATCAAGCACCTATTCAAAAGGTACATGAGGATGATGAAATTAATGTTTTTCAGAATTTTGCAACATTGTTTGAGTCTAATGAAGAGGAGTATGTTGAGAATGTGACCGTTATGACCAATATTATGGAAGACCCAATTGAACTTGTGAATGTTTGTAATGATGATGTTGATGCCGAGACTCCGGTTAAGGCAGAAACGGACGAAGAATGGTTGCAAGGTTTAATAGAGGACCATGATATAAAAGAGGTGAATAGTTCACTTGAGTTTTTCAAGGATGAAGAGGATTCCGTGCTATAAGAGATTGTACGAGGTTTGTCTAACCATTTGCATATTGATTCTTCTCCTTTACCTCTTATTGGTTTGAATATATGTGCTTCGAAAACATTGTTAGATGAATCTGTTTCTCAATATCCTCCATTAGAGAAACTTGATTCTCATACTATGAAGGTTTGTGAACAAGAAACCGTGGAAGTACCGACGCCTATATTCTTTATACACTTCCAAGTGTGGACAAGAATAAGTGTGGGGGAAACTTTTATCGGTTAATAACTTCGTTTCTGTTTTATATTACTAATATTTGTGTGAAGCTAGTGTTTGCAAAACAGGTACTATGGATGGATCCCCAAATTTTCAGATTGCTAATATATGGGGAATGAATCTTTCAAGAAGCTAAGTCGGGCCGTCGACTTTAAAACAAGCGCTAAGTGGGAGGCAACCCACCGGTTTTGTATCTCTTATCCTTTTGATTTTTTATTTTTATTTTTGTTTTGTTTTTTATTTTTTATTGTTTTCATATCATATTTGCATCCCCATGTTTAATTTCTTTAAGTCCATAATCTATCTTAGAAGAGAATAATGATGAATACCTTTTCATCAGAAAGTTTCAGACTGCGCGTAGTTCAGTATAGAGACCATAACTGTCAGACCGTTTATCAAAACACTGTGAAATTTTGACACTGTGTAGAAAACACGTAGGTGAACAACTTTTGTTAAATGGAGTTTTTCCAAATTCCTTACCAATTTGCACAGTTTTTGCGTTTTATCTGCTGTTACGTCAGAATTCAGAACCTTCGGTTTTACACATTGAGGGCAATGTGAAGTTTAAGTTTGGGGGAGCATTTATATGTTTGTATAGTTTGTTTTAGTGTGTTTTATGCCTTTAAAAAAAAAATCAGAAAATAGAAAAAACCAAGAAAAATTTGTACTTTTTGAACTCCGAAATCTAGAAACTTGTGCCTTTAGGTTGACACCATTAGTGAGTGGAACCATTTTGAATGCAGGAGTTGAGGAACCAATTAACTATAAAGGGGACGAACATGGCTCAGAAATCACAATTAACATGATAGTTGTTATCATATCTCGGAATATCACCATATCGCGTTCTATTTTTATTATTCCATATTTATCTATTGTTCTCTAAGTGTTTCGGTGGGTCACTAAACATCGAGTTGTTATTGCTGCTAGGATGAAATAGAGTGATTGAGTTACTTTAAAGAAAAAGAGAGAAAGAAAAAAAAAAAAAAGACCGACCAATTAGACCAAACAGAATAAAAAAGACACTTGGGAATAGCAGTATGTGTGAAACGTTGTCCCTGTCTCCGTCGCCTAAACAAGCGTGGAATGCAGGATCCAAGGAAACTATCATGTACTTGCTGACAAGAAGCATGCGCTTGGATCCAGTTTGATCCAATCATGATGTCTATAAGAAAAAAAATTTAAAAAAAGTGAAAAAAAAAAGTAAAGAAAAGAAAAGAAAAAAAAGTATTATTTTTGGTTGAATAAAGTCACTTCTGGTTCCCTTGTATATGCCAAACAGTTGATGTAGAACTCAACCAAGTAGCAATCCAATAGGAATAGGTTCATCTTGGCAGTGACCTTCAGACAGATATGGGAAACATCGATCACTTGTGAACATTCGCCAACATCTACATCTATATCCATCTTCTTAATCTTTTCATTGTGATTGTGGTTTGTTAGTTTCCGAGTATTGTGGCTTGTTCGACTATCTAATTAGAGTTTATTTACTAATACTTGAATTGAATTTTCAAGGTACCTCCTCCTGTAGTCATTTTGGATTCGTTCATTGATTTGTCACAAATAGACGGAGTTGGAAATATAGGTTTTGTAGGTATATCTCTAGTAAACCTTCACGAGACTATAACTAGTCCACTAGGGACACCTAGGGGTTTAAAGTCTTGTTATTTATGCTAAAATTATCCGTAGCCTCGACGTCACGGAGTTGTTGTATTTTAGTTTTGTTTGATTTGCTCGAGGACTAGCAAAGTCTAAGTGTGGGGGAATTTGATAGGTGTGATAAACACCTAATTTTATATCTAGTATTTATGCTTTCTTTGCGAGTTTTAGTATGAATTATGTATCTTATGCTTACTTTTGAGTGTATTAGGTGCTTTGGAGTCGTTTGGAGCAAAAGAAGGAGAAATTAGCCATTAGGAGCTACAAAATGCTAAAAGGAGCAAACAAGTAAAGTGTTATTGATGAAGAAGGGCCAAAGACCAATTTTAACTCATTTCACTCAAGGAATTATTATCACCATATCGAAGAGAATTCAAACACGAAAAGAACACAAAAAGAATGAGGTCATTCCGAGTTCGTATGAAGAAGTTATGAGCAAAATGGTGAAACCAATTTGGATTAGGTTTTCTGTTGGGCCTTATTGGGCCTGCGCGAAAAGAGAAAAGAGAGATGCATTTTGGGCTTGCTATGGACGTGAAAATTAGGGTTTTTGGTGGATTTTGAGGAGGTTAAGTATCCTAATTGGATAAGGATATCATCTCTTCTTCTACTTTTGTTCTAGGGTTTAGAAACATGATAGGGTTTCTCTTTCTTCTTGTTATGAACTCCTTGAATATGAATACCTAATTTTATTATTGGTTATGAAATAGTTGGATTTCACAAAGCATGATTCTTTGATTCAATATATTAGTTTTGTCTCATATTTATCGTTTGCAATTATTTGAAAATATAGTTACATGATTTGATTGATTGTTTTGTCAAGTTGCAAATTGGTAGAACTTCTAATCACATCTATTGCTAGTTTAGGGTTTATTATACGTAAAAGTGATATTCCTTGAATACAAGTAGCATAAATATGATTATAGTTTGTAGTGATATATTCTTATGATCATATGTGAATCGTAACCTTTGTTAAATTGCTTTGATTGGCCTGATTTCATAGAACTTAATGCATCTAGGGAATTAAACTTGATTAGTGCTTTTACACGTTAGGTTGTTCTCTTAGATAGAGCTCATACTCAGCATCTTTTAATGTGATTGTTGATAACAAAAGGAGATTTGCGGGATATTCTTGATCAAGGTATCCTAGGGCTTTTGATAAAAGTTGAGATTAAAAATCAATTCTAGTTATTGTTTTGAAAGCATGTAAGTGAATGAAGATGAATCCTTAACCAATATCTCTTCTATTTGATTTGTTTGCTTATTCCTTTATTTGATTTTATTTTATTTTAGTATATAAAAATCAGAAAACCCCGGTGTTATTTATATAGGAAACCGAAACAACGAGACAACCTAGACCTCTCTGTGGGATCGATCCTTTCTTGCCCTTGCTATATTTTATATTTTGAGTAGTAAGAAAGTGTGAATTATATTTGTGTCGCCTGACAACCGATCAAATTTTGGCGCCGTTGCCGGGGAGGAAACGGTTGTCAACTGTTTTTGGTTTCTTATTTTTGTATTGTTTTGTTTTTAGTTTTTTTTTTATTTTCTGGTTTTGACATAGTTTTGAGAACTCTTGTTTCAGGTACTTATTATGGACGGAGCATATTGGAACAATGGGTACGGTTATCAACCTCAACAACATTATGACAACTATTTTCCTATGAATATTTCTTCGAGTTTGGTCGATGAGATGCAACAATTTATGGTGAGCATGGAGTCAATTTGTAGACAACCAAGCGTGGAACCAATCTCATCGACCGAAGTAAGTAATTCTACCTTTTCCTTGTCGAATGAGTTTTATCAACAAATGGAAACCTATTTTCAGAATTTGGATGGATCACTCCAAGAGCTTCAAAAAGGTGTTTCCTACTTAAGACAAGGCATTGAAGAATACAAAGAGGATATGCACAATTATGCGAAAGACCAATCTTTGGGAAGTAGTAACCAATCTTATGTTAACTATGATAGTGACGATGATGATTGTGTTGAAAAGGACCAACCTTTGGAGATGTTTGATGACATTAGTGTAGTTGACTCAACTCTTGATCTTTATAATGATCAAGCACCTATTCAAAAGGTACATGAGGATGATGAAATTAATGTTTTTCAAAATTTTGCAACATTGTTTGAGTCTAATGAAGAGGAGTATGTTGAGAATGTGACCATTATGACCAATATTATGGAAGACCCAATTGAACTTGTGAATGTTTGTAATGATGATGTTGATGCACGAGACTCGGTTAAGGAAGAAACGGACGAAGAATGGTTGCAAGGTTTGATAGAGGACCATGATATAAAAGAGGTGAATAGTTCACTTGAGTTTTTCAAGGATGAAGAGGATTCCGTGCTACAAGAGATTGTGCGAGGTTTGTCTAACCATTTGCATATTGATTCTTCTCCTTTAACTCTTATTGGTTTGAATATATGTGCTTCGAAAACATTGTTAGATGACTCTGTTTCTCGATATCCTCCATTAGAGAAACTTGATTCTCATACTATGCAGGTTTGTGAACAAGAAACCGTGGAAGTACCGACGCCTATATTCTTTATACACTTCCAACTGTGGACAAGAATAAGTGTGGGGGAAACTTTTATCGGTTAATAGCTTCGTTTCTGTTTTATATTACTAATATTTGTGTGAAGCTAGTGTTTGCAAAACAGGTACTATGGATGGATCCCCAAATTTTCAAATTGCTAATATATGGGGAATGAATCTTTCAAGAAGCTAAGTCGGGTCGTCGACTTTAAAACAAGCACTAAGTGGGAGGCAACCCACCGGTTTTGTATCTCTTATCCTTTTGCTTTTTTATTTTTATTTTTGTTTCGTTTTTTATTTTTTATTGTTTTCATATCATATTTTCATCCCCATGTTTAATTTCGTTAAGTCCATAATCTATCTTAGAAGAGAATTATGATGAATACCTTTTCATCAGAAAGTTTCAGACTGCGCGTAGTTCAGTATAGAGACCATAACTGTCAGACCGTTTATCAAAACACTGTGAAATTTTGACACTGTGTATAAAACACGTAGGTGAACAACTTTTGTTAAATGGAGTTTTTCCAAATTCCTTACCAATTTGCACAGTTTTTGCGTTTTATCTGCATTGTTACGTCAGAATTCAGAACTTTCGGTTTTACACATTGAGGACAATGTGAAGTTTAAGTGTGAGGGAGCATTTATATGTTTGTATAGTTTGTTTTAGTGTGTTTTATGCCTTTAAAAAAAAATCAGAAAAATAGAAAAAACCAAGAAAAATTTGTACTTTTTGAACTCCGAAATCTAGAAACTTGTGCCTTTAGGTTGACACCATTAGTGAGTGGAACCATTTTGAATGCAGGAGTTGAGGAACCAATTAACTATAAAGGGGACGAACATGGCTCAGAAATCACAATTAACATGATAGTTGTTACCATATCTCGGAATATCACCATATCGCGTTCTATTTTTATTTTTCCATATTTATCTATTGTTCTCTAAGTGTTTCGGTGGGTCACTAAACATCGAGTTGTTATTGCTTCTAGGATGAAATAGAGTGATTGAGTTACTTTAAATAAAAAGAAAAAAAAAAAACCGACCAATTAGACCAAACAGAATAAAAAAGACACTTGGGAATAGCAGTATGTGTGAAACGTTGTCCCTGTCTCCGTCGCCTAAACAAGCGTGGAATGCAGGATTCAAGGAAACTATCATGTAATTGCTGACAAGAAGCATGCGCTTGGATCCAGTTTTATCCAATCATGATGTCTATAAGAAAAAAAAAAGTGAAAAAAAAAAGTAAAGAAAAGAAAATGAAAAAAAAGTATTATTTTTGGTTGAATAAAGTCACTTCTGGTTCCCTTGTATATGCAAGTGAGTTGATGTAGAACTCATCCAAGTAGCAATCCAATAGGAATAGGTTCATCTTGGCAGTGACCTTCAGACAGATATGGGAAACATCGATCACTTGTGAACATTCGCCAACATCTACATCTATATCCATCTTCTTAATCTTTTCATTGTGATTGTGGTTTGTTAGTTTCCGAGTATTGTGGCTTGTTCGACTATCTAATTAGAGTTTATTTACTAATACTTGAATTGAATTTTCAAGGTACCTCCTCCTGTAGTCATTTTGGATTCGTTCATTGATTTGTCACAAATAGACGGAGTTGGAAATATAGGTTTTGTAGGTATATCTCTAGTAAACCTTCACGAGACTATAACTCGTCCACTAGGGACACCTAGGGGTTTAAAGTCTTGTTATTTATGCTAAAATTAACCGTAGCCTCGACGTCACGGAGTTGTTGTATTTTAGTTTTGTTTGATTTGCTCGAGGACTAGCAAAGTCTAAGTGTGGGGGAATTTGATAGGTGTGATAAACACCTAATTTTATATCTAGTATTTATGCTTTCTTTGCGAGTTTTAGTATGAATTATGTATCTTATGCTTACTTTTGAGTGTATTAGGTGCTTTGGAGTCGTTTGGAGCAAAAGAAGGAGAAATTAGCCATTAGGAGCTACAAAATGCTAAAAGGAGCAAACAAGTAAAGTGTTATTGATGAAGAAGGGCCAAAGACCAATTTTAACTCATTTCACTCAAGGAATTCTTATCACCATCTCGAAGAGAATTCAAACGCGAAAAGAACACAAAAAGAATGAGGTCATTCCGAGTTCGTATGAAGAAGTTATGAGCAAAATGGTGAAACCAATTTGGATTAGGTTTTCTGTTGGGCCTTATTGGGCCTGCGCGAAAAGAGAAAGGGGAAATTAGGGGGAGACCCCAAAAAAATAATATTCTCGTTGTCAAGCCCACAATTAATTTTTGGTGCTTGTCGCACCATAATTATGTGAAATTATTAATGAATCAATAACTACAACTCGTTATGATACATACTATCTTTCGAGGCATAACTCGTTATGCGGCTAATTTTCGTAGGTATAATTGGAAGCGCAACTTGGACATAACATATCTAAAAATCCGCCCTTAGAATTTTACAAATTTTATATCGTTGGAAATATTTTAAAAGAGCTGCATAGCGAGTACAAACAAGAATATCAAATTTTTGTTTTTCACGAAAAAATCGGAGGTGATCTCACTTTAGGCAAAATTTTCTAAAACTTGATACATAACCATTATACAACCACAAAAAACGATGCATAACACGTTCTCAGACGATAACAAATTATGCAACCATTTTCTCCAACGCATAACAAATTATGCATTTGGGTAACAAAGTTATGCATCTATAACAAGTTATGTAACCATTGTTTTGGTTTGATTTTAATGCGTACATAAAAAATATTAATGCATAATGCAAAAGATGCATCCATATTTACTATGCATATCAGGTTATGCATCTATTTTCTCGATGCATAAAAGGTGTACAACAATTTCTCGATTATCTTTGTCATATATTTTGGATGCATAACAAGTTATGCATCCATTTTTCTTGATTGCATAACATGTTATGCGAGATATTATTATAGGTGCAACGTGTTATGCAACCTTTTTTTTGTTGGTTTCAATACTAACAAAAAGTAGGCGCATAACGTGTTATGCAACCATTCTATGTCTTGCATAACAAGTTATGCAAACAAAAGACCTACAAACTTGTCATGCACCTACAATAATAATTTGCATAAACGTGTTATGCAAAATATTCCGACAAAGATAACAAGTTATGCAACAAATTTTGTAGACAACAAATGTTGCATTGATACCCTTTGCTATGACAAAGATTACAACCAACTCAAATTATACATATTAACGCACAACCAAGTCCACCAACTCAACACAACCATCATTTATGCTTGAAAACACCACTAGAAGAGGACAAATGATTCCAGTACTTCTCCACCGAGGAGAAGTGCTCATCTAATACATCATTGATATCATGTTCTCCATATTACAGAAGTAATCCAAGGCAGGTACACAATCCCAGGTTCGGTGATTCACCGACAACTGATTTCTACTCAAGTCAATGAATTCCAGTAGGGTAAACTCCAAATGCAAGTAGTACCCTCATTCTGCGAGGTAAATTGAAATTGATTGAAGAAGAAAAAACAAAGACACCAACGACTTGGTGGGAACAATCTTTATCTTCCACATGACATGGTAGAATTCAAATTAATAAAACTTTTCCCTCCTCTCCTGTTACTTCATGAGTAACCACATAACAACATTCTACATAAAAAACAAAACATGACTTAATATAACAACAAGAAAGAACGGAACTTCAACCAAAATCTCGGACCACAAGAGATTCAACCATGGCTACTAAATCATTTACATTGTAATCCTCCTTTTATTTTCTTTGTGTTCTTATCAAAATTTCAATAAACCGGTTTAAGCTCTAATAAAATGGAAAAACAACTTTAAATTCTCATTCTCTTACTCATGGTCTCTTACAAATGGAAGCGACAATCCCTTGTAAGTGATCTCGTGTTATATGTGGCGTTCAAAAACGATGTTGTAGAGATAAATCTGGAAACACGCTGTGTGGATGGAACGCTTTGATCAATTCAACTTATCGGTGTTTCCCAACCTTGCCTCTCTAACCTTAATCTCAATAATCTGGTTGGTGATATCCAACTCAAATTGGATCTCTCCCAAAAATTCATTTATCTTAATCTGACGAACAACTTCACCGGAAAATGCCATCGAAATTGGGAACTCATAGAAGCTTCGTGTTCTTACGACTAGCCAACAATACTCTTCTACCGACACATCCCGTGCAAAATGGTGAAACCAATTTGGATTAGGTTTTCTGTTGGGCCTTATTGGGCCTGCGCGAAAAGAGAAAAGAGAGATGCGTTTTTGGGCTTGCTATGGACGTGAAAATTAGGGTTTTTGGTAGATTTTGAGGAGGTTAAGTATCCTAATTGGATAAGGATATCATCTCTTCTTCTACTTTTGTTCTAGGGTTTAGAAACATGATAGGGTTTCTCTTTCTTCTTGTTATGAACTCCTTGAATATGAATACCTAATTTTATTATTGGTTATGGAATAGTTGGATTTCACAAAGCATGATTCTTTGATTCAATATATTAGTTTTGTCTCATATTTATCGTTTGCAATTTTCTGAAAATATAGTTACATGATTTGATTGATTGTTTTGTCAAGTTACAAATTGGTAGAACTTCTAATCACATCTATTGCTATTTTAGGGTTTATTATACGTAAAAGTGATATTCCTTGAATACAAGTAGCATAAATATGATTATAGTTTGTAGTGATATATTCTTATGATCATATGTGAATCGTAACCTTTGTTAAATTGAATTAGTGCGCTTTCCACGTTCAATTGCTTTGATTGGCCTGATTTCATAGAACTTAATGCATCTAGGGAATTAAACTTGATTAGTGCTTTTACACGTTAGGTTGTTCTCTTAGATAGAGCTCATACTCGCATCTTTTAATGTGATTGTTGATAACAAAAGGAGATTTGCGGGATATTCTTGCGATCAAGGTATCCTAGGGCTTTTGATAAAAGTTGAGATTAAAAATCAATTCTAGTTATTGTTTTGAAAGCATGTAAGTGAATGAAGATGAATCCTTAACCAATATCTCTTCTATTTGATTTGTTTGCTTATTCCTTTATTTGCTTTTATTTTATTTTAGTATATAAAAATCAAAAAACCCCGGTGTTATTTATATAGGAAACCGAAACAACGAGACAACCTAGACCTCTCTGTGGGATCGATCCTTTCTTGCCCTTGCTATATTTTATATTTTGAGTAGTGAGAAAGTGTAATTATTTTTGACGCATACCACTGTGATCATCACACTCAACATTTTTAGCTTGAAGATATTTCCTCAGAACTTCAATTTGGTTCTCTAAAGCCGCTCATGAATTATTACAATCAGAGCCAAGATACTTAAACAGAGTCTCGCAAACTTCCTGTTCGAGAGGGTCAGCAGAAGACTTTCTAGCATTGTATAAAACATTACACAAGACTTTAAAAGCAACATCAACACCTGCGAAAGTTTCGCTTGATGAAGGAAAGGATTTAGAAGGTGAAGTAGTAGAGAGAGTAAGTTGGCGATCATTTGTGATGGTTGAGTTATCAGGAGGAGTATGTGGAAACACAACAGTTGAAGGCCATAGATGACTATAAGGAATCTCATTCGCAACAGCTTTTGAAGCTTGGTTTGTCAAAACATCAGAAGGGGTAGAGGTATGAGCAGCGATATCCTCGCGGATAGGAGAAGAAAGATTTGGTTGCGATGGTGTGGGAGTAACCTTCACAGATTTTAACGAGGGCATAATGAGATTTTCCCCGAGTGTCTTAAAATGGCGAGACCTTTTGGGAGGTCTATCAGGATTCACGTCATTCTGCGAATAATAACCCAGATAAGAAACTGAGGCAACAATATTGTTATTAAAAAATAAAGGGTGTTTCTTACTACCTTATCATTCGCAGAATTTCTCTTCTTCTTTTCTATTGGTTTCTTACGAGGAATAGGGTTGTGAGTAGTAGATTGTGTGTTAGAAATCTTTCCGCTAAAAAGAAGACACAACAAAGAAATAAGAAAGATTGAAGAATGCAAATAAAAACTGGCTTAAAAATCAAGAAACAAACCTTGAGGACTCCATTAGAATAGTAGCAGAAGAATATGAAGAAGAGGCAAAGTTGCAGACGGAAGATGAATAAGATGAAGAAACAGAAAAGTAAAACTAATTTTGAAGATTAGTTCCACATTTTATAGGCAAAGGGGAGTGGACCTACGGAGTAAGAACGTGTCAGTAAATGAAGAGATTTAAAACACGTGTAAGAAAGGCTGGAATAACGGAATCTTGTTGAGGAGAAAGTATAAAAGGGTAAGAAGTTGCGAAGAATAATAAAGAGTATTAGTTCTCATTATCTTCTCTTCTTCGCAGAAAATACATGAGAAGAGGCAAGATGTAGTACAAGAATATCTCCACAACGCGATTCCCGCGATATTAACAACATTTCTGCGAAAAGCCTAAACGTTTCTACAAGTATTAACGACACTTTGACGAGATTATCGCAAGATTCCTCAACAACATTTGGCGAGTGTCGCAAAAGAGTGATGTAACGATTAAAGATATATGAAGAATAAGTCTGCTTCACGATGGTTGTAAAGTTAGCGATGGTAAAGACTGAAGTTATGGCGATGAGATCGCAAAGTAGATCCGAAATAGGAGGAAAACTTAGCTATCATCCATTATGCAAATCCCTATATAAAGGGCACGATAGATCCAGAAAAGGATGATGTATTTTTGAGAGCTGAGAGAATTTTGAGGAGAGAGAAACTCCAGAAAGAAAGTTGTATTTCTGAGTTTTAATATCTTTTGTAAATCTTCCTGAAAGTGAATTAATAAAAGTGTTGTTGTTCATCTACAATTATGACCTAGTTTTTATAGATTCTTGACAAGGGTGTAGTGTGGGAAATCCTGCAACTACAATTATGTTATCAAATTGAAGTAAAACAGTATGAAGGACGTGCAAAGAAGCGAAAAAATCGCAGAAAAATGGCGAAAGAGGCAAAGAATGAAGAAGAATTTAGAGCTTATATGGTAAGAACAGAGGAAGGAAAAGGGATACCCAGCGAAATTTCGGGAGAATGAACTGAGCTTGCGAAGGAGATAAAAGAACCTACACCTATGGGAGAACCTAATTCCAGTTATACTGCAGCGGAACCAACGAAGGAAGTGAATGTTGGAACCGAAGAAGAATCCAAAATACTAAAAATTGGGACTAAGATGGAGGCAGATGAAGAAGAAAGAACTATTGGTCTGTTGCGCGAATTCCTGGATATTTTCGCATGGAACATGGATGAGGTTCCTGGAATAGATCCGTATGTGGCATGTCATAGATTGGAGATTGAAAAAAATGCAAGGCTATTCAAACAAAGAATAAGAAAAATCGCAACAACATATCATCCTCAAATAGAAGAAGAGTTACCGAAGCTGCTTGATGCAGGAATCATAAGACAAGCAAAATATCCGGAGTGGATAGCAAATATGGTGGTAGTTCCAAAGAAGAAAAAAGGAATAAGAATTTGTGTAGATTTTACTGATTTAAATAAAGCATGTCCAAAAGATAGTTTTCCATTGCCAGATATTCCAAAAATGGTTGAAGATGCAGCAGGAAATGATAGAATATCTTCTCTAGACGGGTATAAAGGATACAATCAAATCCCTCTCGCTGGAGAAGATCAGGAGCATACTACTTTTTTCGCTCTAATAGGATTATATTGTTATATAAAAATGCCATTTGGTCTGCGAAATGATGGAGCAACATACCAAAGGATGGTAGAGAAGGTGTTTGCGAAATGGATACACAAAATATTAGAAGTGTATGTGGATGACATGTTACTAAAAAGCAAAGAAGCAAAAGATCATGTCCAAGATCTGAGAGAAATTTTTGAACAAATGAGACATTTTAACATCAAAGTAAATCCAGAAAAGTGCATCTTTGGGGTTGCGTCAGGAATTTTTTTAGGTTACAGTGTATCCAAACAAGGAATACAAGTTGATCCAGAGAAAGTGCAAGCAGTTCATGACATGCCAACACCAGTGATGTTAAAAGACGTACACAAGTTAAATGGTCTCTTAGCTTCGCTGGGGAGGTTCATTTCGCGATCATCAGACAAATGTAAATATTTATCAACATAATCAAAAAAGGGACGAAGTTTAGATGGACAGACGAATGCGAGAAAGCTTTTCAAGTAATAAAAGAACATTTGACGAATATATCTATTTCGCAAAAGGAAGAACCAGGAGAAGAATTATTAAACTATCTTGCGACAACTTCTCATGCATTAAGTGATGTGTTGTTGCGAATAGACGCAGGAGTTGAAAAACCAATCTATTACATCAGCAAAACCTTCAATTCCGCAGAGAATAATTATTCAAAAATTTAAAATCTAATTTTGGCATTAGTTTATACAACATTTAAACTTCGCATATACTTTCAGGCACATACAATTAGGGTGATGACAAAGGTACCAATTGAGTCGGTAATGAAAAATTCAAAAATGTCAGGCAGAGTTGAGAGATGGAATGCTCAAGTAGGTCATTTAAAAATCAAATATGAAATACTATCTTCACCAAAATCACAAGTTGTTGCAGATTTCTTAGCAGAATTTCCTCTGGAAGATGATGAAGCGGTGGAAGAAATGATGGATACAGAAGAAGAACATGGAAATCCAAGGGATCTATTAACTGAGCCAAGCAGATAGGAAATATTGGTAGATGGATCATCAAATGGGGAAGGTAACGGAGTTGGAATTGTTTTTATTTCGCCAGAGGGCAACAAAATGGCTTTTTCCTTCATATTGGAGTTTACATCCACCAACAATGAAACATAATATGAAGTTGTGATACATGCCCTGAAGTTCCCAATATAAATGAAGTTGGAGAATGTGAGAATCACCAGTGATTCACAATTACCCATTCGCCAAATAAAAGAAGAATACACTACAAACGAACCATCTTTGAAAAAATATAAGAAACTTGTTGAAGAATTGTCAGCGAAAATACCAAAAATAAAATGGAGACATATATCGAGAAAATACAACAGACTCGCATATGCTTTTGCTTTTATATCAAATATGATGATAGACCCAGTTGCGAGATGCATAAAAATACAGAGACTTCTATCACCATCAATCAATAAAGAAGAAGAGGAAGAGATAGATGTAATGATAATAGAAGATGGAAAACAAGTACCCTACATTGAAGATTGGAGAGCAGAGGTTCATGCATATTTGATGAAAGGAGAAACACCAAGGAATAGGTTGGAGGCACACAAATTAAAAAGCCATTCAACAAATTATGAATTAAGAGATGGGGCACTGTACCGGAGATCCTTTAACGAAACCTCACTCAGATGTTTGACACGAAAAGAAGGAGAAGAAGTGTTAAAGATGCTACATTGTGGGGATGCTGGTAATCACAGTGGCGAAAGATCTTTGGCATACAAAGCAAAAATGCAAGGTTATTACTGGCCTTATATGCATGAAGATGTGAAACAAGTATCAAGACATTGCGAGGATTGTCAAAGGCACGGAAAGAAAATACATGCACTTGGAATACCATTAACATCTTTAAAAAGTGTATGGCCTTTTGGAAAATGGGGTTTAGACATTGTTGGACCATTTTTACCAGGATCTGGGAAAAGAAGATATTTGATTGTCGCTACAGACTATTTCACCAAATGGGAAGAATTAAAGGCAGTACAACACATTCGCGACAAAGATATTTTTACATTCATATTTGAGAATATTATATGAAGATTTGGAATTCCCGCACAATTGGTATCTGATAATGGGAAACAGTATGAGGGGCAGAACATAGAACTACTACTTAATGCATTTCAGATAAAATGTAGAAATTCAACTCCTTTATACCCGCAGGCCAACAGACAAGCAAAAGCAACAAATAAGACAATCGCAGATATATTGAAGAAGAAATTAGAAGGGCATAACAGAGCATGGTACGAACAAGTACATAATACAGTGTGGGCTTACAACACAACTAGACGAGAAGCTACTAGAATGTCACCTTTTTGTTTAACATATGGAGTTGAAGATGTGCTACCAACATAAATTACTATACCTATGACAAAAAGAGAGGCTTGGGAGAAAAATATTAATGCGGGGATGATTTTAACAAAGTTAGATAAATTAGAAGCAAAAAGGGAAAGAGCTCTACAGCATATGGAAAATTACCAGCAAAGGTTGGCCAGAGAATCTAATAAACGTGTTAAAGCACGCGAATTTCAGCCAGGTGATTTGGTGTTGCGAGAGACACCAATATATCAGTGAGAAAGTGCTGGAAAACTAGTAAGAAAATGGGATGGACCTTACATCATTAAGGAGATAGTTGGAACAGGGGCATATAGATTAATGGATCCTGAGGGAAAAGATATGGGTCATAGGCTGGATAGACCATGGAACAGGTTATACCTGAAGAAATATTACCCGTAAAAGATTGTGGAGAAAGAATATGCTGCGAAGTGATGTGTGGTTGAAGAAAAATGAATCTATATGAAAATATTGTGAAAAAATTATTGTGAGATTATACAAAACAAAGAAAGAACATGCGATAATTTCACACATATAATGACAAAAGATGATCAAAAATAAATGACAAAGAAAGGGGCGAACCTGCTATGGCGTATACCCTAGTTCGCGAAATCAAAATTTCGCAAGAGGAAAATGTAAGACCTAAAGTGCGTCATAAAAGGGGATACCTGCTGACATGGCTCAGGGGAAAGGTTACACCACCTCTGGAACCTGAGTCATGGAGATTTGGGGTCAATAAATCCCATCTAGGAGAGGTACCTTGGATTTTCAACCTAAGATTATGACTTGGGTTGGACGACCGAGGATCTCTTCTAAGGAGTCAACATATGATCAAGGCGCCGAGGTACATGGTTGAGCCAAGAGTGTCTGGGGAATTTGAAGTGTCTCGGCCATTCTTGGCAAGTCTTGGCGTATGATGCACTCGGCCCGAAGAAAACTCCACTTAGGTTGCAGTCTCGTAACCATAAGCCCTATAGGCAAAAGGGATAAGAGGCTGTGAAAACAACTGGTTGTTGTTAAGACCAGATGGGAGGAGCTAGTCTTGTATGCCCGATGTATGCCTCCTTGAAGGGGCAACCAGGGGGAAGATAAGGGAGGCACCCTCCATTAGGGAGATGATAAGTGTCTTAAGACGCAAATGTCATGAGGCTATATTTTCGCAAGAAAATTTAGGCTTGTCATATTTGTGCAACAATCCTGAAGAGGCAATAATACAAAAGACAAAGATAAGACGAGATCAATGGGTCAGTACATGAAAATGTATGGACTTCCTGTGATTTCATCGCAAGACGGCAATGTCATGGGGATTTATGTTCGCAAGAATTTTTAGACCTGTCATATTATCGCAACAAAAATATCCTGAAGAGGAAACAATACTAAAGAAATGGTAAGACAAGATCAATGGGTTTTTGCATGCAAGTGCAAAGACGTCCTGCGATTTTGTCGCAATGACAAGAGGTGGCACAGTAAGACCTTTAACTAGGAAGGCAAAATAAGACCACAAGATACAATTTTTTTTAATACTTAACTATGATTTATGCAGGTGATTCATCGCAAGAAAGTTAATGAGAGGCAGTATGGGAATTTCTAAACAATAAGCATTATCTTCCTCGCGAGTGAGAAAAATAATAAAAGAGTAAATACATCTCAAAAATGACTGAAGTGCACCATATGCAAGAAACTATAAAGATGAAGTAATCCAAAGAAATAAAATTACAAAAGAGGTTCAAGCCTCAACATCAACTTTTTCACCAGAAGGAGATAGTGGACATTTTTCACCAATTTTATCACCTTCACCAGCTTTCTCACTTTAGCCAACTTTATCAGCTTCGCCGGTTTTTCCTTCGTTCTGGTTATTTCTAGTTTCTTCTTCATTTAGATCATTATCAATAGTTTCACCAATATGAGGAGCCTCATATTCATTAGTGATATCTTCGCTACTATCGTAATCATAATCACTATCAGGAGGACAGGGAACTTCATCGTCATCTACCTCCAAAGGACAAACAGTTATAGGAGCAAGGGATTTAGACAATAAGATATCATTCACGAGAACTTCATCTCTAAGATGAACTTGGCGAAGAAGTGCCTTTTGGTGATTCCTACTTTGAATATCCTTGGAGTAAGCGAGATAATAAAATCTTCTTTCTGCCCGATCGCGAGAACGAGCAAGAGTAGAGGCAAGTAACGCATTCTCTTTGAGAATCTTGGCATAGTTAGATTCCAAAGTAGAAAGAGAGGAGCGAAGATCTTTCTCAGATTCTGCAAAAAACAAAGAATAAAGAAAATTATTCAGGCGAAAGATTCGCGAGGAGGATATTATAAGAAGACTTGACAAAGAAAAAATTGATGAGGCAGTCAAATTTTATGACTACCTTCCTTTTGCGAGATAAGATGTTAAGTTAAAGCCAAGCAACTATTTCCCAAGTGGCCCATGGCATCGTCAAATTTATCTCCAACCAAACCTTTCAGTCGAGATCATAAATTGTTTTCATTAGAAATGAGTAAGGTGTTTTCCTTCGCAAGAGAAATATGAGATTCTTCTAACTTGGAGTATTTATATTTGAGTTGACTTGCCTTTTGTAGGACCAGAATATTGTCACAACGATATTCTATGCGAGATTAACGAAACTTTCCAGCTAGCATCACCGCAAGGTCTTCGACAACACTTCACGAGTGTCACAAAAGACTTCAAAATAGTGATGTAATAACTGACGATTGAAGAAAACTTGAGAAAAGCATGTTTGTTCTGCGATGGATACAAAACTTGCGAGAGTGAACATTGTAACTATCGCGGTACAATCGCAGAATCAACCCGAAATAAGAGGAAAACTTAGCTGTCATCTACTATGTAACTACCCTATAAATATAGACCCAATGTGTCCAGAAAAGGATGATGTATTTTTGAGAGTTAAGAAAGTTTTGAGTAGAGAGAAACTTCAAGAGAATAGTTGTAATCTTGAATTCTTCCATTTCTGTAAACATTTCTGAGAACAAAATAATAAAGTGTCGTTTTTAATCTTCAATTGTGAGTTGATCATAGCAAGATCTTAACAAGGGTGTAGTGTGGGAAATCCTGCAACTACATTTTGGCACCCGAAATAGGGAGAATCAAGCTAAAAAATCTCTAATTACAATTTGAAGATTTGAAGAAATTGTTAGAGTTGAAGAAATGGCTAGAAGAAGAAGAAATACATCAGAACCACCAACAACTGTAAGGAGGAGTAAAAGACTTGCAGGAGAAGAAACAAATGAATTAGGAGAATCTTCAAGGATAAGAACAAGAAGAAATAAAACAAGGAATGAAGGAGAAGATCAAATTCCACAACCTAATCAACAAACACCGATACAAAATAGAAATGTGGATCATGATAGAGTGAGTGTGCATACTTGGAGATCGGACTCGATGGAAGGTGTAGAAGATCAACAATTAAGAGACGGAAGAAGAGAAGAAAGAAATCAAGGAGTGATTGAAGGATTAATTTGTATTTGCAGGATTTCCCACACTACACCCTTATTAAGATTTTGTAATAATCAACTCATAATTGAAGATGAAAAACGACACTTTATTATTTCGGTTTCAGAAATGTTTACAGAAATTTCAAGATTACAACTATTCTCTTGAAATTTCTCTCTCCTCAAGATTTTCTTAACTCTCAAAAATACACCATCCTTTTCTGAAATATTGGGTCTATATTTATAGGGTAGTTACATAGTGGATGACAACTAAGTTTCCCTCTTATTTCTGGTTGATTCTGTGATTGTACCGTGATAGTTATAATGTTAAATCTCGCAAGTTTTGTAACCATCGCAGGACAAACATGCTTTTCTCAAATTTTCTTCACTCGTAATTTATTACGTCGCTCTTTTGACTGTCTTTGTAACATTCGCAAAGTGTGGTTGAAGATCTTGCGGTGATGCTCGCTGGGAAGTGTTGTTAATCTCGCAGAGAAGTATTGTAGTGATATTCTGGTCCTACATCTTGCCTCTTCTCATGTCTTCTCTGCGAAGAAGAGAATGTCATGAGAATTTTAAAATGCTGTAACTGTTTATCTTTTCAGATTTACCTGTTCTGACACGTTTATGTACCCTTCGCCAGCTGTTTTCACATATTCTCTCTTCTAATGAATTTATGACACGTCCTCTCTAACCGCTGCGATCTGACCGTTCATGTCTCTTCTTAGCATTTATTGTGTTCATCTTCTCGAGAAACCTCTTCTTCTATAAATACTCCTTTCATTCTTTTTTTTCCTCTTTTTACTTTCTTCTTCTTTTTCTGCGTAACTTCTCTGCAAGTTTACTGTTCTTCTGTAAATTGCGCGTATGTCATCGCTGTGATTTCTTTCTTATTTTCCAACCTTTTCTTTCATTCCCATACTCAAAAATGGTTATTGCTTGTGCTAAAAACTTGACTTCTTTTAATGAGATGCGAGAAAAGCTCAAAAGTAAAGGTTTTACCTTGTCTACAATTCCAGGCCAAAGCCCTAGATCTGAACTTTCTATCAAACTATTTTATGATCATCAATGCTCTCGCCAGAAGATCATAGTATCGCTAGGTCAACTTGAATCTGGTCTTCTCCTTCCTCTCTATGACCCAGAACTCACATTATTCTATCAAATAATATCTGACGAGAGGTTCTCGCGAGCAATTTACCAATTAGGTGGCGATTGTATCAGATTGCTGCTTGAATATGCTACTCGTGGTGCTGATAAAGGTTCTCGCTATCCTAAATCTCCAAAGAATCCTCAATTTAAGGATGTTCCCATTGTCTCTTCAGATTATACTGTGGATAATTTCTTCAAAAATTACAAGATAGTTCATATGAAGAGGGATAGTACTTGTTGGGGTGTCCGCCTGAAGAAAGAAAAGTTCGCTGATGATGAGGCTCTTATGTTAGACATTGATTGGAATACACCTACCAATCAAGTCCCTCGCCACTCCAGCGATGATAAATGGTTCATCTTTCTATTATGTATTGAAGGTCCTTATATATCTGGTTCTCTCCCATTACCTGCAAATCTCTCAGAGTATGAGCCATGGGTCTTCAACTGGCCTGAAAGATCTAAAGAAGTATATCCTCTCAAATTTTTGCATTATTATTTTTTACTGTCTTCTTCCTGTTTTTATATTCTTGCTAACTATCTTGATCTCTCGCAGATTGAAAGAATGAAGCTCAGCTATCAAACTTTAAGAAAACCCAACACTTTCTTAGCTCTTAAATCTTTCACAGACGAAGTAAGAAATATCTCTTCATAAATTTTAACAATATATTGTTGCCCCTATTTCTTATCTTCGTCTGTGCTCGCAGGAAATTGAAGAACTAGAGCCAATAAAACCCGTGAGAACTAAGGAGAAACCTTCAAAGGATAAATCTACTGTTCCTCCCAAAGGAAAGTCTTCTGCCCTCGCGGTGAAGAATCTGGCGATAAAGATAAATATGTTGTTCCTCCCAAAGGGAAGCCTTCTGCCCCTCGTGGTGAAGAATCTGGAGATCCTCCTTTGAAGAAAAAGAAAACCCGATCTTATTCTTCTTCAACTCCTCAACCCATTCCAGAAAATCCAAGTGTTGATTTGGATAAGAATAATAATGAAGAGGATTTCAATGATAATAGTTTTCCTTCTATAAAGAATTCTTCTGATTCTGATTCTTCAATGGCTCATTTATCCAAAAAATTTGGCAAGAATATGTTTGGTATACCAAATGAGTATGAAGATGAAGCTGTCAATGAAATATCCCAGTCCCTCGCCAATGTATGCGATGCTCCCATACTAGCTGACAGCGATACCCTTCGCGGGGTTTCAAGATCGCTAACTCCAAGTCTTTTGAATTCACTTGGCAGCCTGGTAAGTTTTTACTTGCTCATCCTTTTTATATATCTACTGATATCTTTGTTAAATATTGATTTATATAGTTCTATCGCAGGTTGGAAGAGCCGCTTTTGTTGTTGCTTCTGATTTAGACAATAGGCGTATTATTTATGAAAAGAAAGCTGCTAATCTTCATCAAGATAAAGAAAATCTAGAAGCTGAAGTTATTGAACTTCGCAGAAAAAATAAGCAGCTGGAGACTGAAGCTTCAGTTGATAAGGAAAAAAATCTCTGATCTTGATAAATCCAATCAACAACTCTATGGTATGATTTATTTCTTTTGTCTTTTAATTCTTCTCACCCTATCGCAGCTTATTCAAGCAACCATTTTTGCAGATATTTATGGTCTTATTGACGAGGCTACACTCTTCCAATCTTTTCCTGACCCTGTAGATGATGATACCCTTCTTGCTAACCTTAATAATTCTTTAAGTAATTTCTCAGATGATAATATTGAATCCCTCTCCATAGATGAACTTAAATCCAAATTTAATCTCTTAAAAATTGAACACAGATTCAATTTAGGTTTGACCAACAAGTATAAACGTTTTTATCTTGATTCGAAGAAAGAAATAGATAGATTAAGAAAAAGGAATAGTGATCTTATTAACGAGAAAGATCTTGCCGTTAAAAATGGCTCCAAGACCCTAGCAAACTTCAATAAAACTCTTCTTAACGTTCAAATGGAAAGAGATAAGCTTGTTCGCGAGAATGAAGATATTCTTGCGAGGGAAACCCAAGTTCGATCTCATCTCCTTATTAATAGTGATAATGATTTTGCTTGGGATGCGAAGATTCTTGATAATGCCAGAACTAATTTAGGTGTAGATGTTAGTCTTCATGCTGATCAAGAGGCTTTCATTAAAGACATGATTTCTGAAAGAAAAGGTTATCACTCTTATGATTTCCCTGAATTATTTCCTAATTGAATCATCCTTATATGTACTAACGTTGTTTTCATTTGCTCGCAGCATCCGAAAAGAATTATCGTAAAAGATTTGATGAGTTAGGAGAAGAGAAAAGCCAACTCGCCAGAAGTATATCTTCTCGCAATGAAAAGTATTCTAGACTGAAGGAAAAATTGAAAATCTCATCTTCAAATTTTAGCAATGCTCTTCTCCATGTTCGTAATGACGCTGTTAAACTAGTTTGTAATGATCATGGAATCCCTCATTCTATATACCCCGATCTTGCAAAGGAAATTCCAGCTGATTCCCCAAATTTAGTTATCTATGATAGCGAGGCTGAGGAGTCTAGCGAATATGATGAAGAATTATCTGGCGAGGAAGAAGAATCTGACGTAGATGGAGATGATGAAGAAAAAGAAAAATCTGGTAATGAAAAGAAATTTGAAGAAGAAAAGAGCTCTGATGGGGGTGTTTATGGATCTACTTAGTCTTGTTTCTTCTCTTTTTCTTCTTTGTAAATTTTGTACATTTACTTTTTGCTTCTCGTAACATCGTTGTAAGCTTCCCCGACTTGATGTGTAAACTTATTTTGCTTTTATCTGTATGAATTAGAAAACAATTCTTTTTCTGCAACATGATCAATAAATCAGAATTATTATCCTTTAATTATTTGTATAAATATATCATCTAAGCAATTTTATTATATGATGGATGAATAATAATTTCATCATTCTATGCATTCCCATACTTGCCTCTATTATTCATCTGCAATATGAAAAAATTGAATAGAGATTAGATATTAGTTATGAATCAAATTAAATTTGCCTCAATATTGGCGATGCTATCGCTAGAAATAATTGTATAACTTTATGATTTCTGCGAGCATTATTGCAATAATCTTATGGTCTTATTATGCCTTCCTAATTAAAGGTCTTATTTTTCCACATCTTTTCTTTTTGCGACAAAATCGCAGGACGTCTTTACATTTCCATGTATCGACCCATTGATCTTGCCTTATCAATATTTTTTCAACATCTCTGCGACAATATGATAAGTATAAATTCTCTTGCAAGAATTACATCTTATGACATTGTCGTCTTGCGATGAAATCGCAGGACGTCTTTACACTTGTTAAATGTAAAAACTCATTGATCTCATCTTAACTTTTTTTTCTTTTGGCTTGTTGCCTTTGTATAATTTTCATCACGTGACAATATGACAGGCCTAAATGTTCTTGCGATCATAAATCCCCATGACATTGCCGTCTTTAGACACATATCATCTCCCTAATGGAGGGTGCCTCCCTTATCTTCTCCCTGGTTGCCCCTTCAAGGAGGGAACATCGGCCATACAAGACTAGATCCTCCTATCCAGATTTGTCAACAACCAGTTGTTTTTTGCAGCTTCTTGTCCTTTATGCCTATATGGCTTATAGTTACAAGACTGCACCCTAAGTGGGGTTTTCTTCGGGCCAAGTGCATCATATCCAAGACTTACAAAGAATGGCCAGGGTAGTTTCGTACGCCCCGGACACCCTTGGCTCAACCGTGTACCTCGGCGCCTTGGTCATACTTTGCACTTCTTAGAATAGGTCCTTAGTCTTCCAATCGAGGTATAACCTTATATAATTGGAAATCCAAGATCCCTCTCCTGGATAGGTTTTCTTTAACCCCAACATCTGCATAACTCAGGTTCCAGCAGCGGTATAACCTTATCGCTGAGTCATGTCAAGGAATTGGGAAGATGGGTCTATGGTAATTGATGAGTTTTATAAGCTGCTGGTAACTTAGATCAAGAAATGGAGTAGTGAATGGGAGAAATACAGATGCAAGAGTTTTAAGGGTGCTGTGATTCGAGTTGGTTGAAATCTGTAATTAAAGTGTGATTGAGTGCTTGAGTGTTCTAATGGGTTATCTTCAAACTCAAATTTGCAGGGAGGAATGATGCATATGAGTGGCTAGAATCACCACCAGTAAACGCACAACCAATGCTCGAGAGATGGCCTAAATGAGCAACTACTCTTGCTGCAACAACAGCTGGCCATGATTTGTTGCTGCTGAGATGAGATGTGTTGGTTTGTGGTAAACTGAGTTGCAGGGATTAGATGAATGCATAGGTTTACAGGGTTGGGACAAGGTTTTGAATCTGGTTTTGAGGCAGAGCTGTAACTGGTGATGGCCTGTGATGATGCAATGGGTTGGTGTAGTTATGGTGCCTGAGCTGTTGAGATGTGGTATTGTGGCTTAATTCATGGCAGAGCTGCTCTTGGAGGATAAATGGAAAGCTCATGGAAGAGCAGCTGGTGTTGCTTCTCGTGTACGAATAAGGCATGGAGTTTTGGAAGTCTGCATGGTGGTTGTGACAGGGAAAACAAGGCCACTTAGTGGTGGTAGTTAATGGAGTTGAACAGATGTGAGATGCTCGACGGATGCAGAGAAGATGGCTGAGCTGTAGGGTGTTGATGTGAGAGTAAGCTGATAAAACAGGTAAATTACAGGTGCCAGTGGTCTTTTGAGGTCTGGTACTGAGAACGCACTGGAGGATTGAAGTTCAGCTGGGTGTCGAATTGATCGTGATGTCACTTTAGTAACAGATAAAGGGAAGGAGGTACAGCTGATGTTAAGAGGCATTGCAGGCATGAAGCTGCGGGTGGTGCATGTGTTGCTTGAACTAAGAAGCAATGGTATTGGTGATACTGGAGTTGCAGTTAGGGCTGCACATGGTTAGGTTTTTATCGGTTTTTGGAAAAATCTAAATCGAAACCAAAGTACTCGTTTTTTCAATAATAAAAACCAATGAAACCATATAGCCTATCGGTTTTATTGGTTTTGATTTCTACTCGGTTTTGTTAAAAACCAAACGGTTTTTGGTTAACCGAACAATTTATAAACAAACTTCTACTCAATCTCTTCTACTCCAGATTCAATCTAATAGTGAGGTTTGTTACAATCCTATGTAAAGCAAAGTAGAAGAAGAAGTAAAAAAAAGAGAATAAGAAGGTGATGGTGATCTTGGTGGTGGACTGGTGGTGGTAGTTTTAGGATCGAGTGAAGTATGGTGGTAGTTCTTTCACTTCAGGGAAGAACGGAACAAGAGAGATGGAGTTTTGAGAAACATAGGGAAGAGAATACTCGAGTGATGTATTACAGTATTAGTGTAAAATATCTAATATCCTGTGGCTAATATCATTTCGATCCTATGGCTAGGAACAGTCGGTTAACCATATGGTTTTCGGTTCGGTTTTTCAAGGAAACCTAAACCAAAACCGATAGTGTCGGTTTTCTGGGACTGACAACCATAAATGAACCATTAGAGTATGATTTTGGTTCGATTCGGTTTAAATTCTTCGGTTTTGGTTTTGGTTCATGGTTTTGGTTCGGTTTTGTGCAGCCCTAGTTGCAATGGTAGATGAAATTGGTGATGCAATAATTTGATAGTGAAGTGCAGAATGGGTCTGAGGTTATTAAACTGAATTACAGGTGGATTTGGTGGATGATGCTGGTGACGTTTACTTTATGTGTTGATGCTCTTGAGTAACAGAAATAAGAGGAACTGGTAGTGCTGAGATGCTGCGACTGCAAGACTCGGAAGATTACAGTGAGATAGGTTGTTTTAGTCGCAAGAGATTGCAGTTGAAACTAGGGATTTAACTGAGGTGCTTGGTACTTGGCGCTGATTGTAGTTTATAGAGGATATTTGCAACTGCAAGTTAAGATATGAATGATGCGGAGATGAGAATTAAGTGGTGCGCTGCTGCTGCGACGTTACCGGTGTTGCAGAGTGATGAATTTGAGCTAGTAAAGGAGGAATGGATGATTGCAGGATATTGTTTGAAGATACAGGTGGTATTGAGTTTTTGTTGGTGCAAGACAGGGCCAAGATGGTTGGATATAAACTACTGAAGCACAACCATCATGGCTGGCAGTGGAGCTGCAATGATATGCCATGCAAAATGGCTAGGCCATGGCCAGTTAGTGAGTTGACTCAATGCTAGACTCGAGTTTGACCCGAGCTGACTCAGTACCTTGACTCGGTGACTAGCAAATACTGTTAGGTCAACGGTTAACTGTAACGGTGGACTAACGTGATATTTCGACGAATATATCAGTGACGGCGGCGCCGGATTTCGGCCAAAAACCCAGTTTTCCGGCGAGCGATTTTGGGACATATTTTCTACATGGGTTTCTCTCACTCGTGGGTCGGGTGAATTTTCAACTAATGGACTTTGAAGACTTAAACCTAATTTTGGAAGGAGAAAAAGCTACAAAAAGAAAAGTTCTACTAACTTTTGGAGATCACGTTTTTATTCTATTTTTGGAGCTTTTTAAGAGAACTACTTCTAGGGTTCGCTTTCTTTTATGTTTCATCTTCTTTCTTTGAATATTATTATGATGAACCCCATGAATATGTGTAGATAAATACTATTATTGGTTATGGGATAAAAGTTGATTTATTCAAGCATGTTATTTGATTCTATGAATTAGTTTTGTCTCAATTTTATCGTTTATGATTCATTGTTTTTATTATCATATGATTTGAATGATAGTTTGGTTGAGTCCGGAATCAATTGGATTTGTTTTCATCTCTATAGCTATATTAGGGTTTTCAATACGTAAAAGTTTTTTATCTCTGATTTCTAGTAGCATCTTGTGGTTAATACTTGTAGTGATAAATCTTTTTAATCGCATATGAATCATAACCTTTGTTAAAACGAATTAGTGCTTTTACACGTTTGTTTGAATTGATTAGTCTTATTTCATAGAACTTATTGCTCTTAGGGAGTTAAATCTAATTGTGCTTTTACACTTTAGGTTGCTTTTTAAGAAGATTTCACAATAGCATCTTTTAATGTTGTTTGTGATAAAATCCAAACTATTTGAAATAAATAAAAACAAAAACACACCTTAGGGATACTCTTGGACCATCCTAAAACTAAAATTAAAACCAAATCAAGATACCCTAGGACTTTTGATAATTGCGAGATTAAATTACCAATTCTAACCATTGATGAAAAATATATGTTTGTGAATGATACTATCCCGTGACCAATATCTTCTCCTTATTGATTATTCAAACTATTTGCTTTGCTTTATTTAGTTTTATATTACTTTGATAAAAACAAAAACACACCTTAGGTTATTTGGTTACTTGGTTACTTAAGAATCTGAAAATTGCATAACAACAAAATCTAAAATTTAAATTCGGATATTTATCATCTCTGTGGATATTTGTATGTGTACGAACTCTTTCTTATCACGTACTTCATTCATATTTAGTAGAGTGAGAAAGTGAAATTATTTTTGACGTTTTAGTCCACAGATCGACCAAATTTGAGATTTCACGCATCAAATTTTTTAGGCGCTATACGTCCTTTAGTACATTTTATGGTCCATGAGGCATTCAAAAATTGCTTGTTATATAGTTTTTAGTTTCTTTTTATTATTTTTGCTTGCATATTTGTGTTTCTTTTCTTGTCTTGTTTCTCACTTGTTTGCGAGAGTTGTTTTTCAGGTACCAAATCTATGGCTTCTAAAGATTGGAATTATCCAAGGTGCGGGATGGCTACTCGAAAAGGCACAATACTCCAACCAAGGCAAGGCACAACATAAGAACACAACTTGGAAGTAGAACACCAAGCTCTTCGACAAGAAGGAGAAGGAGTAGAACACAAGATTCCTTTTTAAGAAGAAGGAGAAGGAGAAGAAGCAATGGGTGACACTGAAAATCGTACACTCAAGGACTTGGCTTCGCACAAGTTGGATACACAGCGAGGTTGTATTCAAACCGACTCTACTTTTGAGATAAAGCCGGGATTGCTTAGAGAATTACTAAAGTTCCATGGCATGGTAAATGAAGATCCAAACAAACATCTTATGGACTTCCACACCATTGTCACGGCGATGCTTCCGGCGAATATGGAGCCCGATGGTGCTATGTTGAAGGTTTTCCGATTCTCTTTGGCGAATAGTGCTAAGGATTGGTTATATTATTTGCCTCCCGGAAGTGTCACAACTTGGAATGGGTTGAAGAAACTCTTATTAGAGAGATATTTTCCTGCATCTAAGGCTACTCAAACTCGCAAGGATATTTGCGGAATGAAGCAAAATTTGGGAGAATCGTTATATGATTGTTGGGAACGATACAAGAGGTTGGTGGCAAGCTGTCCTCATCACAAATTTAGTGACGCTATGATCATCCAATACTTCTATGAAGGAATCCAATCAAGTGATAGGAATCTTATTGACGCAGCGGGTGGTGGTGCACTAGTGAGCAAGACGGTGGCACAAGCTAGAGAGTTGATTGAAAACATGGCAGAAAACTCCCAACAATTCTTGAGTCGTGGTTCAGATGTGCTTCTTAGGCGAGTGAATGAAGTAAGAGAGGTCGAGGAACTTCGTCAACAAATGGGTAACATCTCAGCAATGCTACAACAAGTTTCATCCGCGGTGATACCAAGTTCTCATGGGTATGAAGACGTCAATGAGAAAGATAATGCAGTCTTTCCAAATCAGAAAAGATGGTATGATCCTTATTCCAACACCTACAATCCGGGATGGAGAGATCACCCCAATTTTAGCTATGAGAACAAGCAAGGAGCGGTTCAACAACCTACTTTCAACAATTCGGGTGGATTTCAACCTCAACAACAATAATTCCAGCCACGTCAATAATTCCAACAACAACAACAAAAATCTCAAAATCAGGGGTCAAGTATGGAAGAGTTGATGAAATCTTTTATGCAAAGAACGGAGAGCACGATGAAAGAGTTGCAAACCCAAGTTGGTTCTATGGATCTTGAGTTGTAGTTGCAGAATATCCTACAACTACACCCTCAGTAGAATTAATAAAACTTAAGAAGTTCATGATGATGAATAACAATTTTCTTATTAATGCTCTCAATTGATTACAAGAAATATCTAAATGGAACTAGAATAGTTACAACTTTCTCTATTCTCTTTCCTAAGATATTTCCTAACACTCATTAAAAGAACCCTCTGAATTTTACATTTGAACTACTATTTATAGTAAAACTTGTACAACTGTATATGTGTTGCGAAGTATCGCAACATATCCTCGTAAAATTATTTTATGCTCGCAAATCCTTCATACTTCCCCGTGCTTCTTTCATCATCGTATTATTTTGCGACTCTTTCCTCTTATATTTATTATGATGTTCGTAAGCTAATATCTTGCGATATTCGGTACTTACATCTTTCCTCTTCTCATGTCAGTTCTGCGAAGAAGAAATGTCGTGAGAACCTCTATTCTTGTAAATTTAATATAGTTATCATCACCTGTTAGATTCACAACACGTATTTTTCTCTTTCATTAAATTTTTGACACGTTGTTTCGTAACCGTCCTTCTCAACCGTTCACGTCTAATCGCATTGATGAATTTTTATTTTCATCAAACTCTCCCTTATTTATAAATACTATCTTTAATTCTTCTTTTTATTATTTTATTCTGTTCATCTTCTTTATCACACCTGCTTCTACAATTTCTTCTTTTTTTCTTCTATTACGATTTCTTATCTCTTTCACTTCTTTTCCTCTCTGTTTTTCTATCCATCATCCAATGGCTCCAAATAAGAAAACTATAGAACAACTTAATGCAGAGTTTGCTGATAGAGATCTCGTCCTTTCTGAAATTGATGGTCATGATAATAAGTCCTCTCTCTGTATAGAACTCTTTACTGATCTCCATTGGGATGATCAGAAAGTTTTATTCTCACGAGGCCAAATCCTCGCAGGTCTTCCTCTTCCTCTTTATGATGTCAATCTTCCTTTATTCTATGGAATTATCTCCCATCCAAATTTCTCACGAGCCATTTATCAATGGACTAGTGATTGCATTCGCATTCTGGTTGAATTCGCAACTCGTTCTGTTACTGGAAAATCTTTATATCCGATTGATCTTAGGAGACCTGCATTTAGAGATATAGAAATTGTTGCTGCAAATTATACAGTCGAAAATTTCTTCAAAAATTATACATTAATTCCTGCGAGGAAAGAAGATAAACGTTGGGGTGTTCGTCTTCATCGTAAAGATGATACCGCGGTAGATGATCTTCTTATGCACGATATTGATTATGCCTCGGTAAATAATAGAACCCCTCGCCGTTCTCATGATGAAGATTGGTATAATTACCCTCTAGCATTATCGGGTTCTTACATTTCCGGGATAGTAGATCTTCCTGCGAACCTTCCTGATCGTAACTATCAACCTTGGGTCTTTTCTTGGCCTAACAAAGACAAAGATGTATGTATATCCATCTCCTTATCTTCTTGTTATTTTTCAACTTGTTTTCAAATGAGGTAAGAAACACTTTTATATGTATTCTAAACAATATATTGTTGCCTCTGTTTCTTATCCTTATTTGAATTTATAGACTCTTCCTGATTTTCCTGGGGCCGTTGCGAGTAAGGATAAGAATTCAACTTCTTATGAAGTGCTATCTGCGAGACAGAGAATGCTTCGTTCTGCGAAGAACACCAAATCTTCTGATAATGAAGAAAATACTCTTTGCAAAGGAAAGGGAAAGCTTGAAGATGTGGTTTCTGCAAAGAAGAGGAAGAAACTCCCAACCAGTACTTACTCCAACGTGATCTGTCCTAGCAAGAATGTCGACGGAGAACAAAGTGATGAAGATGATAAATTTCCTGAGAAGGATCTTAGCTCTAACTATGATACTATTTCTAATGGGGAACATGATGATGACAATGATGAAGAAGATGAAGACTATATCAATGCGGAAACTTTTGAGTCTGCAATGATTCAAGTGTCTGAAGCTTTTCTCCACTCTTCTCGTGGATTAGTAAATTCTCCTACTGCGAATGCTCGTAAACTTATTGCGAAGGCTTGCAAAGTTCCCACTGTACTCAACAATAATTCCCTTAATGGAATTTCAAGATTCGTATCTCCTCCTAAATTATACGCTTTGGGGAGTATGGTAAATTTATTTTCTATTCCTTGTTTATTTCCCTTATTTCATTGATTTTTAATCCTTTTTATTTGTTCAGGTTGGGAGGGTTAGCTGCGCAGCTGCTTCAGATTGGGAAAGACGTCATTCCATTGCTGAGAAGAAAACTTTAAGCCATTGTAAGAAGTTGGAAATTGAGAATTCAAAACTTCGTCAGCAAATAGAGGATTTGAATATTGATAATGCGGAATTAAATTCCCGTTGCGAAGATAATCCATAATCTGTGAGTATCGCAGCTGGAGGTTCTTCCCTTCTTGAGGAGAATAATCAATTAAAGCTTGAAAATACTTCTCTTCGTAATGATAAGAAGCAATTAGAAGGTAAGTTCATGTACTATGATTACTTTAACTCCGTAATTTGCTAACCAATTCCTTAATTTCTTCCCTTACTCTTTATTCTCTTATCCTGTAGTTACTGCAGAAAATTATGCGAAGATGAATGATGATGTGAAAACTATTCTTGCCGCACGTAACCAGAAGATTCGTGATTTGAAATCTCAACTTCAAATTTCTCGGGACAATCATAGTTTAAATATCAAACGTTTCCGAGCTAAGATGACTCGCAAGATTTGTGAAGACAACCAAATTCCTCTCAAGAAGTATCAGACACTCCTTTCTGAAGAGATTCCCAATGATACCCCATATTTAGAAATTTATGATAGTGAAGCTGAAGATGATATCTCTGAAGAAGAAAAAGAAGATCATTTTGATGAAGATAAATCATCTTCAAAATAGTTTTATTCCTTTTTGTATATTTGCTTCAGTTCTTTTGTCTTGTTTACTTGAGTACTGCACTTTTAATCAATCAACAATTTCCTTTTGAAATTTAATTAGTACCAATGTCTTAATTTTAAGATGATGAATTGATGTTTAACTGAATGCTTCCCTCTATTTGCATGACTTGATCATATGGAGAGAAATAATACATTTTGAAGACCTAACTTAGTATTCCTTTCCCCCTTATTATTGCTCTTCAGGTGATCAATCCTTATTTTAAGTATCTAGAATATCTGCCTCAGTTTAAGTTGCGAAGTTTCAATTTGTTGCGAATTAAATAAGAAATCTCCCCTTTGAAGTATAAGAAGTATGAAATCTCCGTGAAGAATTACGAAACATCCTTGAAAAAGTATTAGAAGTATGAAATATTCTTAAAGAAGCATAAGAAGTATGAAACATCCTTAAAGAAGTATACGAAGTATGAATCACCCTTGAAGAAGTATAAAAATATTCAATCCATGAAGAAACATTCAATGTTTGAAGAAGTATAAGAAGTGTTGAATCTCTGAAAAAGTATAAGAAGTATTGAATCTTTGAAGAAGTATAAGAAGTATTCAACCCTTGTGAATATGATTGCGAACAAAATTGCATCTATGCTTATGAATTCTTTATATATATTCTCGTAAAAATTTTCCAATAATATTGATGAAATTGATTTCATTAATTGTTGTGGTCTTATCATGCCTTCCTAAGTAAAGGTCTTATTTTTCCACCTCTTTTGTGATAATATTTTTGCGATAATATGACAAGTCTGAACATTCTTGCGAATATACAACCTCGTGACATTATCGTCTTACGATGAAATCGCAGGACGTTATCACACTTTCATGTAATATGTAGTACCAGAATATCGCCACAACAATATTCTCGTGATAAGAACGAAATTTCCACGAGAAGGTTGAATACTCCCACTACAAGAATGACATTTTTCACGAGAGTGTCGTAAGGATTCTTCAGCAACATTTGGCGAGCGTCACAAGTAAGCTTCATAATAGCTGACGATTGAAGAGACATGTTATGAGAGTGTTGTTTCACGAGGATTACAAAAGTTGGCGAAGATTAATATTACAAATACCACGATGAGATCGCAGAATATATCCGAAAGAAGGGGAAAACTTAGTTGTCACCCACTATGTAATTTCCTATATAAAGGGTTCAAGTAAGTCCAGAGGAGGAGGATGTATTTTTTTAGAGTTGAGAAAATCTTGAGGAGAGAGAAACTCCAGAAAAGAAAGTTGTAATTCTGAGTTTGAATATTTTTTGTAAACATTTCTGAGATCTAAATAATAAAAATGTCGATTAATTCTTCAATCTTCAACTAATTTCACTTAGATTTTTATAGGATCTTAATAGGGGTGTAGTGTGGGAAATCCTGCTACTACATTTTAGTAGTGTGGGAAATCCTGCTACTACATTTTAGTAGTGTGGGAAATCCTGCTACTACATTTTGGCGTCGACTAAGGGGAACTCAAGATTCAAAATCTCTAATTACAATTTGAAGATTTGGAGAAATGGCTGGAAGAAGGAGAAGAAATATATCAGAACCACTAACAACAGTGAGAAGAAGTAAAAGACTTGCAGGTGAAGAAACAAGTGTATTAGGAGAATCTTCAAGGATGAGAACTAGGAGGAATAGAACAAGGAATGAAATGGAAAATCCAATTCAACAACCAAACCAATCAACATCGGTACAAAATGGAAGAGTGGATTATGATAGAGTAAGCGTGCATACATGGAGATCGGATTCAATGGGAGAAGAAATAAATCGACAAGTAAGAGAAGAAAGTGGAGTAGGAAGAAATCAGGAGGTATAAGAAGGGTCGATTCATCAAGATGAAGATGAAACAGGAGAGGAATTAGGGCAAAGAATACAGGAAGAAAGAAGGTTAAAGGTGGTGGAACGTGCAAATTTAACAAGACAAAATCATGAGTTGAGAATGGAGAATTTAAGGTTACAAAGAAGAAGATCAAGAAGTACTACTAGATCAAGTTCAAGATCATTTAGAGAAATACCAAGGCGAAATTCTCCCACAAGAAATGATGGAGAAAATGTACAAGAAGAAACTGAAAATCCAAATAGAGGACAACGTCAGGGAGAAGAGAGAGTAAATAATGATTGTAACGATCCACAAGGAGAAACTTTAAATGGAAGGCGAAATATTGAAAATCAAAGAAATGAAGGTAATCAAGATGGTGAAGAAAATCACGAAGAAGGTAGAAGAGTATTACATGGACGAGAGCACGTCAGAAATCAAAGAATTATTGAGAATGAAATTGAGAGACATTATGCTGAACAGGCACGCCTAGCTTGCGAGAGAGAAAGGTTGAGGGCAGAAATGGAAGAACAGGAGTTTCAAGAAGCAATAAGGCAAAACAATCATGATAATCGAGAAAGGAGACATACACAAAATCGCGAAAATGGCAATGTTCGGAAAGAGTATGACAGAATACAGAGAAGGATAGAAAGACAACAAAGAGAATTGGCGAGAAATGAAGAAGTTGATGGAGAAGAAATTAGGAGACAAAATCAATTGCGTATTTCGGATAGAAATGAAGAGGAAAATCGCAGGAGAAGAGAAAGTGCGTTAAAAAGACCAATAGAACAAAGCCCAACTGCAAATGAGCAAATTTTGAGGGAATTAGCAGAAATGAGAGGAATAATAAATAATAGAAGAGAAGGTGGAAGAAGGAAACTTGATGAAGCAATCGAAGAAGCAGCTAGAACTCCCTTTACACAGGAAGTACAACTAAGAGGAATTCCTCCAAAATGCAATTTACCAGCACTAAACAGTATTTTCGATGGGACTACTTGTGCTATTCAACATGTTAAAGATTATGTTAGGTGTATGCTGCAGTGGGAGAATCATGATGCTATTTTATACAAATACTTTGCATCCAGCTTGACTGGCGAGGCGCTAAAATGGTTTGAGGGATTGCCGAAAAATACTATTACTTCTTTTGATCACTTACAAGCTACATTTTTAGGTGCATACATAAGCAACAACTCTTCACGACCAGGTATCGAAGATGTGTTTATTAAAACAGAGAATTGGCGAGAGTCTAAAACATCTTACCATAAGATGGAATACAATGTGCAGTGAGATGGCAGGAAGAGTAGATGATAGATATCTTATTTTATCCTTCATTAATGCAATGTTTGCGACCAATTTGCTCTATATACAAATTTTCAGAATCAAAAACACCATCACAATGACTGAACTAAGAGAACTACAAGAAGAGTACATTGCTTTGGAAGAAAAACAAAATGAAATGTAGTCATACCCAATTACAAACACCATTTCTGTAATGGCTAATGGAAGTTTGCTTCCCAAAATGATTAATAATGTGGCGAGTACCTCGCAAGTTCAAGAAGAGAAAGTGGCGAATAATGACAAACAAAAGCTAGTGGCTATGGGAAGTCGTGATCAAGAAGAATTTGAAAGAGAGAAGAATTATTACAATCGTGGAGGAAATAGTCAAATCCAAAGGCTTGACCAACCCCAAGAAACTTATGGTGGACAAAAGCAAAATAATTTCAGAAATCAGGGGAACATGAGAACCATATGGGAGGAGATTAAGATGCCACCCTTGAATGCTAGTGTAGAAAAAATCTGGGAAGCTATCATTTTAATGGAAAATATACCCTCGCCATGGAACATGGGGAAGGAACCACATCCTAACACTCGTAATCAAGAATTCTGTCCTTATCATCATTTTCATGGGCATTCGATAAATAATTGCAGAAATGTAAAAAGAATAATCTTAAGAATGATCGATCAGGGGAAGCTAAATCATTTTCTAAAAGGGCATCAACAATCGCAACAATTTCCACCACCACCATACGATCGCAGAATGACTAATGTAAAAGGAGCAGAAACTTTTGTTATAGAGGTTGGAACTAAAGCAAAGAATTTATTTTGTAATTCTATTGTGCATTCTTTCAGAACCATCGAAGATTTCCACGATAATGTCTTAAGTAGAGTCTTCGCCAGAGATATGGATGGAAAAGAAATAATGAATATAGCGAGAATCTCGCCATTAGAATAGTGGCAGAAACAAGTCCTTTCTTTTACAGCACAAGAAGTACCAGAGCCTGGAAAGCTGCATGATAACCCATTGGTGGTAAGGTTGGAAATAAAACCAGAACAAGCAGAAGAAGAAGAAAGTAAAGAAAACAATAACGAAATGGAAGAGTCTTGGGCCATTGATAGAATCCTAATTGATACTGGTAGTTCCGTAGATATCATGTTCTACCATACCTACAGAACCATGGGTGGGAAAGATGAAGATTTGATACCATCGACATACAAAATCTATGGTTTTAATGGAACTGCCAACAAGCCTAAAGGGGAGATCACAATGAGAATTCAGTTAAGAGGAATGACTTCCAAGATTTTATTCTGTGTTGAAGATATTGAATCACCATATAACGCCTTGATTGGTCGACCTTGGTTACACAGGATATTGGGTGTTGCATCTACCTTTCACCAGTGCATTAAATTCCCTCATCCAAATGGTGTTGGAGTAATTAAAGGAGATTGGGGAGAAAGTAAGAAATGTTATGAGATAGATATCAAGTCTTGTGAGGAAAGAGCAGGGAAGAACAACAATTGGAAGTACAGAATTAAGCAGCAACAGAGAAGTGACAAATTAATGGTTGATTCAATAGAAAAACATGAAGAAGTAACTAACGAGTCCCTCGCGGATATCAAACAAATAATAAAACGCAGCAAAGGTACAAGTATAAAGAGCATAAAAGGAGGAAATGACAAGCAACTTGCGGGAAAACATTAAGTAAAAGAACAGATGATAAGGAAGATGAGAAAAATGAAGTGACAGTAAGATGAAATATGACGAGCAGATCGCTAGAAGTAGAAAGGTAAAGTTGTTTTTTCTGTTTGAGTGAATAAAATGGCATTGAAAAGTTAAAAAAAAATTTTTTTATTGAGATTTGAAGCTCGCAAGAAATTTTAAGAAACACGAATATAATTTCACAGAGATTAAGAGAATGGGACAAACCTTTATGGCGTGCACCTTAGTTCGCGAATACAATTTCGTAAGAGGCAAATGTAAGACCTACAAGCACATCATAAAGGGGGTATCTCTTTATATGATTCAGGGATAAGGTTATACCGCTACTGGAACCTGAGTCATACAGATGTAGGGGTTAAAGAAAACCTATCCGGGAGAGAGATCTTGGATTTCCAACTTTATAAGGTTATACCCTGGTTGGACGACTGAGAGTCTCTTCCAAGAAGTGCAGAGTATGATCAAGGCGCCGAGGTACACGTTTTAGCCAAGGATGCCCGGGACGGACGAACCTACCCTGGCCATCTTTGGTAAGTCTTGGCTACAATGCACTTGGCCTGAAGAAAACCCCACCTAGGGTGCAGTCTTGTAACTATAAGCCATATAGGCATAAAGGATAAGAGGCTGCGAAAACAACTGGTTGTTGGTAAATCTGGATGGGAGGAGCTAGTCTTGTATGGACGATGTGCCCTCCTTGAAGGGGAAACCAGGGGGAAGATAAGGGCGGCACCCTCCATTAGGGAGCTGATAAGTGTCTTAAGACGGCAATGTGATGGGGCTCTAAGATCGCAAGATCATTTAGGCCTGTCATATTGTCGCGTAAATTATACAGAGGCAAAAAGCCATAAAAAAAAAGTTAAGATGAGGTCAAGGGGTTTTTACATGCAAATGTGAAGACGTCCTGCGATTTCATCGCAAGACGGCAATGTCACGAGGCTTTGTTTTCGCGAGAAAACTTAGGCTTGTCATATTGTCGCAATATAATAAAGAAATATAGATAAGGCAAGATCAATGGGTCAATACATGAAAGTGTAAAGATGTCCTGCGATTTTGTCGCAAAAAGAAAAAATTGGAAAAATAAGACCTTTAATTAGGAAGGCAAAATAAGACCAATAGAATAATCTCAAAATTTAATTCTTCTTTGATTAAGCATGCAGGGAAGATTTCTTTATCACAAGAAATAAGTTGAATTCAACAAGTCTCAAGAAATTTAATGAGGAGGCAAGCAAGGGAATAAATATGTAGGATTTCATTAAGTTTCTTGAGAATATTATAGTTCAAAAAAGGGTTATATCATTTGCGAGAAAGAAGAAGAAAAAAGAAACTAAAAATAGAACTCAAGCTTCAAGCGGTAGTCTTGCCAGATTTAGAATTTTCAGGATTTTTATCATCACCAATATTTCTTTCATCGCGAACATCATCGCCAGAGTTCTTTTTGTTACGATCTTCTCCTTCTTTTGGAGAGTTTTCTTCTTTTCCTTGATCATCTTCTTCTTCAGCGTCTTCTTCAACATCTCCTTCAGAAGACGGGTATTCTAAATCTTTATCCATAGGAAGAGGGACTTCATCATCGTCAACTTTCAAAAGTAGAACGGATACAGGAGAAAGAGAGTTGGAGATCAAAATTTTGTTCACGAGAACTTCGGCACTAAGATGAACTTGGCGAAGGAAACCTTTGTCGCGATTTCTGATCTCTATATTCTTGAAATACTCAAGATAATCAAGTCTTCTTTCTGTTTTATCACGAGTTTCTAAAAGGTTGAGAAGAAGAGTCTTGTTTTCTTTGCGAACACTGTCTAGCTCCTTAGTAAGATTGGTGATAGTAGAATGAAGGCTTTTTTCAGATTCTGCGAGCAACAAAATAATGAAAGGTTATAGAAATAAATATATCGTGAGAATATCAACAAGTGAAATATAACATAAATTGTGACAAGTGAAATCAACAAGTGAGGCAGTCATAATTGACTACCTTCTTTTTGCGAAGTTAAGTTTTGGATTAATGAAAAGAGGCAGTTCTCCCATTGGTTCATAGCATCATCAAATTTGTCGCCAACTATGCCTTTTACACAAGATTTCATGTTCTCTTCTTTGGTGCGTAAATATGAATTTTCTTTTGACAATGAGGAATGAGACTCCTTTAGTTGGGAATATTCATCTCGAAGCTTGCTGGAATTCAAACTAAGAGTTAGTCTACCCTTGATAAGTTTGTCTATTTCAGCGGCAGATGATTCAGTTACTTCGTCAAGTTTATTTTTAAGAGAGTGGAGAGACTGCTTTTGGTCATCACATATCCCTTGAAGATTGTTTACTTTCTGCGAGGAGATCGCCAACAAGCTTGATAATTTGTATTTCTCTTGAGATAGAGTTCTATTCTTGTCTGATAAAGATTCTATAGACAAATTAGTCTTGGATAACGAATATGAGAGGCGAGTAACCTCGTTGTTTAAAAAACTGTGATTTTGCAATAATTGATTATTCTCATTTGTGAGATTTCTTATTTGATCAACTGAATACGTATAAAGATTATCTAATCTACTATGCTGGTCCATCCAAGAATCTCTTTTAATGCGAGCTTCATCAGCTATGGTTTCATATTTAAGTTTCTCGATGAAACGATTTCGGTTGGAGACTAATATATAAACCAAGAATTTAAAGGGAGGATTAAGTACGAAGAATATGGAAATAGAATAAAAAGATAAAAGGACAGAGGTAAAAAGAAGCTTACTTTTTAACTCATCAATCTTTCTAGCGAGATTCTCGCGATCCAGTACAGAGTTGTTGAGCTTGTGGTTTAGAGTTTCACATTTAGAAATCTTATCTTGAAGACTTTTTCTCAAAGCAGCATTTTCATTCTCTAGAGAAGCTCGTGAAATAGAATTGTATGAGCCAAAATATTTGAGCAGAGTTTCGCAAACTCCTCTTTGGAGAGAATCAGTAGAAGAATCTCTAGCATTATTTAGAATGTTAGATAAAATTTTGAAAGCAACATGAATTCCTGCGATGGTCTCATTTGATGAAGGAAGGGATGTAGAAGGTGAAATAGAAGAAGTGAGGACAAGATGATGATTTGAGTCATTGGCAATGGTTGTATCATCAGAAGGAGGAGTTTTCGGGAAAGTAACATTTGAAAGAAGTAAAGGGCTAGTGGGAGTTTCAGTTGTGATGGGTTCTGCAATTTGAATTGGTGGAGGACCAGTAGAGGTAGTGGTAGTGAAAGCGAGCTTCTCTCCAGAAGAAGGAGGGAGATCAGATTGCATAGGTGTAGGTGAAGCTTTCGCAGACATTAAGGGAGGAATGACGAAATTACTTCCAAAGGTCTTATTTAATTGGCGAGATCTTTTAGGAGGATTAGCATTACCCTCGTCATTCTGCAAACAATAATCTAGATAAGAAACAGAGGCAACAATATTGTTATTAAGAAATAGAATGTGTTTCATACTACCTTATTGCTCGCAGAATTTTCTTTCCTTTTTCCAGTCGGCCTCTTGTGAATAATAGGTTTTTGAGTCGAGGATTGGGAAATAGATGCAGCTCCGCTGAAGAGATCATAATATGGGGTTATAAAGAATTAAGTAAGATAAGATTGAAGAATATAAATAAAAAGTTTGATCTAAGAAAATATCATGATCAAAAATATACCTCGAGGACTCCATTAATACAGTAGCAGAAGAATGAGAAGGAGAAGAAGTTGCAGAACAAAAGGCAAAGAAACTAAGTAAAGAAGAAAGAGAGTTAAGAGAAGAAAACTAGAAATGAAATTCGACTCTTCCTTTTATAGGCAAAGAAGGGAGTAAATTATGTGAGATGTGTCAATACAAAAGGGGAGATTTACAACACGTGTTAACAAGGAAATCTGAATTAGCGGAATATTGTCGGAGAAAAAAGTTCAGATATTCTTGCGATAGTTAAGGATTCTCACGATCTTCTCTTCTTCGCAGAAAAGACATGAGAAGAGGCAAGATGTAGTACCATAATATCGCCACAACGATATTCTCGTGATAAGAACGACATTTCCACGAGAAGGTTGAATACTCCCACTACAAGAATGACATTTTTCACGAGAGTGTCGTAAGGATTCTTCAACAACATTTGGCGAGCGTCACAAGTAAGCTTCATAATAGCTGACGATTGAAGAGACATGTTATGAGAGTGTTGTTTCACGAGGATTACAAAAGTTGGCGAAGATTAATATTACAAATACCACGATGAGATCGCAGAATATATCCGAAAGAAGGGGAAAACTTAGCTGTCACCCACTATGTAATTTCCTATATAAAGGGTTCAAGTAAGTCCAGAGGAGGAGGATGTATTTTTTTAGAGTTGAGAAAATCTTGAGGAGAGAGAAACTCCAGAAAAGAAAGTTGTAATTCTGAGTTTGAATATTTTCTATAAACATTTCTGAGATCTAAATAATAAAAATGTCGATTAATTCTTCAATCTTCAACTAATTTCACTTAGATTTTTATAGGATCTTAATAGGGGTGCTACTACATAATAACCCATTGATCTCATCTTAACTTCATTGTATGTAATTCTGCGAATATGTATATATATATATAAATTTATTTTTTTTATTTTTTTTTTATTCGCAGAAATATGATTGTTGCACAAATATGACAAGTCTTTATGTTCTTGCGAACAAGAAGCCTCATGACATTTGCGTCTTATAGCACGTATCAGCTCCCTAATGGAGGGTGCTGCCCTTTATCTTCCCCTTGGTTGCCCCTTCAAGGAAGCGTACATCGACCATACAAGGTTAGCTCTTCCCATCCGGTTTTGCAAACAACCATCTTTTGATCGCAACCTCTTATCCTTTTTGCCTATAGGGATTATAGTTACGAGGTTGCACCCTATGGAGTATCTTTGTGCCAAGTGTATCATTTGCCAAGACTTGTCAAGAATGGCAGATGTGCTTCAAACCCATCCGGCACTCTTGACTCAACCGTGTACCTCGGCGCCTTGATCGTTTTCTACACTTCTTGAGAAAGACAGTATGCCTTAGTCGCCCAACCTATATCCTGGTACATCGCAAGATTAGGTTGAGAATCCAAGGTGTCTAACCCGGATAGGTACCCTGCTTTTGGGTTGTACCCTGTAATGTCCATGTACTCAGGTTCCTTGGTGGTGTTCCGGTTTCCCTGAGCCATGCTTATAGGTACCCCCTTAAATGACGTACTTTAGTACTTTTCCTCTTGCGAAATGTTTCTTCGTGAACTAGGGTGTACGCCACAAAGGTTTGCCAGTGTAAAATTTCTGCGGCTTTCTTTCTTTTTTAAAAGCTAATCACAGTTTGCGGTCTTTTGTTCGCAAATATCTTTTGCGTCTTTCTTCAATGAAAGCTAATTCTAAAAAAAAATAAAAAAAATTTGTATTCGTAAAAATACTTCACAAATATTTCATGTTGCGAAATACCTCATTTCATTTTCTTGTTTTTTCAAAATGCATTTTATTATACGCTGTGAAGAAATGTACTGATTACCTTCGTAAATCATACCTATTCTTTACCTTCGTAAATTTCTTGTATGCTCAATCATTGTAACTTCATTCCTTCATGACTTAATCTTCATCCATTAAATTTTCACTTCTCTTTGCAGCCTTTGCTCTTTTTCTCCAACTTTCCTTCTCAACAGTTTTTCCTTCGCAAACTTCTACTTCAGTATCGTAACATTTCTTACCTTCTGCCCAATCACCCTTGATAACTCCAATACCTTTAGGATGAGGTCTCCCTATCAAAGCGTTGTACGGTGATTCAACATCAACAACGCAAAATAAGATTTCAGTTCGCATTCCCCCTAATGGAATTCGCATGCTTATTTCTCCTTTAGGTTTATTGGCAGTTCCATTAAAGCCATAAATCTTGTAAGTAGAAGGTATTAGATCTGCGTCCTTTCCCCCCATGATTTTGTAAGCTGGATAGAAGAGAATATTGACAGAGCTTCTTGTATCAATTAAGATTCTATTAAGACCAAATGATTCTTCATCTGTATCATCCTCACTTTCTTCCATATTCAGAAAAATTTCCAATCTCACTACCAATGGATTATCATGTATTTCGCAACCTTCTGGAATTTCTTTAGCTTCAAAAGAGATTTCACGCTTCTGCCAATCTTCGAGTCGTGAAATTTTTGCGATGCTCATTATTTATGTTCCTTCACCATCTCTCGCATATACCCTACTTAACACATTATCATGAAAATCTTCTATGGTTTTATATGAGTGAACTATAGAATTGCAGAAAACATTTCTTGCTTTTGGTCCCACTTCAATGTGTAAGATTTCTTTTCCCTTTTCTTATGTTGTATTCAACATGCGAGTTTCCATTGGGGCTTGTGGTAATTGTTGCGATTGTGCTTGCTTGAGTAAAAAGTGATCCAGTTTGCCTTGATCAATCATTCGCAAGATAATCCTTTTGATATTATTACAACTATTTGTAGAGTGCCCATGAAAATGATGGTACAAGCAAAATTCATGACTTCTTGGACCCATTGGTGGTTCCTTTCCCATATTCCATGGAGTTGGTATATTCTCCATCAAGATAATTGCCTGCCATATCTTTTCTACACTTGTATTCAAAGGTGGCATCTTTATTTCTTCTCTTATCATTCTTTGACCTCCTTGACCATTGTTATAATTTTGTCTATGATTCCCTTGTCCAAAATAATTCTGCCTTTGTCCCCCATAATTTTCTTGCTACTGATCTAATCTTGGGATCTGGTTATTTCCTCCTCGACTGTAGAAATTCCTTTATCTATCATACTCTTCTTGATCTTTACTTCCCATTGCTACCATTTTTGGTTGGCTATTTTTGGTTTTCTTCTCTTCTGATATCTGATGTTTGCGAGGATGTCTGCGAAGTACCTGCTATGACATTGATTATTTTAGGAAGTAAGTTTGCTCCTGTATCTTGATTGTTGGTGTTTACCACTGGATATGACTCCATATTATTTTGCTTTTCTTCTAATGTAATGTACTCCTCTTGCAATTCTCGCAATTCTGTCATCATAATTGAATTTTTTTCTTCTGAAGATTTGAACATATAACTGTTCAGTTGCGAACATCGCATTTATGAAAGACAAAATCAGGTATCTCTCATCCACACGTCCTTCCATATCACTGCACATAGTTTTACATCTTCTTACCAAATGCTTCAAACTTTCACCAATTCTTTGTTTTAAACCAAACACATCTTCAATGCCAAGTCGCGAGGAATGATTCGTGATATATGCTCCTAATAAAGTTACTTGTAAATGATTAAATGATGTAATCGTGTTCTTGGGAAGTCCTTCGAACCATTTTAGAGCTTCTCCTGTTAAACTTGATGCGAAGTACTTGCATAATACAACATCATGATTCTCCCATTGTAGCATGCATCTTACATATGCTTTAATGTGCTGAATAGCACATTAAGTCCCGTCAAAGATGCTGGTTAACGTAGGAAGATTGCACTTTGGTGGAATCCCTCCCAACTGTACCTCTCTAGAAAAAGGAGTCCTCGCAGCTTCTTCTATTTCTTCATCTAATTGCCTTCTATCTCCTCCTCCTCTACTGCTTATCATTCCTCTAATTTCCGCTAATTCTCGAAAGATTCGTGCATTTGCTTCAGAATTCTCCTCCATTGGCCTCTTCAACGCAGCTTCTCTTTTTCTACGTTCTTTCATCTCCTCTCTTGCGATTCTTCGCATTCTATCATACTCTTCATTAATGTTTTCATTTGCATGATTTTGCAAATATCTCCTTTCCAAATTGTCACAATTGTTTTGTTGCAGAGCATTTTGAAATTCTTGTTCTTCCATTTCTGTTCTCCTCATCCTTCTCATATGAATATATGGAATTTCTTCTTCTTAATTTCTCCTTCTTCTATGATTTATTTCTTCCTGGTTTGCCTGAACTCTGATTCGAAGATTTGGTTCGTTCCTTGTTATTTCTTCTCGTTGATTCCCAATCTTCCTCCGAATTCTATCACACTCAAGATTTTGATTGTTGCGAGCTTGTTCACGCCTTATTACTCCATCTTCGTAATTGTTTTGATGCATAGCTTGTTGTCTCTCAATTTGTTCCACGAGTTTCCGCTCTTCCTCTCGATTTTCTTCGCCATTCTGATTATTTTCCCTTGGAAATGGTTCTGTTCGTAAATTCTCCACATTTTGTTCGTGATTTGGCACTAGAATGAAACGATTCTCTCGATTTCTTTCAACTTGATTCTGTGCTTGTTCTTGCATCTCATTTTCACTATTGATTGTTGGCGAATTTTGTTCTTCTCTTCCTGGTCTAGCATTTGATCTCACAACACTTTGAGATTTCCTCCTTTGTAATATCTCATTTTTCCTTCTCAATTCTTGATTCTGTCTTGTTAGATTGGCACGTTCTTCAGCTCCAAACCTTCGTCTTTCTTTAATTTCTTGTCTCAATGTTTCTAACATCTCCCTTTCTCTTTTACGAGTTGTTCCTCCCATCAATCTCCCATTTTCTCTAATTTGTGGTTCTCTGTATGTTTCTGCTGGTGTATCAGTTCTCCAAGTGTGTATACTCACTCGATCATGATCTTCTGTTTGTTGAGTTTGATTTCTTTGATTGTTCCTTCTCCTACTAGGTTCTCCTGTTACATTTTCTTCTCCACCTGCAAGCCTTGCACTTCTTCTTACTGCAGTCAATGGTTCTGATGTATTTATTCTTCTAGCCATTTCATATTTTCAAAACTCCTTAGAATTTTTGCTAGAACAATCTTCAAATCCCTGTTTCTAGCGCCAATTATGTAGTTCCAGAATATCCTACAACTACACCCTCAGTAGAATTAATAAAACTTAAGAAGTTCATGATGATGAATAACAATTTTCTTATTAATGCTCTCAATTGATTACAAGAAATATCTAAATGGAACTGAGATAGTTACAACTTTCTCTATTCTCTTTCCTAAGATATTTCCTAACACTCACTAAAAGAACCCCCTGAATTTTACATTTGAACTACTATTTATAGTAAAACTTGTACAACTATATATATGTTGTGAAGTATCGCAACATATCCTCGTAAAATTATTTTATGCTCGCAAATCCTTCATACTTCCCCGTGCTTCTTTCATCATCGTATTATTTTGCGACTCTTTCCTCTTATATTTATTATGATGTTCGTAAGCTAATATCTTGCGATATTCGGTACTTACATGAGTTGAACCAAATGAAGGCACAAAATAGTGGTAAACTCCCTTCTCAACCTATCAACCCAAAAGGAGATGTGAATGCAATTACGTTGAGAAGTGGTACACAACTTGTGAAACCCGAAGTTGCTGATTCGGGCAAGGTGGAAACACCAAAGGAACCTGTTTTGGAGGAGAAGAATGAGGATTCTCCCCAAACTTCTGAGGTACCTATTCCTTACTCTAAAACTCTTATTCCTACTTATGTTCCTCCTTTACCTTTTCCTCGCAAATTTGCAAATTCTAAGAAGGAGGCACTAGAAAAGGAGATTTTAGACGTTCTTAAGAAGATTCATGTGAATATACCACTCATTGATGCTATTAAGCAAGTTCCAAAGTATGAAAAAGTGTTGAAGGACTTGTGTACCAATAAGCAAAGGATCAAAGGTAATGAAGTGCTTAGTGTGGGGGAGAATGCTTCGGCAATCTTACAACACAAACTCCCACTGAAGTGCAAGGACCAGGGTAGCTTTGACATTCCCGTAAAAACTGGTAACACTACATTTGACAAAGAAATGTTAGACTTAGGTGCATCCGTTAATGTTATGCCTGCATCTATGTATAATTCACTTGATTTAGGTCCTCTTAAAAAGGATGAAATTGTGTTGCAATTAGCCGATCTCTCTAATGTCTACCCAATGGGTATTGTTGTGGATGTTCTTGTGCAGGTTAATCAACTAGTATTTCTAGCAGATTTTTGTGTCTTAGAGATGGATGAAGGTTCACCGGACTCATCTCTTCCATTGCTACTTGGGGGTCCCTTCATGAAAACGGCGAAGACCATTATTGATGTGGATAAGAGAACGCTGACTATGGAGTTTGATGGGGAAGTAATACGTTTCAACATTTTCGAGACGATGAGATATCCTAGTGATGTCCACTCTTGCTTCTCCGTTGATGTTATGGATACATTGGCACAATAAATGTTTGAATTGAATGGTGATGATGCTTTGGAAACTGTTTTAACTACATCCATTGATAATGGTGTAGAGTGTGGTAATGAGGTCAAAGAAGACCTTGGTGATCTCAACTCACTACAAGGATGCCCGGAAACTCATAATATCTCTTTTATTTCTTTACCATGCCGTGATGAAAAACTTTTACCTTCTATTGTTAAATCTCCAAAGTTAGAATTGAAACCTCTTCCTAGTCACTTAAAGTACTTGTACTTGGGTGACAATGAAGAGTTACATGTGATTGTTTCTAACGAGCTTAGTGTAGGACCAGAATATCGCCACAATTATATTCACGAGATATTAATGACACTTCTGCGAGCGTCACTGAAAACTCTTCAACAACATTTCACGAGTGTCACAAAATAATTCAAAGAATGACAAAGTTGACGACTGAAGAAACATGAGAAGAACATGTGTGTTTCACGATGGTTACAAAGTTCACGAGAGGATCGCAAGATAGATCCGAAATTAGAGGACAACTTAGTTGTCACCCATTATGTAATTTCCTATAAATAGAGATCTAATAGATTGAGAAAAGGATGATGTATTTTTTAGAGTGGAGAGAGTCTTGAGGAGAGAGAAATATTTTTCAGAGAGATTTTTAGAGAGAGAAAATATATTTTTCTTTATCATCTTCTTCCCCAAAACTAGATTTAGAACTCCATTAATGGAGATTATCAAATGTAAAATCAAATGTAAACTTTAACAATCATAGTAGAGAATCATGGATGTAGATCAAATTGATCGAACCATGTAAAAATCCGTGTGTCTATTTACAATTTTTAGAATTTTAAATATCAAATTAGTTTAGATTAAAAGATTATTATCAAGATATTACAAGGGGTGTGTTGTGGGAAATCCTGCAACTACATTTTGGCGCCGGCTAAGGGGAGGAATTGAAGAAGACTCAAAGAAATTGGCTATCATTAGAATTAGATTTCATTGGATCTAAAAGTTTCAAGACCAAACATGGAAAGCTACAATGAAAGATCATGATTATACAACAAATAGAGAGAAGGAGATATGTTAAGTGGCGGATGAAGAAAATATCTGCAGAATTGCGTCAACAAATCATCAAAAAGGACAAATTTCTTCTCACTTTTCTTATTCTTCGTTTCATTTTTCAGATCTGGGAATTCCAAAACATAAATTGAAAAATAGACTTTTTGTCAAATTTAAACTTTGCTTTTGGTAGAAATTTGATTTATTAAGGAAGTCTTGAATCTAAAAATGTTTTTGTTACGAATTTGTAGTAAACAAGCCTCTTTTTGCAAATTTGTTTAATGAATTTCTAAAAATGTCAAATTTCGAGATTCTCTGTTGATTAGAGATTTACATTTCATAAAAAAGTTTTCATTCTTCGCAGGAAGAAATCTAATGAATTTGGATCAATTAATTGTTCAAACAGGACAAATTCTCTCTTATCTCTTTAACTATATGTTAATAATCTAAATCTGGAAGATTTTGAGTTTTAAACAATTAAACTTTGTTTTCATAAAAATTGATTTTTGGTTGATATTTTGAATTGAAACGAATTTTGATCATAAATTTACACACAAAAATCTCGATTTTAATCATGATTTTGATCGTTTCATGAAAATATAATTTTGATCGTTTTTGTGAAATACAGATTTACAAATGTTGTCTTTAGAATCCATTTCATGAAAATCCAAATTTTTGAGAGAATACAATCGTTATATTTCTGTTAATATATTTAATTTATTGACTGAATATGTTTTCTTGAGTTCAGACTGCCGAACAAATTAATTGATTACTCGCAGTGAGATGGTAGCATAGGAAAATTAACGAGAACGAAGAAAGGAAAATAATATTGCAAGAGATAGAAGAAAAAAGGATGATAGAGAGAGCAGACACATCAAAATTGAGTGGGGTAGCGTCGTTGGCAGTATCAGGAACGAGCTTGCTTGTGAAATAAGAAGTTCACTTCGCAAATCCATGTCACCACAACAACAAAATTAGTGGAACATCAACGAGGGGGACATCCACCAACAGCCCTTAATTACAGCGAGATGATCGCAGCAAGGCAAAGAATTAAATATTCCTTGGAAAAAAGTGGCAGGTGAAAGCCAGTAAAGAAGAACGTGGATTCTCATGATATCTCTCAATCCATTGCGAACAACATGGAGAAAAGACATGTGTCCAGGTCTTGCATAAAAAATGTGAAGAAAAAAATAAAAATAAAATTCAGGTGCTCCTTTTAGTGGTGTTTCTCGTGATACTTGAACTCGTGGTATTTCTTGCTTACGAGCTAGAGTTAATAACAGATACCCATATTATGTTATAAAAAATGACGAAGAAAGGGTGGTACCACAACTTAGTTTTCTCGTGAAGATGTAGGTAATGGGCAGATCATGATTTCTTCACGAATGAGAAGATCGTGAGAATAGGTGGGGTTTTTAAATCTTAATAAGGTATACTCGGATTGTACACCCCTAGGTAGGACAATATATAATTATATCTGGGTATGTTATATTTTCCTCATACACCCATTTCGTGGATATAATTACGAGCTGCATACACCCATTTCGTCAGTCCACAGTTGTCTCATACTAATTCAAATGACGAGAGGAAGTGGGAGTCGGTGATACCACTTCGCAAACAAGTACCATAACAACGAATCATACTAAAGCTAAGTACAATTTATGGCGAAATGTATCATTATGGCAAACTGTATCATCGTCAACAACATTTAAAGAATTTCTATGCCAAGCTCACATCAACGTCAGTTTTAGGGAAGATAAAAAAAAATGACGAGATTAAGGCCAAGGATTTTATTGCCCTATGAAACGGAAGGAGAAGAACAAAATATAACGACAAAATTTATACAAAGAGTATCTAGCAAAATTGGTCACTGGCGAAGAATACAAGTAAAGATCGCAGATATTCGATTACTTCAAAGTTCTTCTCGTTGATCAAGAAAATTTACAAGTTAAGACACCGCAAAAGGAAGATCAAAAAGTAAAGATGTATAGAAGCTAGGACTTTATATCACAAGCAAAAAATAACCCAAACTGTCAGAGAAGGAGTATGAAAACTAGAAGACTTGGGTTCGAATCTTCCTCCTCGCAGAAAATTTTTTACGAGACAAAGAAAAGAGTTGATGATTATCTCACCAAAAATGAAGAAAGTTCACGAAAATTTCGCCAGTTAATTTCACAAGAGAGGGTTAGAACAATTGTTACGGTGCAAGAGGCAAGTCAAGAGTTCATTTCTCATTGTTTCTCATTTCACAAGCAAATCAAATACTTCGCGACAACTGGCAGCAACTGCAAATCGCCAAAAAGCTAAGTACCACTTCCTTGAATATTTTACTTGCAGGAAATGAAAATTTTTAATTTATGTTATCGCCGGATTTCAAAGAACATTTCTAAGATTTTTAATATTTCAAAAAAAAATTCAAAAACTTTTGATTCAATTTACCAAAAGTGGTATAATCGCAAGATTTCAAAAAAAAATTCAAAAAATTATAAAAAATGAGATCATCGCAAAAAATTTAAAGATCGCAATAATTTTCAAAGATTACAATAAATGAAACTATCGTAAAGATTTCTAAGATTTCAAAAAAATTTGATTTCATTTCCAAAACAGCGATACCCTCGCAAGATTTCAAAATATTACAGAAAATGGAATTATCGCAAAAAATTTCAAAGAATTCTAAGGTTACAGAAAACAAAATTATCGCCAAAATTTCTAAGATTTCAAATTTCCGAAATACGCGATACAATCGAAAGATTTCAAAGAAGATTTCAAACATTTCTCTAGAATATTTCTTTTACAGAAAGAGATTTTTGGTTTAACAAATGCGATAAAATCGCAAGATTTCAAAAAATATTTATAATATTTCAAAAGATTTTAAAGAATATTTCAACTCACAGAAATGAGCAAAACAAATTTTTATCAGAGCTGCGAGCGTAATCGCGAGATTATTCAAGATTATATAAAGAATTGACAGAAATGAAAGAATGAAAAAATGCGAAAATATCGCGAGAAACTCGAATAAAATTTCGAAGAGATTTAAAGAATGGGACAAACCTTTATAGCGTGCACCCTAGTTCTCGAATACAATTTCGTAAGAGGCAAATGTAAGACCTACAAGCACGTTACAAGGGGGGTATCTCTTTATATGATTCAGGGATAAGGTTATACCGCTACTGGAACCTGAGTCATACAGATGTAGGGGTTAAAGAAAACCTATCCGGGAGAGAGATCTTGGATTTCCAACTTTATAAGGTTATACCCTGGTTGGACGACTGAGAGTCTCTTCCAAGAAGTGCAGAGTATGATCAAGGCACCGAGGTACACGGTTTAGCCAAGGATGCCCGGGACGGACGAACCTACCTTGGCCATCTTTGGTAAGTCTTGGCTACAATGCACTTGGCCTGAAGAAAACCCCACCTAGGGTGCAGTCTTGTAACTATAAGCCATATAGGCATAAAGGACAAGAGCCTGCGAAAACAACTGGTTGTTGGTAAATCTGGATGGGAGGAGCTAGTCTTGTATGGCCGATGTGCCCTCCTTGAAGGGGCAACCAGGGGGGAGATAAGGGCGGCACCCTCCATTAGGGAGCTGATAAGTGTCTTAAGACGGTAATGTCATGGGGCTCTAAGATCGCAAGATCATTTAGGCCTATCATATTGTCGCGTAAATTATACAGAGGCAAAAAGCCAAAAGAGAAAAAGTTAAGATGAGATCAATGGGTTTTTACATGAAAGTGTAAAGACGTCCTGCGATTTCATCGCAAGACGGCAATGTCATGAGACTTTGATCTCGCAAGAGAACTTAGACTTGTCATATTGTTGCATAACAGGCCAAAAAGCCTCAAGAGAAAAGATAAGGCAAGATCAATGGGTCAATACATGCAAATGTAAAGACGTCCTGCGATTTTGTCGCAGAAAGAAAAATTGGCGAAATAAGACCTTTAACTAGGAAGGCAAAATAAGACCAATAGAATAATCTCAAACATTAATTATTTTCTTTTAAGAATGCAGGAAAGATTTGCTCATCGCAAGAGAGAAAGCAAATTTTTGGGAAATACTATTCAGAGTTTCTCGGAAGTATTACTTAGAGTCTCTCAAGAGGAATGTCTACAATCTCGTAGCATTATTCACAGTTTCGCCACTATTCATCACCACTATTCACAACCTCGCCACTATTCATCGCTACTATTCACAACATTATTTCAGAATCTCGCAGAAAAAATCAACAACTCGCATAAATGTTCAGAAATTCGCAGAAACATTCATAAATTTTCAGACTAATTCAGCATATTGCAGACTATTCCATAATTTCGCAGGAGAAATGATTATTTCGCAGAATATGATCATTTTAACAAATGAGGCAGAGGCAATTCGTTCATTTAACATTTTCTCAGGGATTCTGTAATGAATCAATAACAATCACATTAAGACTAACAACAACCTTCTCCAAAGTAGGAGCCTAATTCTCTTAATTTCATTACTTCCTTCCTCTTACAAACTGATTGGGCATTAATAGTTCACAAACACCCAATCCGCAATGGCTAAGCTTAGCCGTTGGATTAATACTGCCCTAATTAAAGAAATACAAGACTTTCCCAAAAACCCAATCAATTAGAATTTAAAGACAAGAAGAGATAAACTGACTAAGGCTTGTGCCAACAAGGCCCAGTAAGGAAGTAATAAGCCTAAGGCTCTAGGCAGGCCTATGACAATACCTTCCCCATTTAAGCATCCTTGTCCTCAAGGATAAAGTGATGGAATTGAGCTTGAATGTGGGAGGTGTCTTCCCAAGTTTCCTCTGCTGGTGTGGAATTAGACCAGTGAATGAGAATCTGAGACACAGGAACATCAACACGAAAAGTAACTCTAGATGCCAAGACTGCAATTGGAGTGACAATGAAAGAACCTGAGGTATCCACCAGTGGCAGAGAGGGAGTGACTGCAATATTCAACCCAATCTTCTTTTTGAGCTGAGAGACATGAAAAACTGGGTGTATGCGCGATCCCACTGGAAACTTCAATTTGTAAGCCACAACTCCAATTTTCTGCAGTACTTCAAAGGGGCCATAGTACCTGGGAGATAGTTTAAAGTTTTTTCTCAAAGCTACAGTGGACTGCCTATAAGGTTGGAGCTTGAGGAAGACCATGTCACCCATCTCAAAAGATCTATCAATCCTGTGTTTATCAGCAAAGTGTTTCATCCTGTCTTGAGCTTTAGCTAAGTCATATTTAAGCAGCTGTAACATGTGTTCCCTCTCCTGCAAGTATTCTTGAACAGAAGCTATAGAAGTAGTAGTATGGACTGGGAAGGCCAGATGAGGAGGTGTGTAGCCATATAAAGCTTGAAATGGTGTCATTTTCAGGCTAGTGTGATAATTAGTGTTAAACCACCATTCATCCAGAGCTAACCAGTTGGCCCAAAGTTTAGGAGTGTTACCAGTCATACATCTGAGATATTGCTCTAGGCAGGCATTGGTTCTCTCAGTTTGTCCATCAGATTGAGGGTGGTATGCTGTACTGAGATTCAAGGTTGTTCCAAGTGACCTGAACAACTCCTGCCAGAATTGGCTGATGAAAATCTTATCTCTATCTGACACAATAGAAGAAGGTAATCCATGGAGCTTGAAAATGTGATGAAGAAATTCCTTAGCCACATATAAGGCAATGAATGGGTGACTTAAAGCAATAAAGTGACTGTACTTGGTTAATCTATCTACCACCACCAGTATCACAGATTTCCTATGAGAGATTGGTAAGCCTTCAATGAAGTCTAATGATATGTGTTGCCAAGCAGTGTCGTCGAATAGGTAAGGGATGCAAGAGACCAGCAGAGAAGAATGCTCGGTTTTGTTGCACTGCAAATATCACAAAGAAAATATCAAAAATATGCCTTAGCTCTAGTTAAGGCAACAAACATGCACTGAATGGATAATGATGTCTTGTTTCATCTTTATGAGCAGGATAAATTAACAAGCAGTAAAAATATGCTCTTAGCTTGAGCCTGGTTGTGTCAGTAACCTGGATAAGTACTTTTCCATTCTTGTAAATCATACCAATCCCAAAAGTTTCAATTTTTGGCCATCCTTTGCTCCATAAAGAATTTCAAACTCGGTGATCGTATGGATAATGAACATTGGAAACTATGCTAGAAGCTCCTTCTCATAGGTGGACAGAGCAAGCGCTTTTGGTCCCAATGGTTTACTAAGGAATGCAATGGGTCTTCCTAATTGCATTAAAACAACACCAATTCCTCTGGAGCAAGCATCAGTTTCCAATTTAAAGGGAATAGAAAATTTTGGAAGGGCCAAAACTGGTGCAGTGATCATTGCAGTCTTGAGATCCAAGAAGGCTTGTAGTGCAGGTGGAGACCATTAAAAGGTATCTCTCTTGAGCATGTCAGTGAGAGGTTTACTGATGGTGCCATAGCCTTTAATGATGGATAATGGAGTCCCATAATCATTCCTCATCACTTTGAACTCATAATGGCCATGGTGTGTCTTGAAAGCTGTCTTGAAAATGTCATCCAAGTGCATTCTTATCTGATGGAAATTTAGTGAATATAATAGCTCCATTGAGTTCATCAAGAAGCTCTTCAATTAGAGGAATAGGGAACTTGTCTTTGACAACATCATCTCATTAAGTTTCCTATAATCTACACAAAATCTCCATGAGCCATCTTTCTTTTTGACCAATAAGATAGGTGCAGCAAAGGGGCTATGACTGTCTTGGATGAGACCAGAATCCAGTATCTCCTTGACCAACCTGTTCAATGTATATTTATAGGGTCAAAGTTCTCTTGAGGGTGGTAAGGTGGAAGGTGTGCTAAAAACATCTTTAAAGGTGTCCAAAGAGGATGAAATTTCAGAGGTATAGAAGAAATGGTAGGAGTGGCGTTAAAGAGAAAATTGCCCAATAATGGTAGGTGTGTGGTTTTTTATGAACTTCAAAAAGGACTCACCACTGATCATGCTGCAAGAAGGAGTAGAAGAGCTGCCCTGTAGTGTGATTTGTCTCCCTTGATGCGAAAAGAGATTTTCAACTTCACCCAATTGCCTCAACCAGTCTACCCCCAAGCCTCAAATCTCCGAAAAAACGTATAACCCTTGACAGATGCCACCAATCCGTGAGGGCAGAGAGAAATCTCCATGGTTGTAAAGAATGTTCATTTAGAAGATGGGTCTTCATCAGAGGCTATAAGCATAAACAATTGTTGGGTTTTGCATCGCACAATTGTAGGATGAATTAAGGCGTTTAATGGGAGGTGTGGGTGGCTCGGGTTTGGTAGGTGTAATGGGATGAGTGACCAAGGGAAAAATATGGTTTAGGTAGGCTGGAGGAGGTAGAGATTGTCTGAATGTGGTGGAGGGTGAAAAAGGAGCAGTTGAAATGGTCTAGTCATGCTCCTAAATAAAAAGCTATGGTTTAAACATTTGGATATTTCTTTTCAAACCACCGAGCTCACCTCGGAGAGATTCTTATTCTTAGATTTCATAATTGTTGTGTTCATAACGTTCAGAGATTTGAAGAAGTTTATTAAAGCTACCAACATAGTTATCATGACCACATCTTCAAAACGGCAACACACATCCATAGCAAAGGTATCCCACCTAGATATAATCTAAGAACCAAGCATCTGCCTTTCTATCTAAATGAATAGAAGCGAAATCTACTTTTTTTCAGTGTTAATTTAAGAAGGAAATTTTCCAACCCCTAGGATTCCATTGTCAATTAAATCACCATTTACCATTGTAATGAAAGAATCAAGATAACAATCACATTAAGACTAACAATGCCTTTCACCATCTAGTCTCTCGCTGGTTAGCAACCTCTTTTATTGTTGGTTCTTTTTCTCCTATCATGATCCTAATTGTAATGAATCAATAACAATCACATTAATTTCTCCAAAGTTCCTAATTCTCTTAATTTCATTACTTCCTTCCTCTTACAAACTGATTGGGCATTAATAGTTCACAAACAACCAATCCGCAACGGCTAAGCTTAGCCGTTGGATTAATACTGCCCTAATTAAAGAAATACAAGACTTTCCCAAAAACCCAATCAATTAGAATTTAAAGACAAGAAGAGATAAACTGACTAAGGCTTGTGCCAACAAGGCCCAGTAAGGAAGTAATAAGCCTAAGGCTCTAGGAAGGCCCATGACAGATTCTTCCTTCATAGATAAAGAACAGAGGCAACTATGGATTACCAAGAAAACATTTTATGTTCTTTATCCTCTCGCAAGAATCATTTCCAAAATGGACTAGGATTTTCATCAAAAATGAAATAATAATTTCACGAGAACGGAGGCAATACTTATGATTTTCATTAAAGGACGGATACTTCTTGAAGATTGAGTACTTATTATATTTCTTCAGGGATACTTCATACTTCACGAGCACTTCAAGAGTTAATACTTATTATTTACTTAACAAAGATATGGAACTTCGCAAAAGAATAGAGGCAAGTATATACTTTTCAAATCCAGTATTCTTTCACTCATTCCTTCATCAACAAAAATCAAAGACTACTACAACAACAGATTTTTTCTTAAAGATTACTTTTCAAGCAATATTCAAGAAAAAAGAGGCAAGATGTAGGACCAGAATATCGGCACAATTATATTCACGAGAGATTAATGACACTTCTGCGAGCGTCACTGAAAACTCTTCAACAACATTTCACGAGTGTCACAAAATAATTCAAAGAATGACAAAGTTGACGACTGAAGAAACATGAGAAGAACATGTGTGTTTCACAATGGTTACAAAGTTCACGAGAGGATCGCAAGATAGATCCAAAATTAGAGGACAACTTAGTTGTCACCCATTATGTAATTTCCTATAAATAGAGATCTAATAGATTGAGAAAAGGATGATGTATTTTTTAGAGTGGAGAGAGTCTTGAGGAGAGAGAAAGTTTTTTCAGAGAGATTTTTAGAGAGAGAAAAGATATTTTTCTTTATCATCTTCTTCCTTAAAACTAGATTTAGAACTCCATTAATGGAGATTATCAAATGTAAAATCAAATGTAAACTTTAACAATCATAGTAGAGAATCATGGATGTAGATCAAATTGATCAAACCATGTAAAAATCCGTGTGTCTATTTACAATTTTTAGAATTTTAAATATCAAATTAGTTTAGATTAAAAGATTATTATCAAGATATTACAAGGGGTGTGTTGTGGGAAATCCTGCAACTACACTTAGTGAATTACAGGAGCAAAAACTTCTAAGGGTGCTAAGGAAGCACAAGACGGCCATATGATGGACAATTGCCGATATCAAGGGTATAAGCCCTGCCATTTGTATGCACAAGATACGTTTGGAGGACGATGCAAAGCCTGCAAGGGAAGCACAACGTCGTTTGAACCCCCCTATGATGGAAGTTGTGAAAAAGGAGATACTCAAGCTTTTGGAAGTGGGTGTTATCTACCCCATATCCGATAGTAAGTGGGTGAGCCCGATACAAGTTGTACCAAAGAAATCAGGTGTGATGGTAGTGGAGAATGATGAGAATGAACTTGTCCCAACTCGTGTGCAAACCGGTTGGAGGGTTTGTATTGATTATAGGAAATTGAATGCCACTACTAGAAAAGATCACTTTTCATTACCTTTTATTGATCAAATGCTTGAACGTTTAGCTGGACACTCTTATTATTTCTTTCTTGATGGCTATTTAGGTTATAATCAGATTGTGATAGCGCCGGAGGATCAAGAGAAAACCACTTTCACTTGTCCTTTTGGTACTTTTTCTTATCGAAGGATGCCTTTTGGCTTGTGCAATGCTCCAGCTACTTTTCAAAGGTGTATGGTAAGTATATTTTCAGAATATGTTGAAAACATAATCGAAGTGTTCATGGACGACTTTAGTGTCTTTGGTGATTCATTTGACCTTTGTTTGAATAATTTTTCCCTAATCCTTGAACGATGTGTTGAAACAAATCTTGTGCTTAATTGGGAGATGTGCCATTTCATGGTAACTCATGGCATATTTTTAGGCCATATAATATCTTCTAAAGGCTTGGAAGTTGATAAATCTAAGATAGACCTTATTCGTGCTCTAACCCCTCCCACTACGGTGAGGGAGATATGCTCTTTTCTTGGTCATGCAGGTTTCTATCGTAGGTTCATCAAGGATTTTTCCAAGATAGCATCACCACTTTATACTTTATTGCAAAAAGATGTGGTTTTTAACTTTGATGAAAAGTGTGTGGCGGCATTCAATCGTTTGAAAGAACTTTTGATTTCAGCCTCTATCATTAAACCACCGGATTGGAGCAAGCATTTTGAGCTCATGTGTGATGCAAGTGATTATGCGGTTGGTGCGGTGCTTGGGTAGCGTGTGGGGAAGATACCTCATGTTATTTATTATGCTTCTAGAACGTTAAATGAATCCCAACAAAACTACACTACCACTTAAAAAGAGTTATTAGCTATTGTTTTTGCTTTGGAAAAGTTTCTCTCTTATCTAATTGGTACAAAAGTTGTTGTCTTTTCATATCATACATCACTTAGGTACTTGCTTACAAAGAAAGAGGAGAAACCGAGGCTTATACGATGGATTTTACTCTTGCAAGAGTTTGATATTGAAATCAAAGACAAGAAAGGAATTGAGAACACTGTTGTAGATCATTTGAGCCATCTTGCTGTGGACAAGGAAGCTATCCCGTTGCGTGAAAGTTTCCCAAATGAGAAACTATTCTCAATTGCATTTGGAGAACCATGGTATGCGGATATTGTGAATTACTTGGTAACTAAACGAATCCCAAAGAACTTGTCTCGTGCTGAGAGGGACAAACTTAAGAGGTTAGGAAAACAATATATATGGGATGATCCATACTTATGGAAACATGGCAGCGACCAAGTCATACGAAGGTGCGTTCCCGAATCTGAATTTAACTCCTATGCTTGCGGAGGACATTTTGGGAGTAAAAGAACAGCTCACAAGGTACTTGAAAGCGGTTTTTATTGGCCAACCTTGTTTAAGGATGCACATATATTTTTCACAACTTGTGATAGGTTCCAAAGAACAAGCAATCTAGGTGCTCGAAATCAAATACCACAAACTTTTATTCAATTTATTGAAGTTTTCGATGTATGGGGTATTGATTTTATGGGTCCTTTTTTCAACTCCCATGGGAATTTTTATATCTTACTTTCTATTGATTATGTCTCGAAATGGGTGGAATCTAAGGCCACCCCAACTAATGATTCTAAAGTGGTTTCTGATTTTGTGCAAGCTAACATTTTCGCAAGGTTTGGAATTCCAAGAGCCATAATTAGCGATGGGGGTTCTCACTTCAAAAACAAGTTCTTACAAGGATTGTTGAAGAAGTACAATGTGTCGCACAAGATTGCAACACCTTATCATCCCCAAACCAATGGACAAGCCGAAGTGTTGAACCGAGAGGTGAAATCTAATTTAGAGAAGACGGTGAATCCAACAAGGAAAGATTGGAGCATGCGACTTAATGATGCTTTTTGGGCTTATACAACCGCATACAAAACACCTATTGGGATGTCTCCTTTTAGGATTGTGTACGGTAAACCTTGTCACTTACCCGTTGAGATTAAAAATAAGGCATTTTGGGCTATTAAGCAATGCAATATGGAGCTAGATGGTGATGTAAAACAAAGAATGTTGCAACTCCAAGAGCTAGAAGAGTTACGCAATGATGCATTTGAAAGCACGCGCATTTACAAGGAGAAAACTAAGGCATTTCATGATTCTATGATTTCTAGAAAACAATTTTGTGTTGGGCAGAAAGTGTATTTGTTTAATTCTCGCTTGCAATTATTTCCGGGTAAGCTAAGGTCACGTTGGATCGGACCTTTTATTGTTACTAATGTGTTTTATCATGGTGCAGTAGAAATTCGTAGTATAGCTACAGGAAAGGAGTTTAAAGTGAATGGACACCGGTTGAAACCATATTATGAGAACTTTAATTCCGAAGTTGTGGAAGGTGTGAACTTTGTGGAGGCATTCTCGCTGGAGGAGACTTAGCAAACAAGGAGCAAGTCGGGCTGACGACTTTAAACCAAGCGCTAAGTGGGAGGCAACCCACCGGTTTTGTATCTTTACCTTTATCTTTTTCTTCTTTAAGTATTTTATCTTTATTTTCTTGTTTTTGCATATCATTTGCGGAATTTCCCACCTTGAACTTTCTTTGGATGATTCAATTTTACATTGAGGACAATGTAAAGTTTAAGTGTGGGGGAGCATTTATATGTTTGTATAGTGTGTTTTAGTGTGTTTTATGCCTTTAGTAAAAAAAAAATCATAAAAATAGAAAAACCAAGAAAAAATTTGTGCTTTTTGAACTCCGAAATCTAGAACTTGTGCCTTTAGGATGACACCATTAGTGGACGGAACCATTTTGAATACAGGAGTTGAGGAACCGATTAACTAAAAGGGACGAACATAGCTCAGAAATCACAATTAACATGATAGTTGTTACCATATCTCGGAATATCACCATATCGCATTCTATTTTTATTTTTCCATATTTATCTATTGTTCTCTAAGTGCTTTGGTGGGTCACTAAACATCGACGTGTTATTACTGCTAGGATGAAATAGAATGATTAATTTACTAGAAAAAGAAAAAAGAAGAAAAAATGAAAGAAAAAAAAAAGACCGACCAATTAGACCAAACGGAATAAGAAAGACACTTGGATATCAGTATGTGTGAAACATAGTCCATGTCTCCATCGCCTAAACAAGCGTGAAATGAAGGATCCAAGGCAACTATCATGTACTTGCTGACAAGAAGAATGCGCTTGGATTCAAAAGATCTAATCATGCTGTCTAAAAAAGCAAAAAAAAGTGAAAAAAAAAGTATTATATTGGTTGAATAAAGTCACTTTTGGTTCCCTTGTATATGCCAGTGAGTTGATGTAGAATTCATCCAAGTAGCTCAATCCAATAGGTTGTATAGGTTCATCTTGGCAGTGACCTTCAGACAGATATGGTAAACATCGATCATTTGTGAACATTCACCAACATCTACATCTATATCCATCTTCTTAATCTTTTCATTGTGATTGTGGTTTGTTAGTTTCCGAGTATTGTGGCTTGTTCAACTATCTAATTAAATCTTTATTTACTAATATATGAATTGAATTTGTGCAAGGTACCTCCTCCTGTAGTCACTTTGGATTCGTTCATTGATTTGTCACAAATAGACGGAGTTGGAAATATAGGTTTTGTAGGTAGACCTCTTGTAAACCTTCAAGAGACTAAAACTCGTCCACTAGGGACACCTAGGGGTTTAAAGGCTTATTATTTATGCTTAGAGTAACCGTAGGCTCGACGAGACGGAGTTGTATAATTATTTTGTTTGATTTGCTCGAGGACTAGCAAAGTCTAAGTGTGGGGGAATTTGATAGGTGTCTAAAACACCTTATTATTTATCTATTGTTTATGCTTTCTCTGCTAGTTTTCTTGTAAATTATGTATCTTATGTTTTGTTTTTGAGTACTTAGGTACTTTGGAGTCATTTGGAACGAAAGAAGAGGAAACATGGCAAAAGCGTTGGAGGCGGATTGTGTCTCATTATTTGCTTCTATTTCTTCATCTCTGTCTGAAAATTATGTCGGCTTAGTGATGCAAATTCTTTCTGAAAAGCACGACAACTTTAGTGATGACTCTCATTGAAGAGTATAAGTGAATATGAGAAATAAGGGACGGTTGATGTTAATGGAAGGACTCGGAGAAAGCGTTCAATTGGAGCATAAAAGGGCGAAGCTGTCATTTCCTAGGCGAACACTATCCGGAGAGTCGAGCCATGGTTGAGGGTCGACTAATTCTACGAGAGCACCAAAGACCACTGATGTTAAGGGGTGGCTAGCTGTTATAGGGTACCCATTGGGGTGTCCCTTGGCCTATGTATTGGAGTGTCAATAACCACCCAATCATTTCTAACCCTAAATCGAGAAGAGTAATCTCTCCCAATCATTTTTCATTCATCCCATCACTAAAACAGAGAAAGAACAGCAGCCATGGCTGCTGACTCCTGTGAAATCGAGAGCCAGAGATCGAAAAATTGAGAGAATTGCAGCTAGAATACAGAGAGGAGGTGAAACTGATGGGTTATAGAAGAGATTGATGGTAGACTTGGTATGGGTTTGCTGGAGAAGATCGAGAGTATGGGTTTGTTGTAAACTCAGAAGTTGAATTTGGGCTTGAGGCTGTGGCGATTGAGATGACTTTCAAAGGAATTGGGAAGATGGGTCTATGGTAATTGATGAGTTTTATAAGCTGCTGGTAACTTAGATCAAGAAATGGAGTAGTGAATGGGAGAAATACAGATGCAAGAGTTTTAAGGGTGTTGTGATTCGAGTTGGTTGAAATCTGTAATGAAAGTGTGATTGAGTGCTTGAGTGTTCTAATGGATTGTCTGCAAACTCAAATTTGCAGGGAAGAATGATGCATAGGAGTGGATAGAATCACCACCAGTAAACGCACAGCCAGTGCTCGAGATATGGCCTAACTGAGCAACTACTTTTGCTGCAACAATAGCTGGCCATGATTTGTTGCTGCTGAGATGAGCTGTGTTGGTTTGTGGTAAACTGAGTTGCAGGGATTAGATGAATGCATAGGTTTACAGGGTTGGGACCAAGGTTTTGAATTTGGTTTTGAGTCAGAGCTGTAACTGGTGATGGCCTGTGATGATGCAATGGGTTGGTGTAGTTATGGCGCCTGAGTTGTTGAGATGTGGTGCTGTGGCTTAATTCAGGGCAGAGCTGCTCTTGAAGGAGAAATGGAAAGCTCAGGGAAGAACAACTGGTGTTGCTGCTCGAGTACGAAGAAGGAAGGGAGGTTTGGAAGTCTGCATGGTGGATGTGACAGGGAAAACAAGGCCACTTACTGGTGGTAGTTAATGGATTTGAACAGATGTGAGATGCTCGACGGATGCAGAGAAGATGGCTGAGTTGTAGGGTGCTGCTGTGAGAGTAAGCTGATAAAACATGTAAATTGCAGGTGCCAGTGGTCTTTTGAGGTCTGGTATTGAGAACGCACTGGAGTATTGAAGTGCAGATGGGTGTCGAATTTATTGTGCTGTCACTTTAGTAACAGATAAAGGGAAGGAGCTACAGATGATGTTAAGAGGAATTGCAGGCATGAAGCTGCAGGTGGTGTAGGTGTTGCTTGAACTACGAAGCAATGGTATTGGTGATACTGGAGTTGCAGTGGTAGCTGAAATTGGTGATGCAATAATTTTACAGTGAAGTGCATAATGGGTCTGAGGTTATTGAACTGAATTACAGGTGGATTTGGTGGCTGATGCTGGTGACGTTTACTTGATGTGTTAATGCTCTTGAGTAACAGAAATAAGAGGAACTGGTAGTGCTGAGATGCTGCGACTGCAAGGCTCGGAAGATTACAGTGAGATAGGTTGTTTTAGTCGCAAGAGATTGCAGTTAAAACTAGGGATTTAACTGAGGTGCTTGGTACTTGGCGCTGATTGCAGTTTATAGAGGAAATTTGCAACTGCAAGTTAAGATATGAATGATGCGGAGATGAGAATTAAGTGGTGCGCTGCTGCTACGACGTTACCGGTGTTGCAGAGTGATGAATTTGAGCTAGGAAAGGAGGAATGGACGATTGCAGGATACTGTTTGAAGATACAGGTGGTATTGAGTTTTTGTTGGTGCAAGACAGGGCCAAGATGGCTGGATATAAACTACTGAAGCACAGCCATCATGGCTGGCAGTGGAGCTGCAATGATATGGCCTGCAAAATGGCTAGGCCATGGCCAGTTAGTGATTTGACTCAATGCTAGACTCGAATTTGACCCGAGCTGACTCAGTACCTTGACTCGGTGACTAGCAAAGACTGTTAGGTCAACGGTTAACTGTAACGGTGGACTAACGGAATATTCCGACAAATATATCAGTGACGGCGGCGACTTTCCGGCGTGGATTCCGGCCAAAAACCCAGTTTTCCGGCGAGCGCTTTTGAGACATATTTTCTACATGGGTTTCTCTCACTCGTGGGCCGGGTGAATTTTCAACTAATGGACTTTGAAGACTTAAACCTAATTTTGGAAAGAGAAAAAGCTACAAAAATAAAAGTTCTACTAACTTTTGGAGATCACGTTTTTATTCTATTCTTGGAGCTTTTACAGAGAACTACTTCTAGGGTTTGCTTTCTTTTATGTTTCATCTTCTTTCTTTGAATATTATTATGATGAACCCCATGAATATGCGTAGCTAAATACTATTATTGGTTATGGGATAAAAGTTGATTTCTTCAAGCATATTATTTGATTCTATGATTTAGTTTTGTCTCAATTTTATCGTTTATGATTCATTGTTTTTATTATCATATGATTTGAATGCTAGTTTGGTTGAGTCCGGAATCAATTGGATTTGTTTTCATCTCTATAGATATATTAGGGTTTTCAATACGTAAAAGTTGTTTATCTCTGATTTCTAGTAGCATCTTGTGGTTAATACTTGTAGTGATACATCTTTTTAATCGCATATGAATCATAACCTTTGTTAAAACGAATTGTAGTTGCAGGATTTCCCACACTACACCCTTGTCAAGAATCTATGAAAACTAAGTCATAATTGTGGATGAACAACAACACTTTTATTAATTCACTTTCAGGAAGATTTACAAAAGATATTAAAACTCAGAAATACAACTTTCTTTCTGACGTTTCTCTCTCCTCAAAATTCTCTCAGCTCTCAAAAGTACATCATCCTTTTCTGGATTTAGTTGAACCCTTTATATAGGAAAATATATAGTGGAATACATCTAAGATTTCCCCTTAATTCGGATCTACCCTGCGATCTCATCGCCATAACTTTAGTCTTCACCATCGCCAACTTTATAACCATCGTGAAGCAGACTTATTCTTCATATATCTTTAATCGTTAACCATTACATTACTATTTTGTGACACTCGCCAAATGTTGTTGAAGAGTCTTGCAACAATCCCGTCAAAGTGTTGTTAATACTTGTAGAAACGTTTGGGCTTCTCGCAGAAATGTTGTTAATATCGCGGGAATAGTGTTGTAGCGATATTCTGGTACTACATCTTGCCTCTTCTCATGTCTTTTCTGCGAAGAAGAGAACATATGAGAATCTAAAATGCCATAATTGCTTATCTTTTCAGATTTCTTCGTCCTTCGCCAGCTGTTTTCACGAATCTTTTCTTCTAATAAATTTTTGACACGTCTTCTCAGAATCATTGCGATCTGACCATCCACGTCTCTTCTTTGCATTAATTACCTTCATCTTCTTCGAGAAATTTCTTCTTCTATAAATACTCTTCTCATTCCTCTCCTTTTTCTCTTTTACCTTCTTATTCCTTCTCTCAGTATTCTCTCTGCAATTTTTACTGTTCTTCCGCGAATTGCGCTTTTATAACAACTGTGATTTATTCTTTCATTACCATACTCAAAAATGGTTGCTGCTAGTGCTAAAGATTTGAAGGCCTTCAATGGGATGCGCGAGAAACTCAGACTTAAAGGTTTTAACTTATCTCTGATTCCATATCAAGATTCCAAATCAGAACTTTCCCTTAAACTATTTACTGATGACCAATGTTCTCGTGAGAAAATCATAGTATCTCTAGGACAACTTGAAGCTGGTCTTCCCATTCCTCTTTATGATCCTGAGCTTCTGTTGTTTTATCAAATAATTTCTGACGAGAGATTCTCGCGAGCAATATACTAATTAGGTGGGGATTGCATCAGATTACTACTTGAATATGCTTCTCGTGGTGCTAGTAAAGGAACTCGCTACCCCAAAGCTCCAAAGAATCCTTTGTTCGCAGATGTACCCATTGTTTCTTGCGATTATATCGTGGACAAATTTTTTGTAACTATAGTATTGTCCCTATGAAGAGGGATAGTACATGTTGGGGTGTTCGTTTGAAGAAAGAGAAGGTCGCTGGTGACAATGCTCTTATGATGGATATTTAATTTCATACATCTACTAACCAAGGTCCTCGTCATTCTAGCGATGACAAGTGGTTCATCTTCCCATTAAGTCTTGAAGGTCCTTATATATCTGGTTCTCGTGAACTTCCCGCGAATCTTGCAGAATATCAACCCTGGGTTTTCAGCTGGCCTGAAAGATCTAAAGAAGTATATTCTCTCAACTTTTCATGTTATTATTATTTATTGTCTTCTTTATATTCTCGCTAACTTTTTTGATTTTCTCAGATTGATAGGATGAAACTCAGCTATCAAACTCTTAGGAAACCCAACATTCTCTTGGCTCTGAGATCTTTTACAGATGAAGTAAGAAATATTTCTTTATAAATTTTAACAATATATTGTTGCCCCTATTCTCGAAGAATTAGAACCGCTGCCTCCTCCAAAAATCAAAGAGAAATCTACAAAGGAACCATCTGGGAAATATATAAAAGAGAAGCCTACTACTTCTTCTAGGGGAAGATCTTCTGCCCCTCGCAATGATGAATCTAGTGAGCCTCCGCTAAAGAGAAGCAAAACTCAACCTTCTTCTTCTTCAAATCCTCAAATAATTCCAGAGAATCCCAGCGTTGTTCTTGATAAGGATATTGACAAGGAGTTTAATGTTGGCGATTTTCCTTCAATAAGAAATTCTTCTTCTTCTGATTCTTCAATGACTCATCTATCTAGGATTTTTAGTGATATCTCCCAAAGCATGAATTCTAATGACGAGGATGAAATTATTGAAAAGACATCTCAAGCTCTTGCTCAAGTGTGCGATGCCCCTATTTTAGTGGATAACGATTCTCTCCAAGGAATCTCAAGATCGCTGACTCCCAGTCTCTTGAATTCTCTTGGTGCCTTTGTATGTTTTCATCTCTTCAATTTGTTCATATTTTCTCTATCGCTAGATTTTAATTTATTTCTTTTCTTCGCAGGTTGGAAGAGATTCTTTTGCTGTTGCTTCTGACTTAGATAAAAGATGTGTCATCGCTGAAGAAAAAGCAGCTAAAGTTCGCCAAGATAAGAAAAAACTAGAGTCTGAAAATATAGAGCTTCGCAAGAAGAATAAACAATTGGAGACAGAAGATTATGTTAATAAGCAAAAGATCACTAATCTTGAGAGGGATAACCAACAACTCTATGGTATGACTGATTTCCCATCTCTCTTAATTCCTTTTATTCTATCGCGGCTTATTCAAGCAATCACTTTTAACTTGCAGATGTTTATGGTCTTACTGACGAGGCTATTCAAACTTTCCCTGAACCTGTAGATGATCATACTCTTCTTACTAGTCTTAATAACTCCTTAAGTAATTTCTCAGATGATAATATTAACTCCCTCCCTATAGACGAACTTAGATCCAAGTTTAATCTCTTAAAACTTGAACACATATTCAATTTAGGCTTAACTGACAAATATAGGTGCCTTTATTTTGACTCAAAGAAAGAGATAGATAAATTAAGGCAGAAGAATAGCGATCTTATTGACGAGAAGGATCTTGCCATAAAAAAGGGATCTAAAACCTTAGCAGATTTTCATAAAACTCTCCTTGACGTTCAAATGGTCAGAGATAAACTTACCCGTGAGAACAAAGATCTTCTTGCGAGGGAGACTCAGATTCGATCTCGTCTTCTCATTAATAGCAATGATGAGTTTGCTTGGGCTGCGAAGGTTCTTGACAATGCCAGAAATGATTTAGGTGTGAATGTTATCCTTCAAGTTGAACATGCGGCTCTAATTAGAGATATGATTTCTAACAGAGAAGGTTATTAGCTAATCTTCTTATCGCTAGTTTCTTGTTTTTATTATTCTTCTTTATAAAATTTCTAACTTGTTGCCATATTCTTGTAGAAGCTGAGAAAGGTTATCTTGAAAGAATCAAAGCGCTTGAAGAGGAGAAGGATCAACTCGCGAATACTCTTGCTACTCGCAATAATAAATATTCACAATTGAAGAAGCAATTTGGCATCACTACCGCGAACTTCAATAGATCTCTCATTGTTTTTCGCAATGGTTATGTTAATTTGGTTTGCAATGACCATGGGATTTCTTCTTCTGTATATCCTGATCTTGCAAAGGTGGTACCTGAAGTGATTCCAAATCTCGACATCTCTGATAGTGAGGCTGAGTATTCTGACGAGGAAGAAAATGATAATAATGATGATGAAGGTGAAAAATCTGGCGAAGAAGAAGATTATGATGACAATGATGAAAGGGAAAAGTCTAACGATGAAAAGGGGTCTGATAAAGAAGATGGCGATGGATCTAATTAGTTCTTCCTTTTCCTTCTCTTTTTTCTGTAACATTGCCGTTAGTTTCTCTAAATTTGTAAATTTCTTTTGCCTCTTTGCTTATACCTGTAAGAATCAGAAAACATCTCTTTTTCTGCAAGTTAATCAATCAATATAACTATTATTCTTTTAATTATCTGCGTGCCTGTTTCTATGCAATTTTTATATGATAGATGAATAATAATTTCATCGTTCTCATGCATTACCATACTTGCCTCTATTATTCATATGCAATATAAAAATTGATTAAATAAAAATTTAAAATCTGCCTTAACATTGGCGATCTTACCGTCAATAATAATTGCGTGAAATCACAATTCTCGTAACTTCTGCGAGTATTATCGCAGTAATCTTGTGGTCGTATTTTTCCTTCCTAATTAAAGGTCTTACTTTGCCACGCTCTTTCTTTTAGCGACAAAATCGCAGGACGTCTTTACATTTGCATGTATTGACCCATTGATCTTGTCTTATCTTTATATCTTGATTATATTGCGATAACATGACAAGTCTAAGATCTCTCGCGAGATCAAAGCCTTGTGACATTGTCGTCTTGCGATGAAATCACAGGACGTCTTTACATTTTCATGTAAAAACCCATTGATCTCATCTTAACATTGCTCTTGTGGCTTGTTGCCTCTGCATAATTTACGTCACGCGACAATATGACAGGCCTAAATGTTCTTGCGATCATAAAGCCCCATGACATTGCCGTCTTAAGACACTTATCAGCTCCCTAATGGAGGGTGCCGCCCTTATCTTCCCCCCCTGGTTGCCCCTTCAAGGAGGGCACATCGGCCATACAAGACTAGCTCCTCCCATCCATATTTACCAACAACCAGTTGTTTTCGCAACCTCTTGTCCTTTATGCCTATATGGCTTATAGTTACAAGACTGCACCCTAAGTGGGGTTTTCTTCAGGCCAAGTGCATTGTATCCAAGACTTACCAAGGATGGCAAGAGAGTTTCGTACGCTCCGGGCACCCTTGGCTCAACCGTGTACCTCGGCGCCTTGGTCATACTTTGCACTTCTTGGAAGAAACTCTCAGTCGTCCAACCAGGGTATAACCATATATAGTTGGAAATCCAAGATCTCTCTCCCGGATAGGTTTTCTTTAACCCCATCATCTGCATGACTCAGGTTCCAGCAGCGGTATAACCTTATCGCTGAGTCATGTCAAGAGATACCCCCTTTATAACGCACTATTAGGTCTTACATTTGCCTCTTACGAAATTTTATTCGCAAACTAGGGTGCACGCCATAAAGGTTCGTCCCATTCTTATGTCTCTGCGAAATTTTATTCGCGATTCTCGCGAGTATTATAACTCTGATTGGATTTCATGACTTTGATCATTTTGGTAAAGTTTTTGCGATTCTTTCAAGCAGAATATTTTGTTCAATTACATATTTTCTAAACAAATTATTCGTAGAATTCTCTAAGGTTCATCGTTTTACCTCTCTACTTACTATTTTCTGATTCTGCTTTTTTGCTGCGTTTTTCTATTGTCTCATTTTCTGCGAGACGCTCGCCATCAGATTTCACATCCTCTTTTCATTCTATTGTATCAATCATTAACCTTTCACATTTCTGTCGTTGCTTGATTTTGCACTTTCAATTGCTATTCTTTTCAGCTCTTTCTTCGCAAGACTTCATATCGATTTCATAACATTTCTTACTTTCTCCCCAGTCTCCTTTAATAACTCCAACACCTTTTGGATGAGGAAATTTGATACACTGGTGATAAGTAGATGCTACACCTAATATCCCGTGTAACCAAGGTCGTCCTATCAAGTCATTGTAAGGTGATTCGATGTCCACAATACAGAATAAGATTTTTGAAGATATTCCTTTTAACGATATCTGCATTTCAATTTCCCCCTTTGGTTTGTTAGTTGTGCCATTAAAACCATAGATTTTGTATGTTGATGGAATTAGATCTTCGTCCTTTCCACCCATGGTTTTAAAGGTATGATAGAATAAGATATCGACTGAACTCCCTGTATCTATTAAGACTCTGTTGATGGCCCATGACTCTTCAAATTTACTATCATTCTCTTCATCTTCTTCTTGCATTTGTTTTGGATTAATCTCTAATCGTACGACCAATGGATTATCGTGCTTCTCACCAACCTCAGGTACATCTTGCGCAGTGAAAGATAGAGTCTGCTTCTGCCACTCCTCTAATGGCGAGGATCTCGCGATATTCAATATCTCTCTTCCATCTATGTCTCTCGCGAAGACCCTGCTTAAAATATTGTCATGGAAATCCTCTATAGTTCTGCGTGAATGTACAATAGAATTACAAAACAAATTCTTTGCTTTGGCTCCAACTTCTATTACAAATGTTTCCGATCCTTTTACATCATTCACTCTGCGAGTTTCAGGTGCTGGCAGTAATTGCTGAGACTGTGGATGTCCTACTAGAAAATTATTTAACTTTCCCTGGTCAATCATCCTCAATATTATTCTCTTCACATTCCTGCAATCGTTTACTGAGTGACCATGAAAATGATGATAGGGACAGAATTATTGACTTCGATTGATTGGATGGGGTTCTTTTCCCATGTTCCACGGAGACGGTATATTTTCCATTAAAATGATAGCTTCCCAAATCTTTTTTATGCTAGTATTGAGAGCGGGCATCTTAATTTCTTCCCAGATTATCCTCTGATTACCTTGTCCTTTAAAATTATTCTGCCTTTGTCCACCATAAGTGTCTTGAGGTTGATCGAGTCTTTGAATCTTATTGTTCCCACCGCGATTATAATAATTCTTCTCCCTTTCATATTCTTCTTGATCTCGACTGCCCATCGCTACCAATTTTTGTTGGTTATCCATCACTACTTTCTCTGGTTGTGGCTGCGAGGTGCTCTCCACATTATTTATCATTTTAGGGAGCAAACTTCCACTTGCCTCTAGCAAGCTGGTGTTCACGATTGGATATGATTCCATCTCATTTTGTTTCTCCTCCAAAGCAATGTATTCTTCCTACAGCTCTCGCAATTCTGTCATGGTAATGGTATTTTTGATTCTGAAAATTTGAATGTACAGAAAATTAGTCGCAAACATTGCATTAATGAAGGATAAGATCAGGTATCTTTCATCCACTCTTCCAGCCATCTCACTGCACATTGATTTCCACCTTATGGTCAAATGCTTCAAACTCTCGCTAACTCTCTGTTTTAGCCCAAACACATCTTCAATACCTGGCCGCGATGAATTGTTGCTAATATACGCTCCTAAAAATATAGCTTGTAAATGATCAAAAGAAGTTATGGTATTTTTTGGTAATCCCTCAAACCATTTCAACGCCTCGCCATTTAAGCTAGATGCAAAATACTTGCATAGCACAGCATCATGATTCTCCCACTGTAGCATACATCTAACATAAGCTTTGACGTGTTGAACAACACAAGTAGTTCCATCAAAAATGTTGGTTAATGCTGGTAAATTGCATTTTGGAGGTATTCCTCTTAATTGTACTTCTTGAGTAAATGGAGTCCTCGCAGCTTCTTCAATAGCTTCGTCAAGTTGCCTTCTACCTCCTTCTCTTCTATTTTTATCATACCTCTCATTTCTGCCAATTCCCTCAGTATTTGTTCATTCTCAGTTGGGTTTTGTTCCATTGGTCTCTTTAGTGCAGCTTCCCTTCTTCTGCGTTCTTGCCTTTCTTGTCTTGCGAGATTTTGTGTATCTTCTTCTTCATTGTCATTCTGTCTTTCTCTGCGATTCTCTCTTTCACCCTCTTCTTGAAGTCGCAGTTGCCTATCTTCTTCTCTGCGAATTTCTTCATTTCTCATCATTTCTCTTCGTTATCTCTCTATTATCCTTTGTATCCTATCATACTCCTCTTGAATATTATTATTGTAGCGGTTTTGTGTACGTCTTCTTTCTCAATTTTCATGGTTATTTTTTCGTACTGCTTCTCGAAATTCATGTTCTTCTATTTCTGCCCTTAATCTTTCTCTCTCGCGGGCTAAATGTGCTTGCTCAGCATAATGTCTCTCAATTTCTTCTTCAATCATTCTTTGATTTCTTTGATTCTCTCTCCCATTTAATATCCTCCTTCCTTCTTCTGGATTTTCTTCTTCAATTTGGTTGTTTCTTCCCTCTCGACTTCTATTGTCACGCGGATTATAGCGATCTATGATTACCTCTTCTTATCTATTTTGTATTTCTCTTCGAGTATTTTCTCCAACATTTATTATAGGGGAAATTTGCCTTGGTTCTTCTCTGAATGATCTTGAGTTTGATCTAACAGTACTCCTTGATCTCCTTCTTTGTAACCTCAAATTCTCTATCCTTAACTCATGATTTTGCCTTGTTAAATTCGCACGCTCTTCTGCCTCTAATCTTCTTTCTTCCTGTATCCTTTGTCTCAAATCTACTACTTCATGTCCTCCATGAATTGATCCTCCATCCACTTCTTGATTTCTTTCTTCTTCTTCTTCATTTCTCAATTGTCGATTTTTCGCTTCTTCTATCGAATCCGACCTCCAAGTATGTACACTCACTCTATCATAATCCACATCCCTATCTTGCGTTTGTACTTGTTGATTTGGCTGTTGAATTGAACTTTCTGCTTCATTTCTTGTTCTATTTCTTCGTGATCTTATTCTTAAAGATTCTTCTAATTCACATGTTCCCTCACCTGCAAGTCTTTTACTTCTTCTCACTGTCGTTGGTGGTTCTGATGTATTTCTTCTCCTTCTAGCTATTTCTCCAATTCTAACAATTTTTTCAAATCTTCAAGTCGCAATTTGAGATTTCTTAGATTGATTCTCCATGTTTCTAGCGCCAAAATGTAGTTGTAGTATTTCCCACACTACACCCTTGTCAAGAATCTATGAAAACTAAGTCATAATTGTGGATGAACAACAACACTTTTATTAATTAACTTCCAGGAAGATTTACAAAAGATATTAAAACTCAGAAATACAACTTTCTTTCTGATGATTCTCTTTCCTCAAAATTATCTCAGCTCTCAAAAGTACATCATCCTTTTATGGATTTAGTTGAACCCTTTATATAGGAAAATATATAGTGGAAGACAGCGAAGATTTCCCCTTAATTCGGATCTACTCTGCGATCTCATCGCCATAACTTTAGTCTTCACCATCGCCAACTTTATAACCATCGTGAAGCAGACTTATTCTTCATATATCTTTAATCGTTAACCATTACATTACTCTTTTGTGACACTCGCCAAATGTTGTTGAAGAGTCTTGCGACAATCCCGTCAAAGTGTTGTTAATACTTGTAGAAACGTTTGGGCTTCTCGCAGAAATGTTGTTAATATCGCGGGAATAGTGTTGTAGCGATATTCTGGTACTACACGAATTAGTGCTTTTACACGTTTGTTTGCATTGATTAGTCTTATTTCATAGAACTTATTGCTCTTAGGGAGTTAAATATAATTGTGCTTTTACACTTTAGGTTTCTTTTAAAGAAGATTTCACAATAGCATCTTTTAATGTTGTTTGTGATAAAATCAGGAAATAAACGGGATACTCTTGCGATCAAGATATCCTAGGACTTTTGATAATTGCGAGATTAAATTACCAATTCTAATCATTGATGAAAAATACATGTTTGTGAATGATACTATCCCGTGACCAATATCTTATCCTTATTGATTATTCAAACTATTTGCTTTGCTTTATTTAGTTTTATTACTTTGATAAAAACAAAAACACACCTTGGGTTATTTGGTTACTTGGTTACTTAAGAATCTGAAAATTGCATAACAACAATCGCCTCTCTGTGGATACGAACTCTTTATTATCACGTACTTCATTCATATTTAGTAGAGTGAGAAAGTGAAATTATTTTTGACGCATACGACACGCATCAGGTATATTTTCCATCAAAATGATAGCTTCCCAGATTTTTTATATACTAGCATTTAGAGGAGGCATCTTAATTTCTTCCCATATTATCCTCTGATTTCCTTGGCTTTTGAAATTGTTTTGCCTCTATCTGTAGTTACAGGAAATCCTACAACTACACCCTCAGTAGAATTTGTAAAACTTTAAGAAGTTCTTGATGAAAAATGACAATTTTGATTAATATTCTCAACTGATTACAGAGAAAGTTGTAACTGTTCTTGTTATTTTTTTTCTTTTACTAATCCTTTTGCAATATTTTTCAGGTGAATGAACTTAAGGAGAGTTACCTTAAAACTGGGAAATCCAGTACTCGCGAGGCTTTCCAATTGTTTTCAAATGAGGTAAGAAACATTCTTATATGTGTTTTAAACAATATATTGTTACCTATGTTTCTTATCCTTATTTAAATTTGTAGGTTCTTCCTGATTTCCCTAGGGCTATTATGAGTGAGAATAAGAATTCAACTTCTTCTGAAGCGCTAACTTCAAGACAAAAAACACTTCGCTCTGCGAAGAACACCAAGATTTCTGTTAATAAAGAAGATGTTCTTCGCAAAGAAAAAGGGAAACTTGAGGATATTGTTTCTGCGAAGAAAAGGAAGAGACTCCCACCCAGTGCTTACTCTAATATGATCTCCTCTAGCAAGGATGTTGACGAAGAACAAGGTGATAAAGATGATAGACTTTTTGAGAAGGATCTTAGTTCTAGTTCTGATACTGACTCTGATAGGAGGAATGATGATGATGATGATGATGAAGAAGATGAAGACTACAGCAATGTGGAAACTTTTGAGTCTGCAATGACTCGATTGGATAAGGCTTTTCTCAACTCTTCTCATGGATTAGGAAACTCTTCTACTGCGAATGCTCATAGGCATATTGCGAAGGCTTGCAAAGTTCCAACTGTAATCAACAATAATTCCCTTAATGCAATTTCAAGATTTATCTCTCCTGTTTTATTATATTCTTTGGGAAGTATGGTAAGTTTCTCTTCTATTCCTTATTAATTTCTCCTACTTCATTGATTTATAATCCCTTTTATTTGCTCAGATTGGGAGGGGTTAGCTGTGCAGCTGCTTCAGATTGGGAAAGACGTCATGCAATTGCTGAGAAGAAAACTTTAAGTCGTTGTAAAAAGCTGGAGGTTGAGAATGCAAAACTTCTTCAGAAGATAGAGGATTTGAATATTGATAATGCAGAATTAAAATCCCGTTGCGAAGATTATACGCAATCTGCAAATATCGCAACTGGAAGTTCTTCTCTCCTTGAGAAGAATAATCAACTAGAGCTTGAAGTCACTTCTCTTCATAATGATAAGAAGCAATTAGAAGGTAAGTTCGCAAATCTTGATCACTTTAACTCCACAATTTGCTAATCAATTCCTTAATTTATTCCCTTACTCTTTATTCTCTTATCTCTTACTTATCCTTTTTCTTTGTAAATGCTGAAGAAAATTATACGAAGAGGATTGAAGAGCTGGAAGCTACTCCTGCTGCGCGTAATCAGAAGATTTCTGATTTAAAGTCTCAACATCAAATTTCTCAAAACAACCATGGATTAAACATCAAACGCTTCCGAGCTATGATGACTCGCAGGATTTTTGAAGACAATCAAATTCCTCTCACTAAGTATCAAACGCTCCTTTCTGAAGAAATCCCTGATGATACCCCAGATTTGGATATCTCTGATAGTGAAGCTGAAGATGATATCTCCGAAGAAGAAAGAGAAGATCATTTTGATGAAGATAAATATCCCACAGAGTAGATTTATTCCTTCCTATATATTTGCTTCGGTTCTTTTCGTCTTGTCTGTTTGAGTACAATATTTTCTTCTTTCCTGCACTTTTAATCAACCAGCAATTTCTTTTCGCAACTTAATTAGTACCAACATCTTAATTTTGCGATGATGAGTTATTGAATGCTTTCCTTATTTGCATAACTTGATCATATGAAGAGAAATAATATATCTTGAAGACTTAACTTAGTATTCCCTTTCCCCTTATTATTGCTCTTCAGGTGATCAATTATTGTTGTAAGTATTAAAATATCTTCCTCAGTTTAAGTTGCGAAGTAAATAAGAAATCTCCCCCTTGAAGTATAAGAAGTATGAAACCTCCTTGAAGAATTATGAAACATCCTTGGAGAAGTATAAGAATTATGAAACATCCTTGAAGAAGTATAAGAAGTAATCAATCCTTGAAGAAATATAAGAAGTATTCTATCCTTGAAGAAGTATAAGAAGTATTCAATCCTCGTAAAATTTAATGAGTATGAAATATCCGTCTTTGATTGCAAATAAAATTGCCTTTTTTGGTATGAGTATAAGAAGTATTCTTGTTGAAAATATAAAGAATCTCCAATGATATTGACTTCATTAGTTTTTGTGGTCTTATCATGCCTTCCTAAGTAAAGGTCTTACTTTGCCACCTCTTTTGCGATAAAGTCGCAGGACGTTGGTGCACTTGCATGCCTCAACCCCTTGAATTTATCTTAATAATATTTTTGTGTTTACGATAATATGACAAGTCTGAATGTATTTGCGAATATACAGCCTTGTGACATTATCGTCTTGCGATGAAATCGCAGGACGTTATCACACTTTCATGTAATAACCCATTGATCTCATCTTAACTTCTTTGTATTTAATTCTGCGAGTATATATATATGTATATATATATATATTTTTTTTTTTTTTTTTTACTCGCAGAAATACGATTGTTTCACAAATATGACAAGTCTTTATGTTCTTGCAAACAAAAAGCCTCGTGACATTTGCGTCTTATAGCACGTATCAGCTCCCTAATGGAGGGTGCTGCCCTTTATCTTCCCCTTGGTTGCCCCTTCAAGGAAGCGTACATCGACCATATAAGGTTATCTCTTCCCATCCGGTTTTGCCAACAACCATCTTTTGTTCGCAACCTCTTATCCTTTTTGCATATAGGGCTTATAGTTACGAGGTTGCACCCTATGGGGTATCTTTGGGCCAAGTGCATCATTTTCCAAGACTTGTCAAGAATGGAAGATGTGCTTCAAACCCATACGGCACTCTTGACTCAACCGTGTCCTCGGCGCCTTGATCGTTTTCTGCACTTCTTGGGAAAGACAGTATGCCTTAGTCGCCCAACCTAAATCATGTTACATCGCAAGATTAGATTGAGAATCCAAGGTGTCTTACCCGGATAGGTACCCTATTTTTGGGTTATGTACCCCGTAATGTCCATGTACTCAGGTTCCATGGTGGTGTTCCGTTTCCCCTGAGCCATGCTTATAGGTACCCCCTTAAATGACGTACTTTAGGACTTTGCCTCTTGTGAAATGTTGCTTCGCGAACTAGGGTGTATGCCACAAAGGTTTGCCTGTGCAAAATTTCTGCGGCTTTCTTTCTTTTTTGAAAGCTGATCACAGTTTGCGTCTTTCTTTTATGAAAGCTGATCGCAAATAAATTTTTGCGTCTTTCTTTAATGAAAGCTGATCGCAATAAATCGTTCGTAAAAACTCATCGCAAATATTTCATGTTGTGAAATACCTCATTTCATTTTCTTGTTTTTCAAAATACATTTTGTTATACGTTGCGAACAAATATACTGATTACCTTTTTATTTCATTACCTTTTTTCTTCATTCTATTTTCTTCGCAAACCATATCCCTTTTCTATCATCGTAAATTTCTTGTATGCTAAACATTGTAACTTTATTCCTTCATTCCTTAGTCCTCAGCCATTAAATTTTTGCTTCTTTGCGCAGCCTTTGCTCTTTTTCTCCAACTTTCCTTTTCAACAGCTTTTCCTTCGCAAACTTTTACTTCTGTATCATAACATTTCTTCCCTTCTGCCCAATCACCCTTGATAACTCCAATACCCTTTGGATGAGGAAATTTTATGCATTGATGAAGAGTTGAAGCTACGCCTAGAATCCCATGAAGACAAGGTCTCCCTATCAAAGCATTGTATGGTGATTCGACATCAACAACACAAAATAAAATTTCAGTTCGCATTCCACTTAAGGGAATTCGCATGCTTACTTCTCCTTTAGGTTTATTAGCAGTTACATTAAAGCCATAAATCATGTAGGTAGAAGGTATTAGATCTGCGTCTTTCCCCCCCATGGTTTTGTAAGCTGGATAGAAGAGAATATTGACAGAACTTCCCGTATCAATTAACATTCTATTAAGACCAAATGATTCCTCGTCTGTATCATCTTCGCTTTCTTCCATATTCAAAAAAAATTCTAATCTCACTACCAATGGATTATCATGTATTTCGCAACCCTCTGGAATTTCTGTGGCTTCAAAAGAAATTTCACGCTTCTGCCAACCTTCAAGTCGTGCAATTTTTGCGATGTTCATTATTTCCCTTCCTTCACCATCTCTCGCATATACCCTGCTTAACACATTATCATGAAAATCTTCTATGGTTTTATATGAGTGAACAATAGAATTGTAGAAAATATTCCTTGCTTTTGGTCCCACTTCTATGTGTAAGGTTTCCTTTCCCTTTTCTTGTATTGTGTTCACCATGCGAGTTATCACTGGAGCTGGTGGTAATTGTTGCGACTGTGTTTGCTTGAGTAAAAAGTGGTCCAGTTTACCTTGAACGATCATTCGCAAGATAATCCTTTTGATATTATTGCAATTATTTGTAAAATGTCCATGAAAGTGATGGTACAAGCAAAATTCATGATTTCTTGGACCCATTGGTGGTTCCTTTCCCATATTCCATGGCGTTGGTATATTATCCATAAAGATGATTGCTTGCCATATCTTTTCTACACTTGTATTCAAAGGTGGCATCTTTATTTCTTCTCTTATCATTCTTTGACCTCCCTGACCATTGTTATAGTTTTGTCTATGATTCCCTTGTCCAAAATAGTTCTGCCTTTGTCCTCCATAATTTTCCTGCTACTGATCTAATCTTGGGATCTGGTTATTTCCTCCTTGGCTATAAAAATTCCTTTCTCTATCATACTCTTCTTGATCCTTGCCACCCATTGCTACCATTTTTGGTTGACCATTGCCAATTTTCTTCTCTTCTGATATCTGCGAAGATGTTTGCGAGGATGTCTGCGAGGTACCTGCTACGATACTGACTATTTTAGGAAGTAAGTTTGCTCATGTATCTTGAGTGTTGGTGTTTGTCACTGGATATGACTCCATATTGTTTTGCTCTTCCTCTAATGTAATGTACTCCTCTTGCAATTCTCGCAACTCTGTCATCATAATGGAATTCTTTCTTCTTAAGATTTGAACATATAATTGCTCAGTTGCGAACATCGCATTTACGAAAGACAAAATTAGGTACCTCTCGTCCACACGCCCTGCCATATCACTGCACATAGTTTTCCATCTTCTTACCAAATGCTTCAAACTTTCGCCAATTATTTGTTTTAAACCAAACACATCTTCAATACCAAGTCGCGAGGAATGATTCATGATATATGCTCCTAAGAAAATTGCTTGTAGATGATTAAATGATGTAATAGTGTTCTTTGGAAGTCCTTCAAACCATTTTAGAGCTTCTCCTGTTAAGCTTGATGCGAAATACTTGCATAATACAGCATCGTGATTCTCCCATTGTAACATGCATCTTATATATGCTTTAATGTGTTGTATAGCACATGAAGTCCCATCAAAGATGCTGGTTAATGTAGGCAGATTGCATTTTGGTGGAATCCCTCCCAATTGTACTTCTCTAGAGAAAGGAGTCCTCGCAGCTTCTTCTATTGCTTCATATAATTGCCTTCTATCTCCTCCTCCTCTACTGTTTATCATTCCTCTCATTTCTGCTAATTCTCGAAAGATTCATTCATTTGCCTCGGAATTATCATCCATTGGTCTCTTCAACGCAGCCTCTCTTCTTCTACGTTCTTGCATTTCTTCTCTTGCGATCCTTCGCATTCTATCATACTCTTCATTAATGTTTCCATTTGCACAATTTTGCAAATATCTTCTTTCTAGATTATCACAATTGTTTTGTTGTAGAGCATCTTGAAATTCTTGTTCTTCCATTTCTATTCTCATCATCCTTCTCACGTGAATATCAGGAATTTCTTCTTCTTCATTTCTCCTCCTTCTGCGATTTACCTCTCCCTGATTTACCTGAATTCTATTTTGAAGATTTGGTTCATTCCTTACTACTTCTATTCGTTGATTTCCAACTCTCCTCTAAATTCTACCATACTCAAGATCTTGATTGTTGCGAGCCTGTTCACGTCTTCTTACTCCATCCTCGTAATTATTTTGATGCATTGCTTGTTGCCTCTCAATTTCTTCCACAAGTTGCTGCTCTTCCTCTCAATTTTCTTCGCCATTTTGGTTATTTTCCCTTGGAAATGGTTCTGTTCGTAAATTTTCCACATTTTGTTCGTTGTTCGGTACTAAAATGAAGCGATTCTCTCGATTTCTTTCAACCAGATTCTGTGCTTGTCCTTGCATAGCACTTTCACTATTGATTGTTGGCGAATTTCGTTCTTCTCTCTCTGGTCTAACACTTGATCTCGCAGCACTTTGAGATCTCCTCCTTTGTAACATCTCATTTTCCCTCCTCAATTCTTGATTCTGTCTTGTTAGATTTGCACGTTCTTCAGCTTCAAATATTCGTTCTTCCTAAATTTCTTGTCTCAATGTTTCTAATGCCTCCATTTCTATTTCATGAATTGTTCCTCCCATCAATCTCCCATTTTCTCTGATTTGCGGTTCTCTATATGCTTCTACTGGTTTATCAGTTCTCCAAGTGTGTACACTCACTCGACCTTGATCTATTTCTCTTTGTTGTGTTACTGTTTGTTGAGTTTGATTTCTTCGATTACTCCTTCCCCTACTAGGTTCTCCTCTTACGTTTGCTTCTCCACATGCAAGTCTTACACTTCTTCTTACTGCAGTCAATGGTTCTGATATATTTCTTCTTCTAGCCATTTCTATGACGCAGAACTCTTTAATTATCTCTTCAAGTTTCCCTGTTTCTAGCGCCAATTATGTAGTTGCAGGAAATCCTACAACTACACCCTCAGTAGAATTTGTAAAAATTTAAGAAGTTCTTGATGAAAAATGACAATTTTGGTTAATATTCTCAACTGATTACAAAGAAATATGTCAATGGAGATTAGAACAGTTACAACTTTCTCTGTTCTCTCTCCTAAGACTTGTTCTAACACTCACTTAAAGAACCCTTTCAATTTAACATTTGAACTACTATTTATAGTGAAATCTGTACAACTGTATATAACCTGCGAAGCATCGCAACCTCTGATCGTAAATTTATTCTATATTCGCAAACTCTTCACACTTCTCCCGTGTTTCTTGTATTATCGCATTATCTTGCGACACTTTTCTCTTGTATTTGTTACTATGTTCGTAACCTTATATATTGCGATATTCTGTCCCTACACTGTCCACCATAAGTTTCTTGCGGCTGATCAAGCCTTTGAATCTTATTATTCCCTCCGCGGTTGTAATAATTCTTCTCCCTTTCATATTCTTCTTGATCTCGACTGCCCATAACTACCAACTTCTGCTGGTTATCAATCTCCACTTTCTCTTGTTGTGCTTGCGAGATACTCACCACATTGTTAATCATTTTAGGAAGTAAACTCCCATTTGCTGCTACTGAATTGGTGTTCGCGATGGGATATGATTCCATTTCATTTTGTTTCTCCTCCAAAGCAATGTATTCCTCTTGTAGTTCTCGCAGTTCAGTCATAGTGATTGTATTCTTGACTCTGAAAATTTGTATGTACAACAGATTAGTCGCAAACATTGCATTGATAAAGGACAAGATAAGATATCTCTCGTCAACTCTTCCCGCCATCTCACTGCACATTGTCTTCCATCTTATGGTTAAATGTTTCAGACTCTCGCCAACCCTCTGTTTTAACCCAAACACATATTCAATACCTGGCCGCGATGAATTGTTGTTTATATATGCTCCCAGAAATGTAGCTTGTAAATGATCAAAAGAAGTTATAGTATTTTTTGGTAATCCCTCAAACCATTTTAGCGCCTCGCCAATTAAGCTAGATGCAAAATATTTACACAATACAGCATCATGATTCTACCATTACAGGATACACCTAACATAAGCCTTAACATGTTGTACAACACAGGTAGTTCCATCAAAAATGCTGGTTAATGCTGGTAAGTTGCACTTTAGAGGAATTCCTCTTAACTTCTTGAGTAAATGGAGTTCTCGCAGCTTCTTCAATAGCTTCATCAAGTTTCCTTCTACCTCCTTCTTTTCCAGTTATTTATTATTCCCCTCATCTCTGCTAACTCTCTTAAAATTTGCTCATTTCGCAGCTGAATTTGGTTCCATTGGTCTTTTCAATACTTCTTCCCTTCTTCTGCGTTCATGTACTTCTTGTCTTGTGAGATTTGTATATCTTCATCTACATCCATATTTCTTCTTCTGCGATCTTGTTCTTCAGATTCTTCTTGCCATAGCAACTGATTATACTGTCTATTTTCTTCTCTGCGAATTTTTTCATTTCTCATCATTTCTCTTCGTTGTCTTTCTATTCTCCTTTGTATTCTATCATACTCTACCTGAATATTATTATTATGGCGATTTTGCGTCCGTCTCCTTTCTCGATTTTCATGGTTATTTTGTCGTAATGCCTCTTGAAATTCTTGTTCTTCTACTTCTGCCCTCAATCTTTCTCTCTCGCGAGCTAGTCGTGCTTGTTCAGCATAATGTCTCTCAATTTATTCTTCAATTATTCTTCGATTTCTCTGAATCTCTCGCCCATGTAATATCCTCCTACCTTCTTCTGGATTATCTTCATTATTTTGGTTGTCTCTTCCCTCTTGATTTCTGTTGTTAAGTATATTATCCAAATTTTCACCACGCGGATCATGGAGATTTTCTACTACCTCTTCTTCTCTATGACGTTGCTCTTCATTTATATTTTGCATTTCTTCTTGGATATTTCCTCTAGCATTTCTTACTGGGGAATTTGGCCTTAATTCTTCCCTTACTGACCTTGAATTCGATCTTACAGTACTTCTTGATCTTCTATTTTGTAATCTCAAATTCTCCATTCTCAACTCGTGATTTTGTCTTGTTAAATTTGCACGCTCTTCCGCCTCTAATCTTCTTTCCTCTTGTATTCTTTGTCTTGGATCATTTGATATTTTATTTTCATCTCCTCCATGAATTAATCCTTCAACTATTCCTTGATTTCTTTCTTCTCTTCTTCCGTCTCTTAATTTTTGATCTTCTACATCTTCCATCGAGTCCGATCTCCAAGTATGCACACTCACTCTATCATAATCCACATTTCTATTTTTGATCGGTGTTTGTTGATTAGGTTGTGGGATTTGATCTTCTCCTTCAATACTTGTTCTATTTTTTCTTGTTCTTATCCTTGAAGAATCTCCTAATTCATTTGTTTCTTCTCATGTAAGTCTTTTACTCCTCCTCACAGTTGTTGGTGGTTCTGATGTATTTCTTCTTCTTCTAGCCATTTCTTCAACTCTAATGATTTCTTCAAATCTTCAAATTGTAATTAGAGATTTCTTAACTTGATTCTCCCTGTTTCGGGCGCCAAAATGTAGTTGCAGGATTTCCCACACAACACCCTTATTAAGATTTTGTAATAATCAACTCATAATTGAAGATGAAAAACGACACTTTATTATTTCGGTTTGAGAAATGTTTACAGAAATGAAAGAATTCAAGATTACAACTATTCTCTTGAAATTTCTCTCTCCTCAAGATTTTCTTAACTCTAAAAAATACATCATCCTTTTCTGAAATATTGGGTCTATATTTATAGGGTAGTTACATAGTGGATGACAACCTCTTATTTCGGGTTGATTCTGCGATTGTACCGCGATAGTTATAATGTTAAATCTCGCAAGTTTTGTAACCATCGCAGGACAAACATGCTTTTCTCAAATTTTCTTCACTCGTCATTTATTACGTCACTCTTTTGACTGTCTTTGTGACACTCGCAAAGTGTGGTTGAAGATCTTGCGGTGATGCTCGCTGGGAAGTGTTGTTAATCTCGTAGAGAAGTATTGTAGCGATATTCTGGTCCTACATAATTCATGGAGAAGATGAAAATGAAACACCAGATGATCCAAGACAAAGAATACAAGAGGAAAGAAGATTAGAGGCGGAAGAGCGTGCAAATTTAACAATACAAAATCACGAGTTGAGAATGGAGAATTTGAGGTTACAAAATAGAAGATCAATAAGTACTGTTAGATCGAATTCAAGATCATTAAGAGAAGAATTAAGGAAAAATTTTCCAATAAGAAATGCTAGAGGAAATATCCAAGAGGAAATACAAAATCCAAATGAAGAACAACGTCATAGAGAAGAAGAGGTAATAGAAGATCGCCATGATCCGCGTGGCGAAAATTTGGATAATAGACTTAACAACAGAAATCAAGAGGGAAGAGACAACCAAAATGATGAAGATAATCCAGAAGAAGGTAGGAGGATATTACATGGGCGAGAGATCCAGAGAAATCGAAGAATAATTGAGGAAGAAATTGAGAGACATTATGCTGAACAAGCACGACTAGCTTGCGAGAGAGAAAGATTAAGGGCAGAAGTAGAAGAACAAGAATTCTAAGAGGCAGTACGACAGAATAACCATGAAAATCGAGAAAGGAGACGTACACAAAATCGCTATAATAATAATATCCAGAAGAGTATGATAGAATACAAAGGAGAATAGAAAGACAGCGAAGATAAATGATGAGAAATGAAGAAATTCGCAGAGAAGTACAGCTGCGATTACAAGAAGAAGGTGAAGCAGAAGATCGCAGAAGAAGGAATGTGGGTGTATATGAAGACACACAAAATCTCGCAATACAAGAGGTACATGATCGCAGGAGAAGGGAAGCTGCATTAAAAAGACCGATGGAACCAAATTCGACGGCGAATGAGCAAATTTTAAGAGAATTAGCAGAGATGATGGGAATAATAAATAACAGAAGAGAAGGAGGTAGAAGGAAACTTGATGAAGCTATTGAAGAAGCTGCGAGAACTCCATTCACTCAAGAAGTACAGTTAAGAGGAATACCTCCAAAGTGCAATTTACCAGCATTAACCAGCATTTTTGATGGAACTACCTGTGTTGTACAACATGTTAAGGATTATGTTAGGTGTATGCTGCAATGGGAGAATCATGATGCTGTAATTTGCATCTAGCTTAACTGGAGAGGCGCTAAAATGGTTTGAGGGATTGCCAAAAAATACTATAACTTCTTTTGATCATTTACAAGCTACATTTCTGGGAGCATATATAAGCAACAATTAATCGCGGCCAGGTATTGAAGATGTGTTTGGGTTAAAACAGAGGGTTGGCGAGAGTCTGAAACATTTAACCATAATATGGAAGACAATGTGCAGTGAGATGTCAGGAAGAGTAGACGAGAGATATCTTATCTTGTCTTTTATCAATTCAATGTTCGCGACCAATCTGATGTACATATAAATTTTCAGAGTCAAGAATACAATCACTATGACTGAACTACGAGAACTACAAGAAGAGTACATTGCTTTGGAGGAGAAACAAAATGAGATGGAATCATATATAATCGCGAATACCAATTCAGTAGCAGCAAATGGGAGCTTACTTCCTAAAATGATTAACAATATGGCGAGCAGCTCGCAAGCACAACAAGAGAAAGTGGAGACTGATAACCAACAGAAATTGATAGATATGGGCAATCGAGATCAAGAAGAATATGAAAGGGAGAACAATTATTACAATCGCGGTGGGAATAATAAGATTCAAAGGCTTGATCATCCGCAAGAAACTTATGGTGGACAGAGGCAAAGCAATTTCAGGAGCCAAGGAAATCAGAAGATAATATGGGAATAAATTAAAATGCCGCCTCTAAATGCTAGTATAGAAAAGATCTGGGAAGCTATCATTTTGATGGAAAATATACCATCTCCATGGAATATGGGAAAAGAACCACATCCTAATAATCGTAGTCAAGAATTTTGTCCTTACCATCACTTTCATGGTCACACAGTAAATGGTTGCAGGAATGTAAAGAGAATAATTTTAAGGATGATTGACCAAGGAAAGCTAAACCACTTTTTAGTAGGACATCCACAATCTCAGCGATTTCCTCCAACACCAGAAATTCGCAGGGTAAATCTGTAAAAGGAGCAGAATCATTCGTAATAGAAGTTGGGGCTAAAGCAAATAACTTGTTTTGTAATTCCATTGTACATTCACACATAACTATAGAGGATTTCCATGATAATATTCTAATCAGAGTCTTCGCGAGATACACAGATGGAAGAGAGATAATGAATATCGCGAGAGCCTCGCCATTAGAAGAATGGCAAAAACAAATTATATCTTTCACTGCACAAGAAGTACTAGAACCTGGAGAGCAGCATGATAACCCATTGGTGGTAAGATTAGAGATAAATCCAAAGCAAATAGAAGAAGAAGATGAAGAAAATGGTGATGAAAATGAAGATTCTTGGGCTATCAATAGAGTTCTAATAGACACAGGCAGCTCAGTTGACATACTATTTTATCATACCTATAAGACCATGGGTGGAAAAGACGAAGATCTAATTCTATCAACATATAAAATCTATGGTTTTAATGGTACGGCCAATAAACCCAAAGGGGAAATTGAAATGCGGATTCCATTGAAAGGGATAACTTCCAAGATGTTGTTCTGTGTTGTTTACATTGAATCACCTTACAATGACCTGATTGGTCGACCTTGGATACATGGGATATTAGGTGTAGCATCTACTTTCCACCAGTGTAGTTAAATTTCCTCATCCTAATGGTGTTGGTATTATTAAGGGAGATTAGGGAGAAAGAAAGAAATGTTATGAGATTGATATAAAATCTTGCGAGGAAATAACTGAGAAGAAGAGCAATTGGAAGTACAACATCAAGCAATGACAGAGATGTGAAAGATTGATGATTGATTCAATAAAGCAGCGAGAGGAAGATGATGACGAGCAGCTCGCAGATAAAGAAAAAATAGCAAAATGTAACAGAAAAGCAGAACCAGAAGATAGTAAGTAGAAAGGTAAAATGATGAAATTTCAGGAGGCTTACGCAGAATTTGTTTGCAGAAAATGCAATTGAAAAGAGTACTTTGTTTGAAAGAATTGCAAAATTTTACAAGAAAATCAAAGAAATAAAATTTTATCAGAGTTACAATACTCGCGAGAAACGCGAATAAAATTTCGCAGAGATTAATAGAATGGGACGAACCTTTATGGCGTGCACCTTAGTTCGTGGATACAATTTTGCAAGAGGCAAATGTAAGACCTAATAGTGCGTCATATAAGGGGGTATCCCTTTACATGACTCAGTGATAAGGTTATACCGCTCCTGGAACCTGAGTCATGAAGATGTTAGGGTTAAAGAAAACCTATCCAGGAGAGAGATCTTGGATTTCCAACTATATAAGGTTATACCCTGGTTGGACGACTGAGAATCTCTTCTAAGAAGTGCAAAGTATGACCAAGGTGCTGAGGTATACGGTTAATCCAAGGGTGCCCGGGGCGTACGAAACTACCCTGACCATTCTTGGTAAGTCTTGGCTATGATGAACTTGGCCTGACGAAAACCCCACTTAGGGTGCAGTCTTGTAACTATAAGCCATATAGGCATAAAGGACAAGAGGCTGCGAAAACAGCTGGTTGTTGGTAAATCTGGATGGGAGGAGCTAGTCTTGTATGGCCGATGTGCCCTCCTTGAAGGGGCAACCAGGGAGAAGATAAGGGAGGCACCCTCCATTAGGGAGATGATATGTGTATAAACACAGCAATGTCATGGGGCTTTATGATCGCAAGAACATTTAGGCATGTCATATTGTCGCATGAAGAAAATTATACAAAGGCAGCAAGCTAAAATAGAAAAGTTAAGATGAGATCAATGGGTTTTTACATGAAAGTGTAAAGACGTCCTGCGATTTTATCGCAAGACGGAAATGTCATAAGGTTTAATTCTTGCAAGAGAGTTTATACTTATCATATTGTCGCAGAGATGTTGAAAAAATATTGATAAGACAAGATCAATGGATCAATACATGCAAATGTAAAGACGTCTTGCGATTTTGTCGCAGAAAGAAAAGATGTGGAAAAATAAGACCTTTAATTAGGAAGGCATAATAAGACCATAAGATTATTGCGATAATACTCGCAGAATTTATGAGATTTTCCATTCTACGCAGAAATCATAAAGTTATGCAATTATTGCTAGCGATAACATTGCCAATATTGAGGCAAATTTAATTTGATTCACAACTAATATCTAATCTCTACTCAATTTTTTCATATTGCAGATGAATAATAGAGGAAAGTATGGGAATGCATAGAATGATGAAATTATTATTCATTTATCATATGATAAAATTGCATAGATGATACATTTATACAAATAATTAAAGGATAATAATGATTGATTGATTATGTTGCAGAAAAAGAATTGTTTTCTAATTCATACAGATAAAACCAAAAGAAGTTTACACATCAAGTTGGAGAAGCTCGCAGCGATGTTAAGAGAAGCAAGAAATAAATGTACAAAATTTACAACGAAGAAAAAGAGAAGAAACAAGACTAAGTAGATCCATCACCACCTTCATCAGAGCTCTTTTCTTTTTTAGATTTCTCTTCATTACCAGATTTCTATTCTTCATCATTATCATTATTATCTCCATCTACGTCAGATTTCTCTTCCTTGCAAGATAATTATTCATCATTATCATCTTCGCTAGACTCCTCAACTTCGCTATCAGAGATAACTAAATTTGGGGAATCAGCTGGAATTTTCTTTGCATGATCGGGGTATGTAGAATGAGGAATACCATGATCATCATAGACTAGTTTAACAGCATCATTACGAACAAGGAGAAGGGCATAACTAAAATTTGAAGATGAGATTTTCAATTTTTCCTTCAATCTAGAATACTTTTCATTGCGAGAAGATATATTTCCAGCGAGTTGGTTTTTCTCTTCTTCTAACTCATCAAATCTTTTACGATAGTTCTTTTCGGATGCTGCGAGCAAAAGATAACAAAGTTAATACATATAAGGATGATTCAATTAGGAAATAATTCAAGGAAATCATAAGAGTGATAACCTTCTCTTTCAGAAATCATGTCTTTAATTAAAGACACTTGATCAGCATGAAGACTAACACCTACACCTAAATTAGTTCTGCCGTTATCAAGAATCTTCGCAGCCCAAGCAAACTCATCATCGCTATTAATAAGGATACGAGATCGAACTTGGGTTTCCCTCGCAAGAAGATCTTCATTCTCACGGATAAGTTTATCTCTTTCCGTTTGAACATTAAGAAGAGTTTTATGAAATTTTCCTAGGGTCTTGGAGCCGTTTTTAACAGCAAGATCTTTCTCATCAATAAGATCACTATTCCTTTTTCTTAATCTATTCACTTCTTCCTTTGAACTAAGATAAAGGTTCTTAAACTTGTTGGTTAAATTTAAATTGAACCTATGTTCAATTTTTAAGAGATTAAGTTTGGATTTAAGTTCATCAATAGAGAGAGATCTAATCCTATCGTCTGATAAGTTACTTAAAGAACTATTAAGGCAAGCAAGAAGGGTATTATCATCTACAGATTCAGGGAAGGATTGGAAGAATGTAGCCTCGTCAGTAAGACCATAAATATCTGCAAAAATGGTTGCTTGAATAAGCTGCGATAGGGTGAGAAGAATTAAAAGAGAAAAGAAATAAATCATACCATAGAGTTGTTGATTAGATTTATCAAGATCAGAGATTTTTTCTTGTCAACTGAAGCTTCAGTCTCCAACTGCTTATTTTTCCTGCGAAGCTCAATAACTTCAACTTCTAGTTTTTCTTTATCTTGACGAAGATTAGCAGCTTTCTTTTCATAAGTAATACGCCTATTATCTAAATCAGAAGCAACAGCAAAAGCGGCTCTTCCAACCTGTGATAGAACCATATAAATCAATGTTTGACAAAAATATCAATAGATACACAAAAAGGATGAACAAGTAGAAACATACCAGTATGCCAAGTGAATTTAAGAGACTTGGAGTCAGCGATCTTGAAACCCCGCGAAGGGAATCACTGTCAGCTAGTATGTGAGCATCGCAGACTTTGGCGAGGGACTGGGATATTTCATTATTAGCTTCATCTCCATACTCATTTGGGATACCAAATATATTCTTGCCAATTTTTTTGGATAAATGAGCCATCGAAGAATCAGAAGAAGAAGAATTCTTTATAGAAGGGAAGCTTTTATCATTGAAATCCTCGTCATTATTGTAAATGTCATAATCAACACTTGGATTTTCTGGAATGGGTTGAGGAGTTGAAGAAGAAGAAGGTCGGGTCTTCATTTTCTTCAAAGGAGGATCGCCAGATTCTTCACCGCGAGGGGCAGAAGACTTTCCTTTGGGAGGAACAGTAGATTTATCCTTTAAATATTTCTCCTTAGTTCTCACGAGTTTTATTGGTTCTAGTTCTTCGATTTCCTGCGAGCACAGATGAAGATAATAAATAGGGGCAACAATATATTGTTAAAATTTAGGAGGAGATATTTCTTACTTCATCCGTGAAAGATTTAAGAGATAAGAAAGTGTTGGGTTTCCTAAAGGCCTGGTAGCTGAGTTTCATCATGTCGATCTGGAAAAAATTAAAGTAATTAGCGAAAATATAAAAACATGAGAAAGATAATGAATAATAATTATACAAAAGATCAGAGAGATTATACCTCTTTAGTTCTTTCAGGCCAGTTGAAGACCCAAGGTTGGTATTCTGAAAAATTCGCGGGTAATTCGCGAGAACCAGAAATATAAGAACCTTCAAGACATAACGGAAAAATGAACCACTTATCATCGCTGGAGTGGCGAGGTCCTTGATTAGTAGGTGTATGCCAATCAATGTCTAACATAAGAGCCTTATTATCAACGATCTTTTCTTTCTTCAAGCGGACACCCCAGCAAGTGCTATCCCTCTTCACGGGAACTATCTTGTAATTTTTTAAGAAATTCTCCACAGTATAATATGCAGAGACAATGGGAACATCTTTAAATTGAGGATTCTTCACATCTTCAGTATAGCGAGATCCTTTATCAGCACCGCGAGAAGCATATTCAAGCAACAATCTAATACAATCTCCACCTAATTGATATATCGCTCGCGAGAACCTCTCATCAGATATTATTTGATAGAATAATGGGAGTTCTGGTTCATATAGAGGAAGGGGAAGACCATCTTCAATTTTACCTAGCGATACTATGATTTTATGGCGAGAACATTGATGATCATAAAATAGTTTGAGAGAAAGTTCAGATTTAGGGCTTTGACCTGGAATTGTAGACAAGGTAAAACCTTTTCTTTTGAGCTTTTCTCGCATCTCATTAAAAGCAGTCAAGTTTTTAGCACCAGCAGCAACCATTTTTGAGTATGGGAATGAAAGAAAAGGTTGAAAAATAAGAAAGAAATCACAGCGATGACAGACGCGCAATTTACGGAAGAATAGTAAACTTGAAGAGAAGTTACGCAGAAAAAGAAAAAGAAAGTAAAAAGAGGAAAAGAAAAGAATGAAAGGAGTATTTATAGAAGAAGATATTTCTCGAGAAGATGAACGCAATAAATGCAAAGAAAATAAATGAACGGTCAGATCACATCGGTTAGAAAGGACGTGTCAAAGATTTATTAGAAGAAATAATGCATGAAAACAGCTGGCGAAGGATATAAAAACGTGTCAGAAAAGAGATCGATGTGAAAATATAAGTAGTTGCGGCATTTAGTTCTCATGATCTTCTCTTCTTCGCAGAAAAGACATGAGAAGAGGCAAGATGTAGGACCAGAATATCGTTACAACGATATTCTCTGCGAGATTAACGACACTTTCCAGCGAGCATCACCGCAAGGTCTTCGACAACACTTCACGAGTGTCACAAAAGCCTTCAAAAGAGTGACGTAATAACTGACGATTGAAGAAAACTTGAGAAAAGCATGTTTGTTCTGCGATGGATACAAAACTTGCGAGAGTGAACATTGTAACCATCGCGGTACAATCGCAGAATCAACCCGAAATAAGAGGAAAACTTAGCTATCATCTACTATGTAACTACCCTATAAATATAGACCCAATGTGTCCAGAAAAGGATGATGTATTTTTGAGAGTTAAGAAAGTCTTGAGGAGAGAGAAACTTCAAGAAAATAGTTGTAATCTTGAATTCTTCCATTTCTGTAAACATTTCTGAGAACAAAATAATAAAGTGTCATTTTTAATCTTCAATTGTGGTTGATTATAGCAAGATCTTAACAAGGATGTAGTGTGGGAAATCCTGCAACTACACATTTATGCTTAGAGCTATTCTACCTTGAATAAGTTTATCTTTCTCAGCAGAAGATGATTCTGTTATTTCTTTGAGTTTATTTCTAAATGAGCAGAGGGATCGTTCTTGATCATTACACACTTTCTGTCAAATAGTAAGTTGTTGCGAAGATATCGCCACCTTATTTGAAAGAATTCGCTTCTCTTGAGATAGGGTTTCATTCTCATCTGATAAAGTTTTTAACCCCAGATTAGCTTTAGTAAAAGAGTAAGAGAGGCGATATAATTCACTACTTAATAAGTTTAGCTTCTGAACTAGTTGAGCATTCTCCTTGGTAAGATTATCTACTTGATCAACAGAATATGTATGAAGCTTATCTAGTTGGTTATATTGATCCATCCAAGCATCTCTATCCATTCGGGCTTCCTCAGCGACGGATTCAAACTAATATATCTCCATTTTTCGTTTCTGGTTTAAAGCTTAAAGGGCTAACAAGTGGTCTTACAAAAAAAATATATATATATATATATATATATTGAAGGAGGGGACAAGTTATACCTTTTAATTCTTCATTCTTCTTGCGAAGATTGTCACGATCCAGCGAAACATTCTGAAGCTTTTGATTCTCAAGGTGAAGAGTGTCACATTTCAAGGTCATGGCTTGGAGGTTATTTTTCAAAGCATCAACTTCCTTATCTAAGGATATTTATGAAGCCATTCTATCAGAGCCAAAATATTTACCTAAAATCTCGCAGACACTAAATTTGATAGGATCAATGGAAGCTTTCTTGACATCATCCAGGATATCTGATAAAACATTGAAAGCAGTATCTATCCCTTCCAAATTTTCTTTAGTAAAATGGAGAGATTTGGATGAAGAAGCGATGATGGTGGAAGGTGGGAGAGTTGAATCATATTTTTCTAAAGATGTGTCATCCAGAGATGAAGTTTGATGAAGGTTAATGACTAGGGCTGAGGCAATGTCTAGAGAAGAGGCATTAATAGTAGAACAAGAAAAGGGTTCATTCACAATAGGTTTATTGAGAGGGATTTCATTTATAGAAAGGTTAGTTACAGGGGAGAAGTCTAATGCGATGTCTTCATGAATAAGGAGAGGGGATTCAGCTTGCGAAGGAGGAGTTGAAAGTTTAAACATATGAAATGAAATATAAGTTTCAACATTTTTAGGGTGGCGAGATCTTTTGGAGGGCCTATCGATATTTTTATCAACCTGCAAATCATAAGTTAAATAAGAAACAAAGGCAACAATATTGTTATTAAAAAATAAGTATTTCTTAATACCTTGCTATTCACAGGCATTCTTTTGTTTACAGGGACTTTTGGTTGCGAACCCTTGGGAACCTTAGGGTTCTGGATTGTGAACTTGGTATTAGAGGTGCTTTTGCTGAAACAATATGGGAATTATCCAAAGATGAACAGTATCAAATAAAATAATTTCAGTAGAAGAGGTCAATTCCAAAAAGATCATTTTCAGCAAATTGAACAAACCTTGATGGCTCCATAGAAACAGTAGCAGAAAGATGGAGAAGATTTGCAGAAATATGAACATCAGTAAAAAGTTGCAGACGACAAAGAGATTCAAAAAGAACGCAGAGATGAAGAAGACGAAGTAAAATAAAGAAAATATTCTCATGATGGATTTCTTCTTAAATAGACAAGAAAATGATGACCGGTTAGCATTAAATGTGGCGGTGAATGAGGGAATATTCAACACATGTAAGCGGTTATGCTTAATTCATGGAACCTTGTCGGCAGAAAATCAATGGAAAGAAATGAACAGCTGTACGTGGCATTCTGAAAGTATTAGTTCTCATGACATTCTCTCATTCGCAGAGAACACATGAGAAGAGGCAAGATGTAGGATCAGAATATCGCAACACCAATACTCTTTTGAAATTCATGAAAGACACACTGCGAAGATGTCACAGATGGATAATAAAAATGACGCAACGGATGACGACAGCCTGAACACGAGAAAGATGTGAAGATCTAGCGATATTTAGGAAGTGTTGCGAGATTTAACATTTGTACACTTGCGAGAAGTCGCAAGCTAGATCCGAAAATAGAGGACAACTTAGTTGTCATCCACTATGTAATATCCTATATAAAGAGCCGAACATGCATAAGAGAGGGGAGATCTTTTTCGAGTGTTGGTCAAGTCAAGAGAGAGAAAGTTTAGAGCAGTTGTAAATTATTTAGCTTATTTCCTTTTCATGTTGTAACATTTGTGAGTTTAATCAATAAAAACCATAATTGTTCATCTTAAAATGATTTGATTGTGTGGATTCTTATGAGGGGTGTAGTGTGGGATTTCCTGCAACTACATAATGGTGCTAGAAACAGGGACCGATTGAAGATTGAAGATAAAATATTGTTATTAAGGTTGTTCAAATCAAGAAAATGATGAAACAAAACGTTAAATCAGTTAAAGTAGAGAAACTTAAAATCAAAGAATGTAATATAAAGTTAGAATGTAGCTTTATTATGAAAAAAATGACTATAACTTGACTATAACTGTTGTGAGGAAATCTGGACTGCAGCAGTTGCGATCAACTGCAATGCAGCGGTTGTTGAGAAACTGGACTACAGTAGTTCGATCAACTGGACTGTAGCATTCCCTTGGTGATTAAATGCGACCGTTTTCGATGTTGCCATTTTAAATTCTAAAAATTAAATTTTCTCCAAAAATTGAAATTTCGCCCTCATGATGTTGGAAATCAACACGGGATCGCAACGAGCCAAAAATCACCCAATTCTGACGTGGGATGAAGAAGATATCAAGGATGCAAAATTGAAGACCAAGCCCAAGAAGAATAGTGTGCTCAAGCCCACAGTGGGGCGTAATTATCCGCAAGACTAACAGTATGGGGCGGAAATATCCAGTGAGCCATGGATTGGCTCGTCTAGCGACTCAGTCGGCTGAGCCGACTCGGCTCGGATCGTAAATGTGGAAATATCCTGCAGTTCAATCAGTGTGGGGTGCAAACATCTAGGGACCGCAGAATTATGTTACTCCGGGAAATACATGATGAATTGATGCTGTTGTCGGACGGAAATCAGTCCAGCCGTCGGATATCGCCGCCGCTTGACATTGCCGATGTTTGACGCTGCTGCCAGGCAAGGCCGCCGGCCACCTGCTGCTGCAACCATTGCCGGAGAAGGTAATTGTGCCGGAGGAGATGACAGAGCCGGAGCAGATGACGGATATGTCTGTTGTCGTCATATTGATGCCCTCGAATGACATCATGCCGATGATGTTAATGGCGTTACCACGGACTGCCCTGATTTCTTAACGGAATATTCCGAGAATATTCTGACGGCGTTACGAACCCTAATGGAATATGCTATAAGATGATGTCATGATGACTTCATCGAGTACTGAATGCTAACTATATTGTTCTGATGTCATGGCACCCTCTGATTGGTTGTTCCCGATGATGTGGCATTCTACCCGCTAATGCGACGTGATGACGTGGCATGCCCACAATGATTTTTTATGTTCATGTGGCGCCACACTGCTGACGTGGCACCCTAGCGACGACACGGCATGCTGATGTGGCACTTGCTTGCTGACGTTGCGTTTTTGGTTGGTATGCATTGCTGACGTGGAAATGCTGAGGTGTGACACTGATGATGTGGAACTTTCTAGTTGGTGTACGATGCTAACGTGTCGTGTTGACATGGCAACAATGGTTGAAGCAGGTGAACGACACCCAAACGTGGGTGACATGAGTTGGATGTGGGTTCCATCACCTCTAACGAGGGTGATAGAAATTTAAAATGGGAGACGAGTTTTGATGTGGGTGAACGTCACCTTGCCGCCAGGTAGGCCGTCGGCTTAAGCTGCCGGACTTGGCCAGATTATTATCAATGTAGTCTTTTGTGATTCCGTGTTTATGGTCTCCTTTCTCTTGATCGATCCTTAACATGGAATCAGAGCAAGGTGAGAGTAAGAGAGAAGAGAAGGGGAGAAAGATTTAGAGAAGATTCATAAGTTTTCGGTGACAAAATATTGTTTTCATTCAAAGAGAAGTTTCTGCGCAAAGTTGTGATGATAATAAAAGTTGCTGGGAAGAATGCGCTAGGGTTTGAGAATTTTAAAAGAAGTAAAAAAAAAAAAAATTGTTCGAAGGCCTGTCAAAGGATTGTTGTTGTTTTTTCAGAAGAAAGAAAATGATGTCTTGAAAGCAAGAGAAGAAAGTTGGTTGTTGCGATGGTTTGGTTTGACCGATTGCTTGTTTTTAGAGGTGGAAAAAAATAAGGAAGTTCTGGTGAGATTTGATTAATAAAACTCGTGAAAAGAACTGTTGCAGTTGTAGTTGCAGGATTTCCCACACTACACCCTTGTCAAGAATCTATGAAAACTAAGTCATAATTGTGGATGAATAACAACACTTTTATTAATTCACTTTCAGGAAGATTTACAAAAGATATTAAAACTCAGAAATACAACTTTCTTTCTGAAGTTTCTCTCTCCTCAAAGTTCTCTCAGCTCTCAAAAATGCATCATCATTTTCTGGATCTATCGTCCCCTTTATATAGGGATTTACATAATGGATGACAACTAAGTTTTCCTCCTATTTCGGATCTATTCTGCGATCTTATCGCGATCGTTACAATATTTCTATATCGCAGGATTAGTCTTATTCTTCTTTTACTTCTTCCATCGCCAGTTTCTTTTAGTTGTTCTGTAACGCTCGTGAAATGTTGTTGAAGAATCTTGCGACGTTCTCATCAAAGTGTTATTAATACTTGTAGAAATGTTTGGGTTTCTCGCAGAAGTGTTGTTCCATCGCGAGAATATTGTTGTGGCGATATTCTAGTACTACATCTTGCCTCTTATCATGTCTTTTCCGCGAAGAAGAGAATATCATGAGAACTAATATTTATTATTCTTCGCAACTTCTTCCTATTTTATACTTTCTCCTCGACAAGATCCCGTTAATCCAGCCTTTCTTACACGTGTTGTGAATCCCTTCATTTACTGACACGTTCCTACTCCATAGGTCCACTCTTCTTTGTCTATAAAAGGTTGAACTAATCTCAAAATCATTTTTACTTTTCTGTTTCTTCATCTTCTTCATCTTTCGTCTGCAACTTTGCCTCTTCTTCATATTATTCTGCTATTGTTCTAATGGAGTCCTCAAGGTTTGTTTCTTGATTTATGTTGTTTATTTTAAGCCAGTCTTTACTTTCATTCTCCAATCTTTCTTATTTCCTTGTTATGTCTTCTTTTTAGCGGAAAGGTTTCTAATACACAATCTACTACTCACAACCCTAATCCTCGCAAAAGACCGACTGAGAAGAAGAAGAAAAGCTCTGCGAATGATAAGGTAGTAAGAAACACCTTTTATTTTTTAATAACAATATTATTGCCTCTGTTTCTTATCTAGGTTATTATTCGCAGAATGACGTGAATCCTGAGAAACCTCCCAAAAGGTCTCGCCATTTTAAGACACTCGGGGAAAATCTCATTATGCCCCCGTTAACATCTGTGAATATTACTCCCACATCATCGCAACCAAATCCTTCTTCTCCTATCCGCGAGAATATCACTGCTCATACCTCTACCCCTTCTGATATTTTGACAAACCAAGCTTCTAAAGCTGCTGCGACTGAGGTTCCTTATAGTCCTCTACGGCCTTCAACTGTTGTGTTTCCTCATACTCCTCCTGATAACTCAACCATCACAAATGATTGCCAACTTATTCTCTCTACTACTTCATCTTCTAAATCCTTTCCTTCATCAAGCGAAACTTTCGCAGGTGTTGATGTTGCTTTTAATGTCTTGTCTAATGTTTTAGACAATGCTAGAAAATCTTCCACTGACCCTCTCCAACAGGAAGTTTGCGAGACTCTGTTTAAGTATCTTGGCTCTGATTGTAATGATTCACGAGCGTCTTTAGAGAACCAAATTGAAGTTCTGAGGAAAGCTCTTCAAGCTAAAACTGCTGAGTGTGACACCTTGAATCACATGCTCCGTAACTCTTCTCTAGATTGCGAAGATCTTCGCAGAAAAAATGACGAGCTAAAAGGTATATCTTTCTTGCCTCTGCTCTTTTTTTTTTCTGTTTCATATACATACTTTCTGTACTTAGACCTCCTTCTTAAATTCTTGATTCATAAATTAGTTTCAAATCGGGCTCGTTTCATAGAAAGACTCAAATCTGAATCTATTGCTGAAGAATTTCGCGTTGAAAGAGATTCTTGGATAGATCAACATACTAGACTAGACAATCTGTACACTTATTCAATTGATCGCATAAATAATCTTACTAATGAGAACAATCAATTATTGCAAAGGCAGAATTTTTTGAGTGGCGAGCTTGATCGCCTCTCATATTTGTTTTTTTAAGGCTAATTTGGTGATGGAATATTTATCAAATGAGAATAAAACCCTGTCCCAAGAAAAACATAGATTTTCAAGCTTGATGACGATTTCCTCGCAGCAAATAAGTAATCTTCAAAATACATGTAATAGTCAAAAGCAATCTCTTCATTCTCTTAAGAAGGAGCTCAAGGAGTTAACTGAATCATCTACTGCCGAAAAGGATAAGCTTATCAAGGGTAGATTAACTCTTAGTTTAAGAGCCAGCGAACTTCAAAGACCAATACTCTCAGTTAAAGGAATCTCATTCTTCATTAGTAAAGGAAAATTCATATCTTCACAGCAAAGAAGAAAACATGAAATCTCGTCTGAAGGGTATGGTTGGCGATAAATTTGATGATGCCATGAATCAGTGGGAGAACTGTTTATTTGCTTTAATCCAAAACTTAACCTCGCAAAAAGAAGGTAGTCAGTTGACTGCCTCTCTTGTTGATCTTCTCATAAAATCTTATATTATGTTCCTTGTGAGATTCTTGTCTAACTGATTTTTTACTTTGTTGCTCGCAGAATCCGAAAGAAATCTTCATTATACCATCACTTATCTGACCACTACATTGGATAAAGTTCGCAAAGAAAATAAATCTCTTGCTTCTAATTGCCTTAGTGCTCACGACAAAGCATAAAGAAGACTTGATTATCTTGAATACTTTAAGAATATAGAAATTAGGAATCGTGAAAAAGCTCTTCTTCGCCAAGTCCATCTTAGGGATGAAGTTCTCGTGAATAATATTCTGCTTCCCCGCTCTCTTTCTCCTGTTTCTGTCCCTCCTATAGAGGTTGATGATGATGAAATTCCTCTTCCCATGGATGAAGAGTTAGAGTTTACTAATGAAGAAAATACCACTCAAGAAGATCAAGAAGGTGGTGAAGAAGAAGAAAAAATTCCTCCAAAAGAAGTAATTGCTGATGAAGAATCCAGAGAAGAAGAATCTCGCGGTGAGAAAGATGCTGATGATGAATCTGACAAGAACAATAAATCTGGCGAGGCTTGAATTTTTCTTTTGTTTTATTTTCCTTCTTCTTTTTTTCGAGCGATGTAATCTTCGAGACTTCTAGGATTTTAACTTTCGATTTAGCTTACTTTAAATATTTTCAAGTAAGATAATGTAATCTTACTTCTCTGTTCCCCTTCTTGCCCTTCATTATCTTGCTTGAAATGGTGAATATTCATTATCTTTGTTAAGAAATTGTGTTGTTGTAATACTGTTGCACTTTTCTGAAAAATTCTGAGGGAATTTTCGATGTTAAAAATTTGCCTCCTTATATATAATTCTGCGATGAATGAATGTTTCCTGCAATCTTAAAGCAGAATAGTTAATTGGTAAGATTATTCTTTTGGTCTTACTTTGCCTTCCTAGTTAAAGGTCTTATTTTGCCAAACTTTTTCTGTCTGCGACAAAATCGCAGGATATCTTAACATTTGCAATGTAAAGACCCTTCGATCTTGTCTTATCCATGTTTCTTTCAAAATCTTTGCGACAATATGATAAGCATACATTCTCTCGCAAGAATTTATCCTTATGACATTGCCGTCTTGCGATGAAATCGCAGGACGTTTTTACACTTTGATGTAAAAACCCATTGATCTCATCTTAACATTGCTCTCGTGGCTTGTTTCCTCTGCATTATTTACGTTACGCGACAATATGACATGCCTAAATGTTCTTGCGATCATAAAGCCCCATGACATTGCCGTTTTAAGACACTTATCATCTCCCTAATGGAGGGTGCAGCCCTTATCTTCCCCCTGGTTTCCCCTTCAAGGAGGTCACATTGGACATACAAGACTAGCTCCCCCCATCCGGATTTTCCAACAACCAGATGTGTTTGCAGCCTCTTGTCCTTTATGCCTATATGGCTTATAGTTACAAGACTGCACCCTAAGTGGGGTTTTCTTCATGCCAAGTGCATTGTAGCCAAGACTTACCAAGGATGGCAAGAGAGTTTCGTACGCTCCGGGCACGCTTGGCTCAACCGTGTACCTCGGAGCCTTGGTCATACTCTGCACTTCTTGGAAGAGATTCTCGGTCATCCAACCAGGGTATAACCTTATATAATTGGAAATCCAAGATCTCTCTCCCGGATAGGTTTTCTTTAACCCCATCATCTGCATGACTCAGGTTCCAGCAGCGGTATAACCTTATCGCTGAGTCATGTCAAGAGATACCCCCTCATATGACGCGCTATTAGGTCTTACATTTTCCTCTTGCGAAATTTTATTCGCGAACTAGGGTGCACGCCATAAAGGTTCGTCTCATTCTTTTAATCTCTGAGAAATTTTATTCGCTATTCTTGCGATGATGCTCGCATAAATTGTGATAGAGAGAGAAGAATTTTGTAATTGTTTCATCTTACATTTATATTTCTTACCTCGCAAAAACTGCTACTGATAATACCTTTTCAGAAATAATCTATTCCATGGTCTATCAAGTCTTTGCCCAACATCTCTTCCCTCTGGATCCATTAATTTGTATGCTCCATTTCCAATTATCTCTTTAATGATGTATGGTCCATCCCATTTTCTCGCTAATTTTCCACCACTTTCTTGCTGATATTTTGGTGTTTCTCGCAAAACTAGATCGCCAGGCTGGAATTGACGTTTCTTTACTCGTTTGTTGTACTTGCGAGCTAATCTTCGCTGATAGTTTTCCATATGTTGTAGAGTTTTTTTCTCTCTTTTCTTCTAGTTCATCTAACTCATATAAAATCATGCCAGCACTTAGATTTTTCTCCCATGCTTATCTTTTTGTTGTTGGGATAACAACCTCTGTGGGTAGGACAGCTTCAACTCCATATGTTAAACAAAAGGGTGACATCCCAGTTGCCTCTCGTCTAGGTGTATTATATGCCCATATTGCATTATGCACTTTCTCACACCATGATTTGTGATAACCTTCTAACTTCTTTTTCAATATGTCTGCGATTGTCTTATTAGTTGCCTCATCTTGACCATTTGCTTGTGGGTATAAAGGAGTTGACTTTCCACATTTTATCTTAAATGCATTAAGAAGCAATTCGATATTCTGCCCTTCAAATTTTTTTCCATTATCAGATATCAACTGTGCTGGGATTCCAAATATGCAAATTATATTTTCAAATATGAACGTAAAAATGTCCTTATCGCGGATGTGCTGTACTGCCTTAACTTCTCCCCATTTTGTGAAATAATCTGTAGCAACGATTAAATATCTTCTTTGCCCAGAACCTAGCACAAATGGTTCCACAATATCCAATCCCCATTTTCCAAAAGGCCATACGCTTGACGAAGATGATAATGGTGCTCCTGGTGCATTATCTTCTTCCCAAATCGCTGACAATCTTCACAACGCCTTGAAAGTTGCTTTGCATCCTCATGCATATATGGCCAATAATAAACTTGCATCTTTGTTTTATATGCCAAAGATCTACCCCCGCTGTGATTACCAGCATCACCACTATGCAACATTTTTAACACCTTTTGTCCTTCTTCTCTTGTCAAACATCTTAGCGATGGTCCATTAAATGATCTGCGATATAATACCCCATCTCTTAGTTCATAATTGGTTGCTCTAATTTTTAATTTATGTACTTCTAATCGATTTCTGGGAATTTCTCCTCTCGCCAAATAAGCATGAAGATCTTCTCGCCAATCTGAAGCATTATTCCCTATTTCTTCCTCGCCAGATTCTACCATCATTACATCTACCTCTCCTTCTTCTTTGTTTACCACCGGTTGCAAAAGTGTTTGAATTTTTATGCATCTCGCAAGTGGGTTTGTCATCATACTTGATATGAAAGCAAAAGCTTCTGCAAGCCTATTATATTTCCTTGATATGTGTCTCCATTTTATTTTTGGAATTCTCGCAGATAATTCTTCAACAAGTTTTTTGTACTTCTTCAAAGATGGTTCATTTGTGGTATACTCTCCCTTTATCTGGCGAATAACCAATTGTGAATCGCTGGTAATTCTAGCATTTTCCAACTTCATTTCTATTGCAAACTTTAATGCATGGACTACAGCTTCATATTCTGTCTCATTATTAGTGGATGCAAATTCCAATCTAAATGAAAAAGCTGTTTTTTCTCCTTCTGGTGAAATGAAGACAACTCCAATCCCATTTCCTTCTCCATTTGACGATCCATCCACTAATATTTCCCATATGTCAGGTTCTGTTAATAGCACTTTTGGGTCTCCATGTTCTTCTTCTATATCCATCATCTCTTCTACAACTTCATCATCTTCTAAAGGAAATTCAGCTAAGAAATCTGCGATAACTTGTGATTTTGGTGAAGATAGAATTTCATATTGAATATCAAAATGCCCTACTTGCGTATTCCATCTCTCAACTCTGCCTGATCTTTTTGAATTTTTCATCACGGATTCAATTGGCACTCTCGTTAATACTTTGATCTTATGCGCTTAGAAGTAAATTTGAAGCTTAAAGGTTGCATGTACCAATGCTAGAATTAGTTTCTCAATCTTTGAATAATTTCTCTCTGCTGAATTAAATGTTTTGCTGATATAATAAATTGGTTTTTCTACCCCTGCGTCTACTCGCAATAACACAACACTTAATGCATATGGAGTTGTTGCGAGATAAATCAATAATTCTTCTCCCGGTTCAGCCTTCTGTAATATAGATATACTCGCCAAATATTCTGAAGATCTTTCATCTGTCTACTTGAATTTTGTTCCCTTCTTGAGTATATCGAAAAAAATGTTTACACTTGTCTGAAGATCGCGAAATGAACCTTCCTAGCGAGGCTAAGAGTCCATTTAATTTTTGCACATCTTTTACCGTCGCAGGAGTTGGCATATCGCGAATTGCTTGTACCTTTTCTGGATCAACTTGTATTCCCTCTTTTGACACAATATAGCCCAAAAAATTCCCTGACGTTACTCCAAAGGTACACTTATCATGATTCACTTTAATATTAAATTGCCGCATTTGATCGAAAATCTCTTTCAAATCTTGCACATGATTCTCAGATTCTTTGCTTTTGATCAGCATATCATCTACATACACTTCTAATGTTTTGTGGATCCACTTTGCAAACACCTTCTCCACCATTCTTTGGTACGTCGCTCCAGCATTTCGTAATCCAAATGGCATTTTTGTATAACAATATAATCCTCTTGGAGCAAAAAATGCAGTATATTCTTGATCTTCTTCAGCGAGAGGGATTTGATAATATCCTTTATACCCATCCAATGATGATATTCTTGCGTTTCCTGCTGCTGATTCGACCATTTGTGGAATATTTGGCAACGAAAAACTATCCTTTGGACATGCCTTGTTTAAATCCGTAAAATCTATGCAAATTCTTATTCCTTTGTTCTTCTTTGGGACCACCACCATGTTTGCAATCCATTCTGGATATTTTTCTTGTCTTATAATTCCTGCGTCGAGCATCTTCTGTAATTCTTCTTCTATTTGAGAATGATATGTTGTTGCGATCTTCCTTATTCTCTGCTTAAATGGTCTTATGTTTTTGTTGATTTCTAATTTATGACATGCTATTGACGGATCTATCCCTAGCATCTCATCCATGTTCCATGCGAAGATATCTGCATATTCTCGCAAAAGATTTATAGTTCTTTCTTCCTTATCTGCCTCCATTCTAGTCCCAATTTTCAGCATTTTAGGTTCTTCTTTACTTCCAATATTTATTTCTTTTGTTGGTTCATCAGCAGTGTAGCCGGCTTCAGGTTCTCCCATTGGTGTTGGCGTTTTCATCACTCTCGCGAACTCATCTCCTTCTCGCGAAACTTCACTTGGTATCCCTTTTCCTTATTTTGCCCTTATCATGTAAATTTTAAATTCTTCTTCTTTCTTTGTTCAATTTTCTGCGAGCTTTTCGCAGCTTTGGACATTCTTCACAATTTCTTACTTCAATTTGGTAGCACAATCTCGCGAAATTCACATCTCCTCTAATTTCTCCAATTCCACTAGGCATAGGAAATTTAACACATTGATGTAATGTTGAAGCCACAGCCTTGATTGCGTGTATCCACGATCTTCCCAGTATCATATTGTACGGCGATTCCACATCTACCAAACATAATGATATTTGTGTTTCAATTTCTCAGAGTGGAATTCGTACCATTATCTCGCCTTTAGGTTTTGTTATAGACTTTCCAAAGCCATGAACATAATACGTTGAATGAGACATTTCTTCATCCTTATATCCCATCTTCTTGAAGGTATGATAAAATATCATGTCTACAGAACTTCATGTGTCTACTAAAGTTCTATTCATAGCCCATTCTTCTTCAGATTTTATCTATTTCCCCTTTCTCATTGGTATAGTGGTTACTGTGACCACCAATGGAGATGTATGACTTGAATCTCCTTCTGGTATTTCTGCTGTTGTAAACATCATTTATTTATTTTCCCAATCTTTCAATGATGATATCTTCTCCACTGTCATAATCTTCCTTCCTTCAAAATCCCGTTTATGTATCCTTCCCTTGATATTTTCATGAAATTTATCAATCATTTCTTTTGTTATTACATCACCTTTCAATTTTCTACAATCCTTTTTGATTCTGATCATTCTTCCTTCAAGTTTCTCACCGATTTACCTTATGATTTTCCTAATCTTGAATCAATTTTTATCTTCTTCTTCACTTTTTCCTCTATTTTCGTTAACTCATCCCTGTTTCGGGCGCCAAAATGTAGTTGCAGGATTTCCCACACTACACCCTTGTCAAGAATCTATGAAAACTAAGTCATAATTGTGGATGAATAACAACAATTTTATTAATTCACTTTCAGGAAGATTTACAAAAGATATTAAAACTCAGAAATACAACTTTCTTTCTGAAGTTTCTCTCTCCTCAAAGTTCTCTCAGCTCTCAAAAACGCATCATCATTTTCTGGATCTATCGTCCCCTTTATATAGGGATTTACATAATGGATGACAGCTAAGTTTTCCTCCTATTTAGGATCTATTCTGCGATCTTATCGCGATCGTTACAATATTTCTATATCGCAAGCATAATGACCATCGCAGGATTAGTCTTATTCTTCTTTTACTTCTTCCATCGTCAGTTTCTTTTATTTGTTCTGTAACGCTCGTGAAATGTTGTTGAAGAATCTTGCGACGTTCTCGTCAAAGTGTTATTAATACTTGTAGAAATGTTTGGGTTTCTCCCAGAATTGTTGTTCCATCGCGAGAATATTGTTGTGGCGATATTCTGGTACTACATCAGTCGTATTATATAAAGAAGGCATAATGTATGTTAGCGCTCCAAGAACTATTTCCTGTAAAGCTAGCCATGTTCGTATGAAAAGGCGAGGGTACCAAAATATGCCTCATGCTAAAACTTTTCCTACCTATAAGTCCTTTCTCCGAATGTGATTTTCTATGGACTGAGTCGAGACAATACAACAAATCGGTTCCCACTTTGTGTGATCGTCTATGGATACGAGATCAAGATAATACAACAACGAAGTATGTTTACTTGATACAAAGGTTCGGACTTAACCAAATAAAATAGGATTGCTTATCAAGTAAATAGGAATTAAAGTTTGTGTGATTTACTTTAATTATAATAAAATAATTATAATGCGGAAAATAAAAGTAAATGACACAGCAAGATTTTGTTAACGAGGAAACCGCAAATGCAGAAAAACCCCGAGACCTTGTCAAGAATTGAATACTCCCAAGATTAATCCGCTACACAAAATTACACCTAACTTCGTATAGTTGAGACCAAGTAACTAACCCTATAGTTCACTTAGTTCCGTATGTATTCCCACACCTCTGACTTGTGAATAAGTCACGTACTTAGAACAATTCCTTTGGTTCGTATTCCAAATAGTAAAGGAGCAACAAATCTGTTTGGTATCAACTTTATTCAACCAAGTGATATGAGTCGGACAAAGGATCTTCTGTTTATCTTAACATAAACTCCTTCGTCGGGTCCTTAGATCCATCTTATATTCAATCTCCCAAAGGTAATCGTTTAAGATTAATCCAATCAATACCTTTAATCACAAGGAAACGTATTGATTCCGATCTACTCAATTAATCAATCCAATCTACCACAACGATAAACCGATTATTCATTGGATCCTCTTTTACCGAAACAAGTATTGTGCACACCAAAGATTATAAAACCCAAGTCAGATCTTCAATATCTTTTTTGTCTTCAAATCTTCTTAAATCTTCAATAAAAACCTGCACACAATTACTTGAATCTCTTGTTATCAATCACGCACTGAACGGAGTCTGTTAACAATGGATTATCACAAGATCATCTTTAGAACTAACAACAGTCTAAAGATCCCCGTCGAAACTCTGAACTAGTTTTAGTGAATCTTATATCAGAAGAGAAGATTCTCAAGCATAAACAATCTAGGTGAAATCAAAGTTCAACCACCGTTAGTCAATCAAATCAATGAAAACAAAAGATAAACCGCAATTATCTAGTTTCCCACCAACGGTACATGCTAGAGATTCTCAATCCCAAAGAAGACTTTAAATTGAGCGGCCGTAAGAGATTTCGCCAAATTAGGTTACTCTCCTCTCCGAATAGGCGACTATGCCAGTAACAACACAACAAAGAGGAAGTCTGTTGTTACGAAGGATTAGTTTGCTAGAAAGGCAAACTTCAAGAATGTATAAACAAGGAAGTTTGGACACCAAGGAATTTCCAAAACATAAAATATTCTCAAGATATTCATTAAAGCACAAATTCAGTTTCCATAATTCCTGGAAATGCTATGTCCAAAAATAATGATCGAAATTTCTCGAAAAATCTCTAATTAGTAAATGCACATTACTAATTCTTATTCCCTACAAAATGAAGTTAAATACCTTAATTAAAATATTCTTAACATATTTATGTTTTGATCCTGGGATTCTCTTCCCTTATCTATTAAGGAATATCTTTGAATAATTAAAGAAATAAACATTCATAGCACGTGTTCAAAGTATGTCGACATCATAACTTTGTAAGTTCTCTTTCACACTTACAACCTTGAAACCGATTTTCCACACTTCCAAACAATTTTAGAATTGGTTCATCCGACTTTCAAGAACTATGTGATTTATCAAATAACATTCAATCACAATCATGGGTTTAACGGTTCTACCAAAACAAGTTTCGGTTCTACCTTCAATGTGAGTATTATGCATAGCCACACTAGCTTTCCAAAATTCGGTTGATTAGGTACTAGGATCGGTTCCCCACATATATATGGTATCTAAATTATATGTGTTGCATATGTCCATAGGATCAGTTCCCCTTTCTGCTATAAACCTTGTTGCACCCCATACAAGGATCGGTTCCCTTTTGATGTATTGCACCCCTTACTAGGATCGGTTCCCTTTCCCTTACAAGGTCAGACATACAAAATCCGATCATACCACGGGTGATTACTTAAGATCGGTTTTACTAATAAAAGTTATACCAATACATAAGTCAGGCCTTTGTGAACAGTTCTACCAAGAACACAAAAAGTTGTGAGCTGTTATACTCTATCGCACATATTGGTTGTTCATAAGATATGCAATGAATAACCAAACCAATAACACCTGGAAATTTCCTTTTTCGGTTCACAAACAAGTTTATGAACTTACTTCCTTAGAACACATGTAAACATTGTTCCCTAGGATCACCTCATACACATACATAATCACAATAGCATTCAAATGATTATAGCGATGTCTTATCTAAAAATTTTAATGGTTAAGCAATAAACCTTGCATTGTATTCCTTAATACTATGTCTATTTATAGTTCAAATATGCTTCGCAGTTATGTTTTCAATATGCATGACTTGAAAGATACGTTAGGGAATGAAACAGTTGAAGTCAAATATCACTAACCTCAAGTGGAATGATGATTGTTGTCATTGTAGCTCCTTGCTTCTTCACATATTCAAGTATTCGCAATATTTGTAATGTATCATATCCTAATACTTTCAAGCTAACCTATGCGAATTTTAACTCTAGTACATAATCAAGCGACTCTTAACATGAGTTTTGATTCATCAAAATATGACAACCAAACTTGACATACCAACACTTGGTGGGTTCAACCGATCCATGCTCTAACAATCTCCCCCTTTGTCAATTTTAGCGGCAAAACTCTTACATCATATGGATAAACAAATTACAATAATTCATTACAATCCGCTTGATCCCGATTCAACAACACAGTGAAACTGCTTACATTCAATCCTTGAAAATGTCGATGTTGACATTATAATAACAAAGCTATTACTCCCCTAAGGAAGATAGGTAGATATCTTTGTTATACCAATCATATGACATGTTACTCCCCCTTAGTCTGTGCTTTCACTCTTTCATTAGATAAAAACATTCAAGTACCAATGTTCTTTTCCCTAGCGATGCCAATCAATGTAAATATCAATGCCAACATCACCTATTTACTCCGTATATTTCTCCCCCTTTTTGTCACAAAAATGACAAAGAAATGAAAAATAAAGGACAACACGAAAAGAATCTTACAAATCTCAGAATAGAATTGCAAACCTGTAGAGTTAGGCACGAGGGTTCCACACATCATATTCTGATAACTAATATCAAAACTGAAACCACAATTAGTCTTATTTTGATATGTTACCAAGGAAACAATTGTCCGAAATAATTTTTCCAATTTAGTTTAGCAAACCAAAAAAAACTAAGCATGTTAGTCCCTTTGCTAAACCGATTGTTCAAAAACAACCGCTTAATTCGATAAGACCAAAATAAAGATAAACTCCATTTTTATCATCAAGTTCTAATTATCTATAAACTTAGACCTTTCAATTTTAAACAAGACAAGTACTAGGTTAGTTAACTAGCATTTCTTGTTTAGGCATTCGATTAGACTTGAATAACCGAAACCTCACTTCGATAAGTCTAACTAAGATCAGAATTAACTTAGTTTATCTTATCCGGAATCAAATTGGACTAAACAACTCATCCCGTACACATATTATTTCGTTAAGCCATAAATAATTCATACAAACCAAAATAAATAACCTTGCACAATTATTCACCTCAACCGGAAGTAATTGAAACAACATAGACATTGTAAGCACCGCAATTGCACCGTAATTTTCTAAGCCTAAATGATTGATACCATACAAAATCAAGATAACAATAGTTTTTCTTAACCGGAACCAATTGAATCACACACACACATCAATTGTACCACAATTTTGTAAGCCTAAACAATTGATACCACACAATAAAGCAAGATAACAATAGTTTTTCTTAACAGGAATCAATTGAAACACACATCCACACACACATCATGGAATAAATATCAATTGAACCTAAATTTTGTTAAGCAAAAGCAACAAATATATATAATACAAACTCAGGCTTTTCTTAAACAGGAAAACAATTAACTAATAAGATTGTTACCTCAAATTTCGCACCCACTTCTCCAATATGATTGCATCTTCGTCCAGGGAGAATTGATATCGAAATATCACCACGTTGTCATCCTTATACGTGAACAAAAGAATAACAACACACCTCAACCTTTACCAGAGAAAGGTTGAAAACCGGTTTTAACAATTGCAAGCAAAAGTTGAAAACCGTCGGAACACATATGCTTTTATGCTAAACCAAAATCGATTCAACATATTGTGACTTTTTCACATATTGTTTCTATCAGAATCCCTCATAATCCTTTGCTAAAGTCAACCTACAAGGGATAGAACTTAATCTTTCTAAATCAAAAAGTCACCCAAATCACGAGGGTTCACAATATATGAGATCGAATATTAAGGTAGTAAAACCGAAATCAAACATCTTATAAACATACATAGCAATAAGGTAAAAGCAATTAAGCATATGCTATGTAAACCAAAAACTATCACAAGAAAAATTACCAATCAAATAATTTTATTCATAATAGACCAATACAATCAATGAAAGAAATCAAAAATTGATGTCTATTATACTAGATTAAGTAATACAGTAAATAACTTAATCTCTAGTGGTGCTCTTGTTATTCACTGAGGTCTCTTCAGTGCTAAAACGCTTAAAGCATGTCTCAATATATTTGTCTGCAACCACTTCTTGTTTCTCAAGATCTTCAATTAGAGCTTTGATCTCAACAAGAATTCCCCTTGTTCCTTCATACTTCTCTTTTACCCAATCTTGATGTCGTATAATCATAGCAAGATTGGTTTCTAGTTCATCAAAACCTTGGATATATTGACACACACTATCAGAACGAATCCACTGGGTTTTGGTTGGATCTTGAAGGTTGTAGGCCAACAGACATGACTCATCTTGTGATCCAAATTTATGACTCATCTTTCTTCTTTCTCTCCGTGATCCTTGACAATCCTTAACTTTTTGAGCTTCCTCCTTATTAGTCAAAGTCATAATCAAACAATATATTTCTCGTTTTCAAATACTTAAAGTCCTCTTAAAATAGTCAACTTTCAAACCAAGAGACCTCTGGAAAATCCAAAAGATTATTAAAAATTCTCAAGGTGAAAGTTCCAAATATCACCTATTTTTGGAAAATCATGTTAAACATGACACAACAATCCATAAACTATCACAGAATTTTTATGATAAAAAACTACACAATGGTACACGTGCTCCTGTTTTATTGTGCCTTTCCCATCCAAGATTATGAGCACGAAAGGATGAGAAGGCATACCATACGATACAACTAAGTTGCATCGGGGTAAGCTTTTTCCAGCTTACAATGAATATCATGAACATAGTTCATGTCTCTTTTAGGGAATTTCTGCCCAAAATATTTTCTCCCAAGATGATGATCTTTTCTAACTCTAGAGATATGATCATGTGGAGAAAATATACTAATGTGAGAATTCTCGGAGATAGCTAGATCTCTCTTAACTCTTTCAATGATATTTTCATACGATTTTCTCATTCTAAGGACTTCCTTATTACTCACATTAGTGTGATCATGCGAAACAACTATCGGAAAATCCTGATTGTTTCTCACTACAAAAATACTGAGTTTTAGTGATGCCAAATAACTGTGGCAATTGACCAAAAATGCGTGGCAAAGATAACTTGCCATGGATGGCTTGCCGTAACAAATAGTCCAGTGGCTAATTGTATTAGTCACGTTCTTTGCCACGGTTTGCTCGTGTGGCAGCTGTCACATGATCATTTGCTACGGGTATCTGCCGTCACTAATTAGCACACATGTGTGCCCTAATTTTCATTTATTGCCGCATATTGTGGTCGTGGCAAAATGTCACTTCAAGATTTTCGTATATTTTGCATATTTTGGGTTTTAGCGAGTATCAAACTTCGTACTAAAATCATTCACCAATTATTAAGTAGAAAAAATAATAAAAGCTTTCATTTATTCCGTATAAAGAAAATTAAATACATATACAAGATTCGAGTATAAATCAGCTTAGTAAAATAATATAATGCTCAATTCATGATATTGAAACAAGACAAAAAATAAAGGTACGATAACTAGAACAATTTAAGGTGTGATCTGTTCTCCAAAACTCTTAAGAGATTCTAATGACTATCTTTTCGCTTTAACCATGAATTGAGGATATTAAGGGGAATGGATGTCGTCTTCGCTTCGCATTTTAGCAACAAAAGACAAAGATCAGCCACCTTTATGGTAATGCTCAACCACCTGAGTTTACCATGGATGTAGGCATACTCTGTAAAATGCATTCAGACCTTGACAAGTGCATTTATAGCTCCATCCAAATCCCGATAAGTCTACAACATATACTATGTAATTATTAGTAAACTTTGGCAATTGCATCTGTTCACATGGTAATTGATATATCTGAGCTATACATTACAAGATTATACAACAAAAATCAATCCTTAAACAATAAATAGGTACAACGATTCAATCCAAAAACTAATCTGTTTATTTATAAGGAGCAAATAAATTGATGTCAAGTTAGACTTCACAACAACCCCTAGGCCTAGAAGTTGCAACTCTTGAGAAAATAATGATATAAAAATAAAAAAGAAATCAACGATAACATTTGATCCCATAATTCAGTGACGCCCTGTAAATCTAGTGATCTAATATGTTGAAAGCAGGGAACTTAAACATTCAAACTCTCGTGAATTGGGTACTGTGATATGATTTTAATAAAGACATATCCTATCTTGGCACAGAAACAAGCAAAAGTCCCTTACCTTTATATGCTTGAGGCTTCCTTCCGCCACTAGAACTTCAGTCATTCCTGCTGTCTCACACTAATGCTATTAATGGTGAAAGATTAAATAACCAGACAAGGTAGACATAGGGAACCATGCAATTTCTAGGATAATGACAAAAGTTAAAAGTGTGTGGAAAACATAGATGATGAGATAGTACTAGTATCAAGGCATTATCAGTTGCATATGTGGTAGTAACATTATCAAAAATTGTTTTCAAGCCCAAAATATCCAGCTCTTGTCTTTGAAATGCAATTAAGATTGCCATGCTAACATCTGCATGGAGGAAGAAATTCCTTTATAAGAGCCAGCATACATTATAAACTTTTCGAAAGACCAATTTTCACATCTATAAGAGTGACAAATTTCGTTTGCGTTAACTTTCCTTTTAAGGGAGCACTTTTTGTTGCTAGCAATTCCTCAAAGTTTAACCTAGTAATGCATTTCAAACCCACCACAGAAACTTAGAAAGATAAATATTTTAGCAATACTATTGATACCGAAATCAATTATAGCTCGGCCATTTAGCGGGAGTACCTTCAAATTAATAAAAAAAATTTAATTTTTCTTCTCTGATCCTTAATTGCATCTAGGGCAAGATGGCTACTGTTACTCAATACATTAAGGATGCAAAAATTAAAGTGCATAGCACACAGAAAAAGCAACACTTTTCTTGGTCATTATCCATGAAATAAAAGTCACTTGGCCCAACACCAGAAAGAGGCACAATAGAAAGTCAACAAATAAAGTTTGGTATTTTTATAGATTGAAAGTTGAACGTAGGGGGGCAAGGGCTAGCATGCAACACTCTCATCTAACATACCACAACATGATAAAATCTAAACTAAATTTTCGATTCCAAACAGGAAGTAAAATCAACAAACTTCTACATCTTGACTACAAAGTATCCAGAAAAATATCACTAATTCTCAACAAAAATAGATCAATTAATCTCCAATAACAACCGAATCAGTAAGAAATTCCCTATTTATATCGTCGACTACAATCTTCTAAGTAACCATATGAAAATTAACAATAGAAACAAATTTGTCTATGTACCCATTACTTATATGTTCAAGAACATGTTAACTAGGAACATTCTAATTGTGTCTATGCTCCATCAATGTAAAATAACAAAAAAAGCACGACAAAGAATAACATCATTCAAATTGCATAAATCATAACAGCAACCCACTGAATACATACAGTAGATGGTATGAAAAAATAAATAAAAAACCAATACCAGCAATCTCTATAGAAATCTCATCCCCTAATCTTTAGGATCCTCTAAAATCAAATCCAGCAATTAATAAATCCCGCCAATCTTTATTGACAAAATTAAAACCAAAATCAATTAGATTTCAAAAATACCTAAAAAATCATAAAATTAAATTATCTGAGATAAAAATGGAACAATCTAGATTTTTGAGAGAAGGAAACAAATACGGGGATCCTTCACCCGTATGATATTTTAACATGTAGGGTTTGTAAAATGATCTTAATATAATCGAGGTTTTCGTTGAAGAAGAAGAAGAGAGGAGGAAACTCGAAACAATTGGTTCAGTTTTGATTTGATTTTAATGGTATTTAGGGTTAACTCGATTAAGGGTTTAAAAGTGAACGATTGATAACAAGGTGGAAATGATTCCCTAGCAGGATAGGTTTGGAAAAATGGAGCAGAAGATGAAACATTGAAGTTTAGGTTTAGACTTTTTAGGTTATGGTGGTTTCAGGGAGAAGGTAATGAGAGTAGAAGAAGATGGAGAAGTGGAGAGGCAGGGGCTTATTTTATCTTTTCAACTGAAAACGTGGGCCAAGTTTTGATTTAATTTAGGCGCTTATAGTTTAGGCAATTTCTTCCTAATAATTCTGCGGCAAGGTGTAGCAAAAGGCCACCAGTTCCCACGACTTTACTATGTCGTGACTAAGATGCCATAATATGCTCATGACACACCTATTTTAATCCCATAGCAAATACTCTATAAGCCGTGGCAAATGAGTGATCTACTGCCACAACTTAGCCTAGGCTAAGTCGTGGCAATATGTCATCAATAGCCACGACTTATATGAATCCGTGGAGAAAAGCCAGTGGCTAAAAGTCAACATTTTTTAGTGTCTTTTGGCAGAGATTTGCCATTTCCCTTCCTTCTGAAGTCGTTCCTTATCAAAAACAGAACTGTTTTGATATGGGTGCGGAGGAACCTTTTTCCAAAAGAAATTATCAACTCTTTCCTCTGACTCCTTTGAGCTGATCTTATCGGGATGTAGTATAATCTGTCTTTCTACTGAGGAATAATCTTTCGGTTTTTTAAGAAAAAAAACTTCTTTCAAAAAATTTACCACCATATGTTGAAGAAGTATAAGTTTCATGTCAAGCAACTGAAAGTTGTATTCCTTAGAGTCATCACGGAATTGGTTCAAAGTTTCCTTTGGACAAGATTTCGTTTGATCATCAGTAGATCTAGAAGCTGGTTTCTCATCCTCTTATAACTTGATGTAGTTAGGCAAACTACCATTATCTTGACTTGTATTAGATGTGATCAACCCGGTTTTGTCACAATCTGTAAAAGTCGAGCAAGGACTTTTAGTTTCCTCATCAGAAGAAATCACAACAACATCATTAGTCATAATCATGGGACGTGTCTCTCTTTATCTGTAAGAGATTTACCAAGAGCTTCTAGTTTGACAATGAGATCTATTTTCTCTTTGGCTAAAGAGTTCAGTTGAATGTCTTTTTCTCTGATCTCCTGTTTAAGAAGATTTGACTTTGTCTTTAAAATGATCACTTTAGAAGACAGATACTGTATAGGATTTAGGAGTTTTACCAACTTTTTATCAGTTTCTTCTCTTTCATCATAGATAGACATAGATGCTTTTGTAACTCCTGGATCATGAGTTAACGAAGTGGTAACATCTTCAATATTTGAGTATTCATACTCTTGCATAACGTTAACTGAATCAGACATTAGATTTAATTATTATAGGCTGGATCGCACCAAACACATATTTTTAGATCTTTTTCGTGTTTGCCCGCTCTGATACTAATTGAAAAGGCGGGGGTACCAATATATACCTCAATCTAAAACTTTTCCTACCTATAAGTCCTTTCTCCAAATGTGATTGTCTATGGACTGAGTCAAGACAATACAACAAATCGGTTCACACTTTGTGTGATCATATATGGATACGATATCGAGACAATACAACAATGAAGTATGTTTACTTGATACAAAGGTTCAGATTAAACCAAACACAATAGGACTGCTTATCAAGTAAATAGGAATTAACGTTTGTGTGATTTACTTTAGTTATAATAAAACAATTATAATGCGGAAAATAAAAGTAAATGATACAAAAATATTTTGTTAACGAGAAAACTGCAAATGCAGAAAAACCCCAGGACCTTGTCCAGAATTGAATACTCCCAGGATTAAGCCGCTACAAAAAATTACACCTAACTTCGTATAGTTGAGACCAAGTAACTAACCCTATAGTTCACTTAGTTCCGTCTATATTCCCACGCCTCCGACTTATAAATAATTCATGTACTTGGAACAATTCCTTTGGTTTGTATTCCAAACAGTAAAGGAACAACAAATCTGTTTGGTATCAACTCTATTCAACCAAGTGATATGAGTTGGACAAAGGCTCTTATGTTTATCTTAACATAAACTCCTTCGTCGGGTCCTTATATCTATCTTATGTTCAATCACCCAAAGGTAATCGTTTAAGATTAAGCCAATCAATACCTTTAATCACAAGGAAACGTATTGATGCCGATCTACTCAATTAATCAGTCCAATCTACCACAAGGATAAACCGATAATTAATTGGATCCTCTTTTACCGAAACAAGTATTGTGCACACCAAAGATTATAAAACCCAAGTCAGATCTTCAATATCTTTTTTGTCTTCAAATCTTCTTAAATCTTCAATAAAAACCTGCACACAATCACTTAAATCTCTTGTGATCAATCACGCACAGAACAGAGTATGTTAACAATGGATTATCACAAGATCGTCATTAGAACTAACAACAGATAAAGATCTCTCATTTTAACTGAACTAGTTTGAGTGAATCTTATATCATAAGAGAAGATTCTCAAGAATAAACAAACTAAGTGCAATCATATTTAAACCACCGTTAGTCAATCAAATCAATCGAAAACAAAGATAAACCGCAATTATCTAGTTTTCCACCAACGGGTTGCGCTAGAGCTTCGAAATCCCAAAGAAGACTTTAAATTGAGCGACCGTAAGAGATTTTGCCTAATTAGGTTACTCTCTTCTCCGAATAGGCGGCTACACCAGTAACCACAACAAAAGAGTAAATATGTTGTTACGAAGGATTAGTTTGCTAGAAAGGAAAACTTCGTGTATTTATAGACAAGGAAGTTTGGACACCAAGGAATTTCCAAAACCTAAAATATTCTCAAGATATTCATAAAAGCACAGATTCGGTTTTCATAATTCCTGGAAATGCTCTGTACAAAAATAACGATCGAAATCTCTCGGAAAATCTAATTAGTAAATGCACATTACTAATTATGTAATTTCCCTACAAAATGAAATTAATAACCTTAATTAAAAGATTCTTAACTTACTTATGTTTCGATCCTGAGATTCTCTTCCCTTAGATGTTAGGGAATATCTTTGAACAATTATAGAAATAAACATTCACAACACATGTTCAAAGTTTGTCGACATCTTAAATTTGTAAGTTCTCGTTCACACTTACAACCTTGAAACCGATTTGCCACACTTCCAAACAAGTTTAGAATTGGTTCATCTGACTTTCAAGAACTATGTGATTGATCAAACCAACATTCAATCACAATCATGGGTTTACGATTCTACCAAAACAAGTTTCGGTTCTACCTCCATATGAGTATTGTGCATAGTCACACTAGCTTCCCAAAAGTTTGGTTGACTAGTTACTAGAATCGGTTCCCCACATATATATGGTATCTAACTTATATGTGTTGCACATGTCCATAGGATCGGTTCCCCTTTCTGCTATAAACCTTGCTGCACCCTATATAAGGATCGGTTCCCTTTGATGTACTGCACCCATTACTATGATCGTTTCCCTTTCCCTTACAAGGATCGGTTCCCTTTCCCTTACAAGGTCAGACATACAAAATCCGATCATACCACAGGTGATTACTTAAGATTGGTTTTACTAATAAAAGTTATACCAATACATAAGTCAGGCCTTTGTGAACAGTTCTACCAAGAACACAACAAGTTGTGAGCGGTTATACTCTATCAAACATATTGGTGATTCATAAGATATGCAATGAATAAAAAAACCAATAACACCTGGAAATTTCCTTTTCGGTTCACAAACAAGTTTATGAACTTACTTCCTTAGAACACATGTAAACATTGTTCCCTAGGATGAAATCCTCACCTCATACCCATACATAATCATAATAGCATTCAAATGATTATGGAGATGTCTTATCTACAAAGTTTAATGGTTAAACAATAAACCTCGTATTGCATTCCTTAATATTATATATCTATCTAGAGTTCAAATATGCTTCGCAGTTATGTTTTCAATATGCACGACTTGAAAGATACGTTAGGGAATGAAACTGTTCAAGTCAAATATCACTAACCTCAAGTTAAAGGATGATTGTTGTCGTTGTAGCTCCTTGCTTCTTCACATCTTCAAGTCTTCGCAATACTTGTAATGTCTCATATCCTAATACTTTCAAGCTAACCTATACGATGTTTAACTCTAGTACATAATCAAGCGACTCTTAACATGAGTTTTGATTCACTAAAATATAACAACCAAACTTGACATACCAACGCTTGGTGGGTTCAACCGAGCCATGCTCTAACATCATATGGATTTTTTCCATGGGTCGAGATAAGAATTCTATAAATCAAAGAAAACGAAAAGCTCGGACAAGTCTGAGAAAGTCCGAAGTTCTCATGCCAAATTTCTGTTGACGTTGATCTAGTTGGTTATGGTGCTCACGGTTGAAGATTTCAAAGCGAAGATTGTCACAAGCCATGAGTTAGATGAGATTTGTGAGATAAATGGATGAGATATTCAAGGTCAAGAGATTACAAAGGACGTGGAGAATTAGCCCAGATTAGAAGGAAGAGAGACCTAGTGTTGTTCTGATGGAGTTGAGAAGAGAACTAAGAATGTTTTTTTGGTTTCAGGCCATGACGGGGAAAAGTCAAGGGGACAGTGGCTCGAGCTAGCAAATAATTGTGTCGAGATAAAATAAAGTTATGGATTTCTGATGAGTATATAATGCTGCAAGAGATTAGAACTTGGGATGGGATTTAAGTTATTGTGCTGATGGTGATTTATGCAGCCGATTATTGACTATTGTATTGATGGAGTTGGAGCTGAGTGATGCTGCTTTAGTGCTCGGTTTGATGATAAATTCAGGTGAGTTTCAAATAGAGAAAGCAGCCAGGGAAGTGATTGTCACTGATGTTGTTTGTGGTTCAGTTACGATTAGAATGCCGAAGAAAAGGTATTGCAAGTGATTTGAAGACGGGCTGGAAGCCTCAAAAGAAATAAGCATACAAGGTGTTTGCTTAAATGCCTGACGAAAAAATTGTGAAAGAATTTTGAAAAGTAAAGAAGTGTGACAGGTTTTGCAACATAAGCGTGACTGGAACAGAGAAGAATAGGGGAAGAAACAACAACAAGGATGTTAAAAAAGAGAAGCAATCACCAAGAGGTGATGAGATAGAGAACAACAAAAGTAGGTTAAAATCCTATGAGTTGTCTAAAGAGTACAAAAAGTATTCTACTGAAGCGAAGATGAGACCGCAATGTCCAAAAACTACGTCTGGGACCGTAATGTCCTTAAACTTCCGAAGATGGGACCGAAATGTCCTAAAACTATGATTGGGACCGTAATGTCCTTAAAATTCCATTGGGACCGTAATGTCCTTAAACTTCCAAGGGGACCGAAATGTCCAAAAACTATGATTAGGACTGTAATGTCCTTAAACTACAATTGGGACCGAGATGTCCTAAAAAAAACTAAGATGGGACCGAAATGTCCTAAAACTATGAAGGGGACCGAAATGTCCTCAAACTACGAAGATGAGAGCTGAAACGTTCTTAAACTACGAAGATGGGACCGAAATGTCCTAAAACTACGGAGGACCGAAAAGTGTTAAGGAAAGCTTAGTTTAAATTTTCTTTGTCCAAGATGGGCATTCATGTTCTACATGTTCCATCTTGAGGGAAGTTAATAGGAAATAATATGTGAGAGTCTATATTTAAGAGATATGCACTTTAAGTTGTGAGTTATATTAGGAATTGAATATCTTGAGAATAAAGTCTTATGTCGTAAGAACCAAGTCTTGTGATTGTATAAATAGCTTGAAGAATTAATGAGAAAGACACACCAATATTATTATCAATGTAGTCTTTTGTGCTTCCGCGTTTATGCTATCCTCTCTCTTGCTCGATCCTTAACACAGTCCCTCTGAACTGTTGTCTTTCCATATGCCCGTTTGCAATAGTTTTATGTGAACTGTTGCCGTTTCTTTATAACTTCTCTGATACAGTTTTATGTAACGGTTATTCGGGGTACTTTTGTTGACATTTTCAAGAGCCTTTCGTGATGATTTTCTGGAGATTATCTATAGGGTTTGCAAGAGCCTAAAGATGTAGGCAGCTAGACAAACCTGCGAATATGACAGTAGTGATTTTGACATACTACAAACTTGAATATATGGATGCTACGTTATCTGGAAAGCAAACTCTTCAAACTTTTAACTTGAACATGTTGCGGATCGAACATCTAGATAACAGTTTTAACGATCTTTGTGGTGATACATTTCCGATGGCTTCTGAAGGTGATAATTTGAACTCAAACTACGAAACTGGATGGCAGTAGTTGTGATCAACTAGACTGCAGTTATTGCGATTAATTGGGTTTCCGCAGCTACGATCATCTGGACCGCAACAATTGTGATCAAAACTGGACTGCGGCAGTTACGATCAACTGAAATGCAGCAGTAATTGTTGAAGGCATCAAAACTACCTATCTCTCGAACATGATTTTGAAGCTTTTTGTACTAGTTTTCTTAACGGGAAAACACGATTCTTTTTCTCGTAATCCCCTTAGTCGGAGCCAATGTTTCTACCCAGAAATATTTCCAGGCATTAAACACGATGATTTTGATGATGGTGATTAGAACTAGGGTTATCCACAAAACAAGCTTATAGATGATAGACACGGATTTAACGTGGCTCGGCATGGTTTGCCTACATCCACGGACGAATCCCCGTAGGGAGAGATATTTTATTCATGAATATTTTACAATCGCTTTATGATGTATATTATTCCCCCTTACTAAGGGTTATAATTTCCCTTATTTATACAGTTGTGAATTATGTTCTTCCTCTAATTTCATGGTAGGCATAAATTGTATTACATTTTCGTGCATGCCTCCTAGCATTAATCTTTCATGCATACCTCCTAGAATTAACCTTCCATGCATGCCTCCTGGCATTAATCTGCCCTGCATGCCTCCTTTCTGATGTTGACTGTGACTGTCAAGCTTTGCATGGTATGACCTGCTCGCAGACTGCCTTGACTGGTTGACATGGCTGGAAAATGAATGGAGGCTGGCTGGCAGCACAACTGTCAATAAGGATAGAAACTGGCTGACAGTACGGCAGAGTACTTATCTGGAAACTGGTTAGAAGCGCGACTAGCAACTCGGCTTCGATAGTTGACCAATAGTTGACTTTGACCATTGACCGGGCGTTGACCTTCATGGAGCACTGGACTTGCTGGTAGAAACTTCAGTGGGTAGGCTGGTGGCAGCTGAATAGTGGCCCAAAACAATATTCTGGCCCAATATGTTGTATTTTTACTCATGGTACAAACAATCATAAAGGTAACCAACTTTTTTCATGAATCCTTTTCAATTTGTTTACGCTTTTTGCTGATTTTGGATACAAGACACATGCATGATTTGAAACTCCATATTTACTCTTTATTTAATCTTTGCATAATGAATTGAATATATTCAAATGCTTAAGAATGATTTCTGAATATTAAAAATGGTTTGTTCATTCAAGTTCTGATTTTCATCAAAAGTCATTAAGTTCTGAATATTTTAACTGAGTTTCTAAAATATCCCATTAAGTGTTTGTGAAAAGAACCTTAAAATTCCTGCTAAGTTACTGTTGTCCTATTTCGTTGAGACTATTAGACACAATTACATAACCAATTTCCTTTGCTTATCATTTTTTATCTTGAAGAGGGATATCTCAGCTTTCCAAAGAGACCAAACTTGCTGAATTTCATCACCCAATGATCGGCGCCCGCCGAAACTGCATTTTTTCTGAAAACATGTTTATCCTCAGTTTTATTGAGACTTTTCGAAATACAACTAATTACTCTTGTTTATCATTTTTATATCAAAGAGGAGTCTCTTATCTTTTCAACGAGACCAAACTTTCCCATTTCCGTTGCCTAATGAATTTTGATTGAATTTTCTATTGTACATTACCAAAAACTACAATATTCTGAAAACAAAATTAATGTTATGTTGTGTTTAAGTATTTTGGCACAAAAATAGACCCAATAACTCTTTCCTATCATTTTTATGTTAAAGAGGATTTCATCACCTTTCCAAAAAGACCAAATTTGTCAAATTCATTGTGTAACGAATTTTGGATGATTTTTTGATGATAGACTATCAAAATTGTAATTTTGCTGAAACTGCAATCCCTGTCTTGTTTTGTCGAGACTTTTACCCACAGATATGCATCTCATTGCTGCTGATGCTTATCATTTTTATGCTAAAGAGGACTTTCTTAGATTTCCAACGATGTAAGATTGACCGAGTTCCATCGCTTATGATTTTTGTACATATTTTCGATTAAAGATGGTAAAAACTGGAAATTTTCTGAATATCCATCTCATGTTTAAATTCCTTGCAGTTTATGCTCAATGATTTGAGAATTTATATTTCTTTTATGTTATCTGATGATTCAAATGTTCTCTTGTAAACTTTACTGTTAAGCTTTCATGGATTAAGTTTGTTGATTCATAAACATGATTCTCAGTAGATGTATGTGTAGGATCAGAATATCGCCACTACAACCCTTCTGCGATATTTACAGCGACAATTCTGCGAGTTCTTCAACAACATTTCGCGAGTGTCATAGAATGATTTGAAGAATGATGAAATAGCTGACGAATGAAGAAAAACGGGAAGAGTGTGATTGCCCTGCGATGGGAACGATGCTTGTGAGAATGGACATTATAACTACTGCGATAATATCGTGGGTCAGATCCGAAATTAAAGGACAGACTAGATGTCATCCACTATGTAACTATCCTATATAAAGAGACCCATTAGATTCAGAAATGGATGATGTATTTTTGAGTGTTGAGAAAGTCTTGAGGAGAGAGAAAATTCAAGAAAGTGGTTGTATTCTTGATTTCTACCATTTCTTGTAAACATTTCTGAGAATCAAATGAGAAAGTGTTGTTTTTAATCTTCAAATATGTCTTAAATATAGTAAATTCTTATCAAGGGTGTAGTGGAGGATTTCCTGCAACTACATTTTGGCGCCCGAAACAGGGATTGAATTAACAAAAATCATAGAAAAAGCAAGGTAGAAGATGAGAGTTATTTAGGATTAAGAAGATAATTGAACAAATCAGTGAAATAGTTGAAGGAAGAATGATTAGAGCCAAAAAAAAATGTAGGAAATTGGAGTGTAGTATGGTAACAAGAACAATGATCGACAAATTCCATGAAAAAATTAATGGGAAGATACATAAATGATATTTTGAAGGAAAAAAAATTATGACGGTAGAGAAAATATCATCATTGAAGGATTGGGAAAAGCAGAAAATCACATTTACAGCAGCAGAAATACCAAAAGAAAATTTAAATCACACATCTCCTTTGGTAATCACAGTATCCATTGTACCAATGGAAATGGGAAAATCAATAAAATATGCGGAAGAATGGGCCGTAAATAGAACTTTGGTGGATGCAGGAAGTTCTGTAGACATAATATTTTATCATACCTTTAAGAAAATGGGATACAAAGATGAAGAAATGTCTTGTTCAACATATCATATTCATGGCTTTGGAAAATCTTTAACAATACCTAAAGGCGAAATAGTGGTACGAATTCCGCTAGGAGAAATTGAAATGCAAGTAACATTATGTGTAGTAGACGTGGAATCGCCGTATAACATGATATTGGGAAGACCATGGATACATGCAATCAAGGTTGTAACATCAACATTGCATCAATGCATCAAATTTCCTATGCCCAGTGGAATTGGAGAAATTAGAGGAGACACAGATCTTGCGAAGTTGTGTTATCAAACTGAAGTGAGAAATTATGAAGAGCATCCAAACCTGCGAAAAGCTCGCAGAAAAATGGCGAAAGAAGCAAAGAATGAAGAAGAATTTAAAGTTTACATGATAATAGCAAAAGAAGGAAAAGGAATACCCAGCGAAATCTCGCAAGAAGGAGATAAAATCGCAAGAATTATGAAAACCTCAACACCAATGGGAGAGCCTGAAGCCAGCTACACAACAGCAGAGCCAATAAAAGAAGTAAATATTGGAAGTAAAGAAGAACCTAAGATGCTAAAAATAGGAACGAAGATGGATGCAGATGAAGAAGAGCAAACTGTAAACCTCTTGCGAGAATATAAGGACATCTTCGCATGGAATATGGATGAGATGCCTGGGATAGACCCATCAGTTGCATGTCATAAAATAGAAATCAACAAGGAAGTAAGACCATTTAAGCAAAGGATAAGAAAAATCGCAACAACATACCATTCCCAAATAGAAGAAGAATTACAGAAGATGCTTGATGCGGGAATTATAAGCAGGCAAAGTACCCGGAATGGATTGCAAATATGGTGGTGGTTCCAAAAAAGAATAAAGGGATAAGAATTTGTATAGATTTTACTGACTTAAACAAAGCTTGTCCTAAAGATAGCTTTCCATTACCAGATATTCCTCAAATGGTCGAATCAGCAGCGAGAAATGATACAATATCTTTATTAGATGGGTATAAAGGGTATAATCAGATTCCTCTCACTGAAGAAGACCAAGAACACACCGCATTCTTTGCCCCAAGAGGATTATATTGCTATACAAAGATGCATTTTGGTTTACGAAATGCTGGTGCAACATATCAAAGAATGGTGGAAAAAGTATTTGCAAAATGGATCCATAAAACATTAGAGGTATATGTAGATGACATGTTAGTCAAAAGTAAAGAAGCTAAAAACCATGTACAAGACTTAAAGGAGATATTCGATCAAATGCGATATTTTAACATCAAGGTGAATCCTGAAAAATGTATTTTTGGAGTAGCTTCGGGAAATTTTTTGGGATATATCGTGTCAAAGGAAGGAATACAAGTTGATCCAGATAAAGTACAAGCAATTCGCGACATGCCAACACCAGCAACCGTAAAAGATGTGCAAAAGTTGAACGGGCTCTTAGCCTCACTAGGAAGATTTATCTCGCGATCTTAAGATAAATGCAAGCATTTATTCAACATACTCAGGAAGGGTACAAAGTTTGTAGGATCAGAATATTGTTACAACAATATTCCTGCGAAATAAACAACAGTTCTGTGATACATCAATAATAAACAACAGTTCTGCGATACATCAAGGTGATATAAGGAATGACATATCGGATGAAAACGACAGAAACATGAGAAGAGCGTGACATTTTTGCGATGAATCGATAAAGCCTACGAAATATTAAGGCGGTGCCACCTGCGATTTATCGCAGGAACCTAGATCCGAAATTAAAGTGAGTCTTAGCTGTAAATGAGATGTCATGAGCTGTAATCCACTATGAATGCCTATATAAAGGAAATGAATAGTTCTAGAGAGGGGGATGAATTTTTAAGGGCTAGGAAGGTTTTTAGGAGAGAGAAAATCTTTATCGAGTGTTCTGTGTTCTTGATTTTTGTAAAATTCCTTAAGATCATATTAATGAAAAAGTGTCTTTAATCTTCAAATTATGTCATAAATATTGATAAATTCTTGAATAAGGTGTAGTGTGGGAATTCCTGCAACTACATTTTGGCGCCCAGAAACAGGGATAATCAATTTGAGAAATTTCAAATTACAGCTTGAAGATTTGAAGAAATTATTAGAATTGAAGAAATGGCTAGAAGGAGAAGAAATACATCAGAACCACCAACAACAGTGAGAAGAAGTAAAATAATTGCAGGGGAAGGAACATGTGAATTGGAAGGATCTTTAAGGATCATATCAGGAAGAAGTAGAGTGAGAAATGGAGCAGAAAATTCAATCCAACCACCGAATCAACAAACACGAGCACAAGATAGAAATGTGGATTATGATAGAGTAAGTGTGCATACTTGGAGGTCGGATTCGATAGAAGAAGCGGAAAATCAAGAAGAGGAAAGAAATCAAGAAATGGATGGAGGACTAATTCATGAAGAGCATGAAGAAGTAGATGATTTGAGACAAAGGATACAGGAAGAAAGAAGATTAGAGGCAGAAGAACGTGCCAATCTTACAAGGCAAAATCATGAATTAAGAATGGAAAATTTGAGGTTGCAAAACAGAAGATCGAGAAGCAACATGAGATCAAATTCAAGATCATATAGAGAAGAAACAAGACAAAATCTCCCTATACAAAATATTGGCGAGAATTTGATAAATGATCGTTATATTCCACACGGTGAAACTTTAGACATAATCAGGATGAGGGAGAAAATCAAGAAGAGAGAAGGAGAATGTTACGTGAGGAAGAGATTCGAAGAAATCGCAGAATGATCGAAGATGATATTGAGAGGCATTATATTGAGCAAGTACATTTAGCGGGAGAAAGAGAGAGATTGCGAGCAGAAGTATAAGAACAAGAAATTCAAACAGCGTTGCGTCAGAATAATCATGATAATCGAGAACGACGACGTACGCAAAATCGTAATAATGATAATCTCAATGAGGAATATGAGAGAATTCGCAGAGACATATAAAGGCAATGAAGATAAACAGTAAGGGATGAGGAAATTCGCGGAAAAGAGAATGAAAGACAAATTAACTTGCAAGAAGAAGAAAATCGCAGAAGAAGGAAAAACCATGATGTTGGAGAAGAAGCGCGAAACATCGCAAGACAAGAAAGGCATGAACGTAGACGAAGAGAGGTTGCGTTGAAAAAGCCAATGGAGCAAAATTCTGATAGGAATGAACAAATCTTGCGAGAATTAGCAGAAATGAGAGGAATGATAAATAACATAAGAGAATGAGGAAGAAGACAACTTGATGAGGCAATCGAATAAGCTGCGAAAACTCCATTTACTCAAGAGGTACAATTAGGAGGGATACCTCCAAAATGCAATTTACCGGTGTTGACCAGTATATTTGATGGGAATACGTGTGCTGTCCAACATATCAAAGCTTATATTAGATGTATGCTACAATGGGAGAACCATGATGTCGTTTTGTGCAAATATTTTGCGTCAAGTTTAACTGGCGAAGCACTGAAGTGGTTCGAAAGTCTTCCCAAGAATACAATAACTTCGTTCATGCACTTGCAAACTACTTTATTAGGAGCATACATCAGCAATAACTTTACGCGACCTGGAATTGAAGATGTGTTTGGATTGAAACAGAGAGTTGGTAAGAGTTTAAAGCACTTAACGATAAGATGGAGGACAATGTGTAGTGAAATGGCAGGAAGATTGGATGAAATATATCTCATTTTGTCCTTCATAAATGCTATGTTTGCGACGAATCTATTATACATCCAGGTCTTCAGAGTTAAAAACACAATCACCATGACAGAACTGCGAGAATTGCAGGAAGAATATATCGCTTTGGAGGAAAAACAAAATGAGATGGAGTCTTATCCAATTCTCGCAGGCAAAAATTTAGCCGCAGCAAATGGAAGTTTGTTACCAAGGATGATTAATACAGTAGCAAGTACTTCACAAAATCCACGAGAGAAAATGGAGACTGATAATCAACATAATATAGTAGAAATGGGGAGTAGAGATCAGGAGGAATTGGAAAAGGAGAGAAATTTTTATAATCGCAATAACAATAATAAGGTCCCAAGGTTTGATCAACCGCATGAGACTTATGGTGGACAGAGGCAGAATTATTCAAGAGAGCAAAGAGGTCAGAGGAATATATGGGAAGACATCAAATTTCCACCTTTAAATACTAGTATAGATAAGATTTGGGAAGCAATTATTTTGATGGAGAATATACCCTCACCCTGGAACATGGGGAAAGAACCACATCCCAACAACCAAAATCAAGAATTTTTCCCTTATCATCATTTTCATGGTCATTCTGTGAATAATTGTAGAAATCTAAAAAGAATTATTTTACGAATGATTGAACAGGGGAAATTAAATCATTTTCTAGCAAGATATTTACAACCGCAGCAATTTTCCGCAAGCACCAAAAATTCGCAGAGTTAATGTTGCAAAAGAAGCCGAAACATTTGTCATTGAAGTAGGAGCTACAACAAAAAATCTATTTTGCAATTCAATTATACATTCGCAGAAAACGATAGAGGATTTCCATGACAATGTGTTAAGCAGAGTATTTGCAAGGGATATAGAGGGAAGAGAGGTGATGAATATTTCGAAGATTTCTCCGTTAGAAGAATGGAAGAAACAAGTGGTTTCTTTTACTGCAGAAGAGATACCAGAGCCCGGGAAGATGCATGACAACCCATTGGTGGTGAAGTTAGAGATAAATCCAAAATACAGAGAAGAAGAAGAAGAATATGATGGTGATGCAGCAAGTGATTCTTGGGCAATAGATAAAATTTTAATTGACACTGGTATCTCGGTAGACATTTTATTTTATCATACTTATCGCACAATGGGTGGAAGAGATGATGAGTTAGTCCCTTCAACTTACAAGATCTATGGTTTTAATGGCACTGCAAACAAACCAAAAGGAGAAATTACTATGGAAATTCCGTTGAACAAGATATCTACAAAAATCAAGTTTTGTGTAGTGGATATAGAATCTCCTTACAATGCCTTAATTGGAAGACCATGGCTCCATGGGATCTTGGGCATAGCATCAACATATCATCAATGCATAAAGTTTCCACATCCTCATGGTATTTGGATAATTAAAGGTGATTGGTTTGAAAGCAAAAAGTGTTATGAAGTTGACATTAATACCTGCGAAGAAAGAAATTCCCGAAATCGTAATTGGCAACATAACATGAGGCAAACTCAGAGAGCTGAAAAATGGATGGTGGACAATATAGAGTTGCGGGGAAAGGATATATTACAAGAATAGTTTGTCCCAAAAGAACCAATGGTGATTAATCATGCGAATATGGGAAAAAGTTGAAATCTTCATTTTTCGCAGGAGAACAAACAAGTATAAGGTGTTGCGATAAATCAAGTATCAAGAAATTGCGAATAATCATTCGTCACAAAAGAAAAGAAGTGCAACAGTATCATGTTGCGAACAATCGAGAAACAAGAACAGCAAAAAATGTGCACACAGAATATTAAAAGAAAAACTTTGCTCAAAAATAAGAATTTTTCTATTAAAAGAAAAAGATGATGATTTCGAATCATATAAGAATTTTTAATACAAATGCATAAGACGGGCGCAAATCGCCTAAAAATATATAAGAATGGGACGAACTTTTATGGCGTACATCTTAGTTCGCGGATTCTATTCTGTAAGAGGCAATGTCCTTAAAGTGCGTCATAAGGGGGGTATCTCTTTGCATGGCTATGGGAAAGGCTATACCGCTGTTGGAACCTAGTCATGGAGATTTGGGATTATAGAAAATCCATCCGGGAGAGATAACTTGGATTCCCAACTATATAAGGTTATACCCTGGTTGGGCACCCGAGAGTTTCTCCTAAGGAATGCAAAGTATGATCAAGGCGCCGAGGTACACAGTTGAGATGTGGGTTCCCGGGATGGATGAACCTACCATGGAAATCCACGACAAGTCTTGGCTTACGATGTGTTCGGCCCAAAGAAAACCCCACTTATGGTGTAGTCTTGTAACTATAAGCCATATAAGGCATAAAGGACAAGGCTGCGAAAACATCTGGTTGTTGGCAGAACCGGATGGGAAAGTGCTAGTCTTGTATGGCCGATGTATAATCCTTGAAGGGGCAACCAGGGGGAGAGATAAGGGCGATACCCTCCATTAGGAGCCGTGTATCAAAAAAGACGGCAATGTCATGGGACTTTATAATCGCAAGAATATTTAGGCCCGTCATATTGTCGCGTGACACGATACAAAGAATGTCATGGGACTTTATATTCGCAAGAATATTTAGGCCCGTCCTATTGCCGCGTGACAGGCCAAAAAGCCTAAAGAGAAATGTTAAGATGAGATCAATGGGTTTTTGCGATAAGATCAAAAGATGAGATAAATGAAATCAATAATAAGAGGATATAAATCGCAAAGACGACCTGCGATTTCATCTAAAAGACGACAATGTCATAAGTTTTAAAAAGAAAAGAGAGATTAATCTCACAAGAAGGCTTAGATTTATCATATTATTGCAGAGATTAAAATTAAATGATAAGGCAAGATCAATGGATATTATTACAGCGAATGTCCTGCGATCTTGTCGCATAAAAGTGGCATAATAAGACATTTAACTAGGAAGGCGAAATAAGACCACAAGAGAGATTATATCTATGAAGCATATAACAGATTTTTCGCAGAAATATTTGCAATATTTCATTTATCATATTGCAGATTAATAACAAGAGGCAAGTATGGGAATGATGCATAGAATGAAAAATATTGTTATTCATCATTATATGATAAATTCATGTAAATAACAAACAGATAGAAGCAAAAAAGAATTTATATATTGAAAGACATCTGAAGTTGCAGATAATTCGCAAAATATTACATTTTGTCGCAGATAATTATCGCAAGAAAGAATGGGAGGAATACAGGAGAAGATCAAAAAGAAAAATAAAACTATTGAGATTTATCTCCATCATTACTTTCATCTTCATCTTCACCATCTTCATCATTAGTTCGTTCCTCATCTTCGCTCTCACTTTCGTCTGCATCAGCCTCACTGTCAGAAATAACTGGTACTTCAGAACTGGCTGAGATATTATCCATAAGACAAGGATATAGTCTAAGAGGAAGATTATTATCTTTGCAAACTTTCTCAATAGCATTATTGCGAACGGTGAGAAGGTTATTACGCAAGTTTGAGTTGGATATCTTTATTTTCTCTTGCAGTCTTGAGATTTTTTCGTTACGAGAAGCAAGATTTTTCGCAAGACCACTTTTTTCTTCCTCGAGCTCTGCTACCCTTTTGGAATATCTTCCTTCAGATTCTGCGATGATACAACAATAAATTAGAAACTGGTTGGGAATCTACAAGAAATACAAAGGTATTAGAGGAACAATAAATAACCTTCTCTTTCATGAATCATTTCTTGTATCAATGTTGCTTGCTCGGTATGAAGACTGACATCTATCGCTAAGTCTTTCCTAGCATTATCGAGAATTGTCGCAGCCCATGCGAATTCATCATCATTTTGAATGAGAAGATGGAACGGATTTGTTTTTCTCTCTTAAGAAGTTTAATATTTTCATCCTTAATTCTATCTCTCTCAAGTTCAGTATCAATAAGGGTATTGCGAAATTTTGATATAGCTTCAGCGCCTTGAAGAGTAATGCTTTCTTTATCCTTCTCAAGTTCACTCTTCTTGGCATTTAAGACTTTGATTTTTTCTCTAAATTCATCTCTGCAAGTCTTTAAACTATTGGACATACTCAAGGTAGATCTATAGTCCATTCTCATAAGGGAAACATGATGTTTAAGCTCATCAAGAGACAGAGTATTAATTTTTTTCATCTGAATAATTATTTAAAGCGTCATTAAGACGCTGAAGAAGAGTGGTTTCATCTATGGGTTCATCAAAAGAATTGAGAATAAGAGCTTCATCAGTAAGATTATAGGTATCTGCAAAATGGTTGCTCAAATAAGCTAAAATAGCTAGAATAAAGAAAAGTAAAAAAAAAATTAAAGAGAAAAAAGATTTATACCAATAACTTGTTTGCAGAACTTCTCCTTGTCAACTAATTTCTGTTGAAGAACTTCAATTTCTACTTCAAGCGATTTGTTTTTATTAAGGAGCTCAGTATTTCCAGATACTTCCAATTGTTTACATTTTTCGCGAAGAAGGGATATTTCAGCTTCATATTGTTTATTTTTCTCACGAAGTTTCGTAGATTTAGATTGTGAATCAGTAAGCCTTTTTTGCGATGTTGATAATCTATTTTCTAATTCTGAAGCAACGGAAAAAGAAGCTCTAGCAGTCTGCGATAGAAAAGAGAAAATGAGTTAGGATAAGTAAAAGATCTTCGATACTCATGATAAATGTAAAATTTACTACAAGAAAAATAAATGAAAGGGGCATACCAGCGAAGTTAGCGCGTGAAGAAAACTTGAGTCGATAAATCTTGAAACTCCTTTAAGATCTTTATTATTAGTCAAGATCGAAGCATCGCAGATTTTCGAGAGATAATCGCAAGTACGAGTGATATCATCCTCACCAACACCTTGCATGGGATTCCTAAAAATATTTGGCAATTGATCCATTGGAGTCTCGGGTTGAGAGAAACCCATCGCAGATCTAATTCTTGTGGAAGAAATATGTGTTGAAGTGCCCATAGTAACGTCATGGTTTACCCCATAATTTTTTTCAAGTTCATTATCTTTTTCAGCGATAGTAGAAGTCTCTCTAAGTGGAAGAAGTGGTTGAGTTTTTCTTCTCTTCTCTGGAGGACCATCTGTGGTTTGATTTTTATTACAGCGAGGGGAGGCACCAAATTTTCATTTGGAGTTAATACACTTTTGCCTTTATCTTTGGCTTCAACCACCGCGAAAATGGAATTTCCTTGAAAACAATCACACATAAAGATAAGAAACAGGGGCAACAATATATTGTTAAGGGTTATAAAAGAATGTTTCTTACTTCATCTGTGAAGGTTTTCAAAATTTGTAGGAGATTGGGATTCCCAGTATTGGCGTAACTAGCCTTCATTTTTTCAATCTGATAAAAGATATTTCAATAATTAGTAAGAATAATACATTTATCTAAATTTGCGAATAATGATAAACTTTGCGAGATATACCTCAGAATTCTTTTCAGGCCAATTAAAAACCCAAGGACGATACGACGCAAGATTCGAAAGATTCGCAGGAATATCAAAAGTTCCAAAAATATATGGACCTTCAAGGAGGAGAGGAAATTTGCACCACTTGTCATCTTTTGAGAAGTGTGGACCTTGGTTTCTACTTGAATGATAATCTATATCTTGCATAAGAATTTTATCCTTCGCAACTTTTTTATCCTTATTTAAACGAACAACCCAACACGTACTCTCTTTCTTCATGGGAATTACTTTATAATTTGCAAAGAAATTCTCCACGGTATATTTCGCTGAAATAATTGGGATATCTTCAAAATTAGGATGTTTCGCAGAATCAGGATAGCGAGATCCTTTACCAGCTCCACGGGAGGCATATTCAAGAATGAGACGAATACAATCTCCACTTAATTGGTAGATTGCTCGTGAAAGTTTAGCATGAGAAATAATTTTATAAAAAAGAGGGAGTTTTGGGTCATAAAGAGGGATAGGAAGGCCAGCTTCTAATTGACCTAGCAAAATAAGGATCTTCTCATTAGAAGAAGGAAATCTTGAAGCTAGATCAATGGAGAGATCAGAGTCTGAAGATTGACTAGGGATCTCAGAAAGTGCAAAACCTAAAGTTTAAAGTTTCTGCTGGTGTTTTTTCAAAGTGGGTTGACCTAATTTTTTAGCAGGGGCCATTACTTAGTATGGGAATGATGATTTAGATGAAGAAGAATAAAGAAATAAAATTGAAACAGTAATAGATCCGGAATTTGCGGAAGAAGATGAAGAACAGTAGAGTTGCAGAGAAAGAGTAAAAAAGAAAAGAAAAGAGAGAGTAAAAAGAAGAGGGGAGATTAGCGAAGAAGATATTTATAAGAAAAGAAGATTCTCGAGAACATCAATGCATTTAATGAAGAAAAGACATGAATGGTCAGAATTCAACGGTTGAAAAAAGACGTGTCAAGGGATAAATAAGGGAAAAAACACGCGTAGAATATTTAGCGATGGATGCAGAGACGTGTCAGAATGAAGGGAATGTGAAAAGACAAGGAGTTGCGGCAAATCAAGAAACTTAAATTCTCATGATCCTTATATTCTTCGCAGAAAAGATATGAGAAGAGGCAAGATGTAGGATCAGAATATTGTTACAACAATATTCCTGCGAAATAAACAACAATTCTGTGATACATCAATAATAAACAACAGTTCTGCGATACATCAAGGTGACATAAGGAATGTCATATCGGATGAAAACGATAGAAACATGAGAAGAGCGTGACATTTTTGCGATGAATCGATAAAGCCTACGAAATATTAAGGCGGTGCCACCTGCGATTTATCGCAGGAACCTAGATCCGAAATTAAAGGGAATCTTAGCTGTAAATGAGCTGTAATCCACTATGTAAATGCCTATATAAAGGAAATGAATAGTTCCAGAGAGGGGGATGAATTTTTAAGGGCTAGGAAGGTTTTTAGGAGAGAGAAAATCTTTACCGAGTGTTCTGTGTTCTTGATTTTTGTAAAATTCCTTAAGATCATATTAATGAAAAAGTGTCTTTAATCTTCAAATTATGTCATAAATATTGATAAATTCTTGAATAAGGTGTAGTGTGGGAATTCCTGCAACTACAAAGTTCAAATGGACAGACGAATGTGAGAAGACTTTTCAAGGAATTAAAGAATATTTGATGAACATATCTATCTTACAGTAACCAGAGCCCGGAGAATAATTATTGATCTAACTTGCTACAACCTCGCACGCATTAAGTGCAGTATTACTGCGAGTGTACGCAGGATTAGAAAAACCAATTTATTACATCAGCAAAACATTTAATACTGCAGAGAAAAATTACTCAAAGATCGAGAAGTTAATTCTGGCATTGGTTTATGCAACCTTTAAACTTTGCATCTATTTTCAAGCACATAAAATAAAAGTATTAACAAAGGTACCAATTGAGTCAGTAATGAAGAATTCAAAAAGATCAGGTAGGGTTGAGAGATGGAATGCACAAGTAGGGCACTTTGAAATCAAATACGAAATCTTATCCTCTCCAAAATCACAAGCTGTAGCAGAATTTTTAGCAGAATTTCCTCTAGAAGATGGTGAAGCTGTAGAATAAATGATGGACATAGAAGAAGAACATGGAGACCCAAAATATCTATTAAAAGAACCCAACATGTGGGAAATATTGGTGGATGGATCATAAAATGGGGAAGGTAATGGAATTTGAGTTGTCTTTATTTCACCAGAAGGAGAAAAAATAACTTTTTCATTTCGTCTGGAATTCAAGTCTACTAATAATGAGACAGAGTATGAAGCGGTGGTGCATGCGTTAAAATTCTCAATATAAATGAAGTTGGAAAATGCAAGAACTACTAGTGACTCACAATTGGTTATTCGCCAGATAAAAGGAGAATATACAACAAATGAACAATCTTTGAAGAAATACAAGAAACTTGTTGAAGAATTGTCTGCGAGAATTCCAAAAATAAAATGGAGACATATATCTAGAAAATATAACAGACTCGCAGATGCTTTTTCTTTCATATCTAGCATGATGATAAATCCAGCTGCGAGATGTATAAAAATTCAGACACTTGTATTACCATCAATCAATAAGGAAGAAGAAGATGAAGCAAATGTGATGATGATAGAAGGTGGTGAAGAAGAACCAAAAGGAAATATTGCAGATTGGAAAACAGAACTTCATGCATATTTGGAAAGAGGAGAGACACCAAAAAATAGATTAGAAACACATAAATTAAAAAGCCGTGCAACAAATTATGAATTAAGAGATGGAGTATTATATCGCAAATAATTTATTGGACCATCACTAAGGTGCTTGACAAGGGAAGAAGGACAAAAGGTGTTAAAGATGTTGCATATTGGAAATACTGGTAATCACAACGGGGGAAGATCTTTGGCATACAGAACAAAAATGCAAGGTTATTATTGGCCATATATGCATGAGGACGCAAAGAAACTTTCAAGACGATGCGAAGATTTTCAGCGATATGGAAAGAAAATACATGCACCAGGGGCACCATTATCATCCTCAACTAGTGTGTGGCCTTTTGGAAAATGGGGGTTGGATATCGTGGGACCATTTGTACCAGGTTCTGGACAAAGAAGATATTTAATTGTCGCTACAGATTATTTCACAAAATGGGGAGAAGTAAAAGCAGTGCAACACATCCGCGACAAAGACATTTTTACATTTATATTTGAAAATATAATTTACAGATTTGGGATTCCTGCACAGTTGGTACCTGATAATGGAAAACAGTTTGAAGGGAAGAATATCGAATTGTTACTTAATGCATTTAAAATCAAATGTGGAAAATCAACACTACTATATCCACAGGCCAACGGACAGGCAGATGCAACAAATAAGACAATTGCAGATATACTGAAGAAGAAATTAGAAGGACACCACAGGGCATGGTGCGAACAAGTACATAATACAATATGGGCTTACAATACAACTAGACGAGAAGCTACCGGAATGTCACCTTTTTGTTTGACATATGGGGTTGAAGCTGTGTTACCAACAGAAGTTGATATTCCTACAACAAAAAGAGAGGCTTGGGAGAAGAATCTTAGTGTTGGGACGATTCTGAATAAACTGGATGAATTGGAAGAGAAGAGAGAAAAATCTTTACAACATATGGAAAATTATCAGCGAAGAATAGCTCGCGAGTACAACAAACGTGTCAAAAAACGTGAATTCCAACCGGGTGATCTAGTGCTGCGAGAAACACCAAGTTATCAGTGAGAAAATGGTGGTAAACTGGCAAGAAAATGGGATGGACCATACATCATTAAAGAGATAGTTGGAACTGGAGCATACAAATTAATGGATCCTGAAGGTAGTGATGTTGGTCAAAGACTTGATAGACCATGGAATAGATTATATCTGAAAAGATATTATCCATAACAAATTCTCTGAGATTAGAAGTGCTGGTATATTAAATAATGAGATGGATAATAAATTTTTCTTTCTCTATCAAAAAACTGCGAGATTCTTCCAATAAGAAATGTGATAATATCGCAAGAAACACGAATAAAATTTCGCAGAGACATAATAATGGGACGAACCTATATGGCGTACACCCTAGTTCGCGGATACAATTTTGCAAGAGGCAAATATAAGACCTAAAGTATGTCATATAAGGGGTTATCTCTTTGCGTGACTCAGGGATAAGGTTATACCGCTGCTGGAACCTGAGTCATGGAGATGTTGGGGTTAAAGAAAACCTATCCGGGGGAGGTACCTTGGATTTCCAACTATATAAAGTTATACCATGGTTGGATGACCGAGGGATATTCTAAGGAGTGCAGAGTATGACTAAGGCGCCGAGGTACACGGTTGATCCAAGGGTGCCCGGGGCATACGAAACTACCCTGGACATTCTTGGAAAGTCTTGGCTATGATGCACTCAGCCCGAAGAAAACCCCACTTAGGGTGCAGTCTTGTAACTATAATCCATATAGGCATAAAGGACAAGAGGATGCGAAAACAACTGGTTGTTGTTAAGACTATATGGGAGGAGCTAGTCTTTTATGGCCAATGTTCCCTCCTTGAATGGGAAACCAGGGGGAAGATAAGGGCGGCACCCTTCATTAGGGAGCTGATAAGTGTCTAAAGACGGCAATGTCATGGGGATTTATGCTCGCAAGAGCATTTAGGCCTGTCATATTGTCGCGTGAAAAAAATTCTACAAAGGAAACAAGCTAAGAGAAAAAGTTAATATGAGATCAATGGGTTTTTACATGAAAGTGTAGCAACGTCCTGCGATTTCATCGCAAGACGGCAATGTCATAAGGCTTTGTTCTCGCAAGAGAGCTTAGACTTGTCATATTATCGCAGAGAAATTGACAAAATATAGATAAGGAAAGATCAATGGGTTTTTGCATGCAAATGTAAAGAAATCCTGCGATTTTGTCGCAGACAAAATTTTTTTGGCAGAATAAGACCTTTAACTAGGAAGGCAAAATAAGACCAACAGAATAATCCCAAACATTAACTATTTTCTTTTAAGATTACATGAAAGATTTGTTCATCGCAGGAAATATAATGAGAAACAAGTATCCTTCATGATTTCTAAGAAGTATTATTCAGAATCACACAACAGGATTATTCGTAATATCGCAGTACTATCAATAATTTCGCAAGTACTATTCACAATAAAGTTCGCAAGAAAAGACTTGTTCAATACAAGAAATATAATGAGGGGAAAGTATGGGAGTTGATAAATAAAATAGCATTATCTTCCTTGAGAATATTCAAAATGACAGAAACAAAATTAAATTCGCATAAAGATACATTGCTCGCAAGAAAGAAGAAGAAAAAGAAAACAAAAACAAAATTCAAGCTTCAGAATTTGACTCGCCAGCTTCATTATTCTTGCCAGTGTTATCAACTTCATCAGTATTCTTCTCATTAAGATTAATTCAAGCTTCCTCTTCTTCTAGTTCTTCGCCAGAAATTGCTTCACCACCAGTATCTACTTCTTTAGAAGGACTTCTTTCTTCTTCTGTTGGGTCTTCTTGAGAGGCATTTTCTTCACCACTTATATAGATTAGATCATCGTCCATGGGGAGAGGAGTTTCATCATCATCTACTTCTAGAGGATCAACAGATACAGGAGGGAGAGACTGGGATATCAAAATATCATTCACAAGAACTTCAGCACTAAGATGAACCTTGCGAAGGAAACCTCTATCACGATTTCTGATCTCTATATTTTTGAAGTATTCAAGGTAGTCATATCTCCTTTCTGCACAATCACGAGGTTGAACAAGATTGGAGGTGAGCATTCTGTTTTCTTTGCGAACTTTAGCCAATTTTTCAGTCAGATCAGAAATAGTAGAATGAAGGTTTTTTTTCAGATTCTGCGAGAAACATAAATTAACAAGAAAACATTCAGATGAAAATCTCACAAGAGATATATCAGAAAAATTAAATAGAAAAGTTAACAGTTAAGGCAGTCAGAATGACTACCTTCTTTTTGAGAAGTTAAATTTTAAATTAATGTTAAGAAACAATTCTCCCATTGATTCATGGCATCATCAAAATCATCCCCAACAATACCCTTCAGGCGAGATTTTATCATTTCTTCTTTGGATAGAAGATAAGTATTTTCTTTTGCTAATTGGGAGTAAGATTCTTCTAATTGAGAATATTGATCTTGGAGTTTACTGCCTTTAAACTTAGAGTTAACCTTCCCTTGATAAGTTTATCTTTCTCAGCGGCAAAAGAATCAGTTACTTCCTTGAGTTCATCTTTCAATAAATGAAGAGATTGTTTCTGAAGAATATTTATTTGCTGCGAGGAGATCGCCATTTTTTTTTAAGAAGCTACGTTTCTCTTGAGACAAAGTCTTATTTTTATCTGATAAAGATTCCATCGCCAAGTTAGCTTGGGTTAACAAGTATGAGAGGCGAGTAACTTCGCTACTTAATAGATTTTTCCTTTGCGCTAATTGATCATTCTCATTGGTAAGATTATCTATTTTATCGATAGAGTATGTGTAAAGATTATCTAATCTATTATATTGATCCATCCAAGAATCTCTCTCAACACGAGCTTGTTCAGCGACAAACTCAAGTTGAAATATCTTCATTAATCGTTTCTAATTTAAAGCTAAGTAGGCAAACCAAATATTTAAAGAGAAATTGAGTACAAAAAAGATGAAAATCTACTAGAACAAGAAAAATTAGAGGCATAGGCAGAAGAACTATACCTTTTAACTCCTTGTTTTTATCGCGATGATTTTTGCAATCTAGTAAAGAGTTGCGAAGCTTGTGATCAAGAATATCACATTTTGAATTTTTGGCTTGGGGACTTCTCTTTAGTATTTCAACTAAATTTTCTAAAGACGCTCGCGAAGCAGTTCGATCAGGACCAAAATATTTGATTAAAGTCTCGCAGACATCATATTTGAAAGGGTCAGTAGAAGATTTCCTGGCATCATCTAAAATGTCAGACAAAACTTTAAAAAGCGACATCAATCCCTACTGCTTCTTCTTTATATGGGGGAAGAGGTGTAGAGGGTGAAGTGTTAATGATAGAAAGTTGGAGATTTGAGTCATTTATGATGGTTGCATCATCAGAATGTGGAGTGTCTGGAAAAGTAACGGTTGGAGGCAAAATAGGAGAGGAAGAAACTTTGTTCATAACAGTTTTGGAAGCCTCATTTATTGGAGGATTAATGGCATTGAGGGTATTGATAATGATATTCTCGCAAATAGAGGATGGAGGTTCCATCTTCGAAGTGGTAGAAACAGATTTTGAAGATGAAAATTTGGGAATAATAATATCAGTCTCAAGAGTCCTGGCTTTGCGATATTGCTTGCGAGGTCTAACAGCATTTTCATCACCATGTGAGTAATAATATAGATAAGAAACAGAGGCAACAATATTGTTATTAAGAAAATAAATGTTTCTTCCTACCTTATGACTCGCAGACTTCATTTTCTTTTCAGCGAATTTTTGTTGTAAATCTTCTTGAAGATTAGGGTTTTGGTCGACAAACTTGGTATTGGATGCAGTTCCACTGAAAAGAAAACATGGTATGGGATTTATATAGAATCAAGCAAAAAGGATCAAATAAAATGAATAAGTATGATTTAGACAATCAAAATCGAGTTTAATAACGTTAGAAGAACACATACCTTGAAGATTCCATTGAAGCAGCAACAAGTAAATTTGCAGAAGAAGAAAGCTGCAGGTAGGGAAAATTTTGCAGAGAGTAAAGAGGTGAAGAAGATGAAAAAGTAAAAGAAGAAAAAATATTTCTTTGATAGATTCTTTCTTTTATAGACAAAAGGATGGTAACCGGGTAATAAAAGATTAACCGGTAAAAAGAGGAATATTCGACACGTGTAGGCGGTAACACTTAATTTATGGAGTTCTGTTAATCATAGAAGATGAAACGATGAATAGATGCGGAATTTTATTTCTCATGATCTTTCCTCCCTCGCAGAAAAGACATGAGAAGAGGCAAGATGTAGGATCAGAATATCGCCACTACAACCCTTCTGCGAGATTTACAGCGACAGTTCTGCGGGTTCTTCAACAACACTTCGCGGGTGTCACAGAATGATTTGAAGAATGACATAATAGCTGACGAATGAATAAAAAAGGGAAGAGCGTGATTGCCCTGCGATGGGAACGACGCTTGCGAGAATGGACATTATAACTACTGAGATAATATCGTGGGTCAGATCTGAAATTAAAGGACAGATTCGCTGTCATGCACTATGTAACTATCGTATATAAAGAGACCCAGTATATTCAGAAAAGGATGATGTATTTTTGAGTGTTGAGAAAGTCTTGAGGAGAGAGAAAATTCAAGAGAGTGGTTGTATTCTTGATTTCTACCATTTCTTGTAAACATTTCTGAGAATCAAATGAGAAAGGGTTGTTTTTAATCTTCAAATATGTCTTAAATACAATAAATTCTTATCAAGGGTGTAGTGTAGGATTTCCTGCAACTACAGTATGTTTAATCGAATTTCGAGAATACTGCCGACGCTTATATTTGAGTAAGTTTTCGTTTATGATTCGCGAGGTTTTCATAACTTGGTTTTGTGGATGTTTCCTTGATGAATACTATTTTTATTTGGAAACTAGTGGAATCTACTATAGGACCGTTAGTCCTTAATTGGCACCCCATCTACGGATGGAAACCCGGAAGACCTTTCTTTTGATAACCGTGGTTGTTATCGGACTACCCTGACAATGGCGTTCTCCAAAGGATTAGTAGAGTGATTTTATCAATTTTTAAATGAATGACAACTTATAAATATTTATCAACAAATGCTTTGCATTAACTTGTGAATTTCAGACTCCAGTTTGATGCCTTATTGTTGCTTTTAGTTATTGGCATTTTATTTGTACATCTCCTGGCACTCGATTACCGTTATATCCCCTACTAGGTTGTGGCTCACCCCATTTTGTTTTGTTTTCCCATGGAGTTTGAAGTTAGCTCAATATATTAAGCTAGGAAAAGCTTATGGCGTGGAGTTATGGACACAATATGGTATATATTGTTGTCCTTGTATATATATATCATGGGCTGGGGTGATTTGGTGTTAACATGAGGTTGGTTTTCATTGAAATTTTCCCAAGCATGGCTGCTAAAATTTTTCCACAGTTAAACAACATTTTTGTGCAAAACACTTGTGTATGTCAGATGTACGTTTTCATAGTTAACCTCATTTTGGTAATGGGAGATGAGTATCAAATCTCCTTGCTTTTCTTGCACCGTTTCTGTTAAATAAAAATCTTTATGTTTTAATGTTAAGCATTTGTTTTATTCTGATTTGTTTTATTTTCTTTCCAAGTAAACCTTAATTTATTATTAAGCTTCCTTTTTGTTGAAATCAGTACAGTACTATTTTACAACTTTATTTCATTTTGTTGTTATCTTTTTCGAAATGAATTTACATATCGTTTTAGATTTCCGAGTGACGTATCAGGGGATTTGACCTTGCTAATGGGTTGAAAACCAACCCATTATGAGGTAAATTTTATGGCCCGTTACAAGATTGTACTTTTGTGCACTCTCTCCTGAAGTGTACCTGTAGTTGCAGGATTTCCCACACTACACCCTTGTCAAGAATCTATGAAAACTAAGTCATAATTGTGGATGAACAACAACACTTTTATTAATTCACTTTCAGGAAGATTTACAAGAAATATCAAAACTCAGAAGTACAACTTTCTTTCTGGAGTTTCTCTCTCCTCAAAATTCTCTCATCTCTCAAAAGTACATCATCCCTTTCTGGATTTAGTTGAACCCTTTATATAGGAAAATATATAGTGTAAGATAGCTAAGATTTCCCCTTAATTCGGATCTACTCTGCGATCTCATCGCCATAACTTTAGTCTTCACCATCGCCAACTTTATAACCATCGTGAAGCAGACTTATTCTTCATATATCTTTAATCGTTAACCGTTACATCACTCTTTTGTGACACTCACCAAATGTTGTTGAAGAATCTTGCGAAAATCTCGTCAAAGTGTTGTTAATACTTGTAGAAACGTTTGGGCTTCTCGCAGAAATGTTGTTAATATCGCGGGAATAGAGTTGTAGCGATATTCTGGTACTACATCTTGCCTCTTCTCATGTCTTTTCTGCGAAGAAGAAAAGATATGAGAATCTAAAATGCCATAATTGCTTATCTTTTCAGATTTCTTCATCCTTCGCTAGCTGTTTTCACGAATCTTTTCTTCTAATAAATTTTTGACACGTCTTCTGTAACCACTGCGATCTGACCACCCACGTCTCTTCTTTGCATTAATTGCCTTCATCTTCTTCGAGAAAATTCTTCTTCTATAAATACTCTTCTCATTCCTCTCCTTTTTCTCTTTTACTTTCTTCTTTCTTTTCTCAGTATTCTCTCTGCAATTTTTACTATTCTTCCGCGAATTGCGCTTTTATAACAACTGTGATTTATTATTTCATTCCCATACTCAAAAATGGTTGCTGCTGGCGCTAAAAATTTGAAGGCCTTCAATGGAATGCGCGAGAAACTCAGACTTAAAGGTTTTAACTTATCTTTAATTCCAGATCAAGATTCCAAATCAGAACTTTCCCTTAAACTATTTACTGATGACCAATGTTCTCGCGAGAAAATCATAGTATCGCTAGGACAACTTGAAGCTGGTCTTCCCATTCCTCTTTATGATCCTGATCTTCCGTTGTTTTATCAAATAATTTCTGACGAGAGATTCTCACGAGCAATATACCAATTAGGTGGGGATTGTATCAGATTACTACTTGAATATGCTTCTCGTGGTGCTGGTAAAGGAACTCGCTACCCCAAAGCTCCAAAGAATCCTTTGTTCGCAGATGTCCCCATTGTTTCTTGCGATTATACTGTGGAGAACTTTTTTGTAAACTATAGTATTGTCCCTATGAAGAGGGATAGTACATGTTGGGATGTTCGTTTGAAGAAAGAGAAGGTCACTGGTAATAATGCTCTTATGATGGATATTGACTTCCATACATCTACTAACCAAGGTCCTCGCCATTCTAGCGATGATAAGTGGTTCATCTTCCCATTAAGTCTTGAAGGTCCTTATATATCTGGTTCTCGCGAACTTCCCGCGAATCTTGCAGAATATCAACCCTGGGTCTTCAGCTGGCCTGAAAGATCTAAAGAAGTATATTCTCTCAACTTTTCATGTTATTATTATTTATTGTCTTCTTTATATTCTCGCTAACTTTTTGATTTTCTCAGATTGATAAAATGAAACTCAGCTATCAAACTCTTAGGAAACCCAGCATTCTCTTGGCTCTGAGATCTTTTACAGATGAAGTAAGAAATATTTATTTATAAATTTTAACAATATATTGTTGCCCCTATTTCTTATCTTCATCTGTGCTCGCAGGAAATCGAAGAATTAGAACCGCTGCCTCCTCCAAAAATCAAGGAGAAATCTCCAAAGGAACCATCTGGGAAATATATAAAGGAAAAGCCTACTACTTCTTCTAGGGGAAGAACTTCTGCCCCTCTCAATGATGAATCTAGCGAGCCTCCGCTAAAGAGAAGCAAAACTCAACCTTCTTCTTCTTCAACTCCTCAAATAATTCCAGAGAATCCCAGTGTTGTTATTGATAAGGATATTGACAAGGAGTTTAATGTTGGCGATTTTCCTTCAATAAGAAATTCTTCTTCTTCTGATTCTTCAATGACTCATCTATCTAGGATTTTTAGTGATATCACCCACAGCATGACTTCTAATGACGAGGATGAAATGATTGAAAAGACATCTCAAGCTCTTGCTCAAGTTTGAGATGCCCCTATTTTAGTGGATAATGATTCTCTCAAAGGAATCTCAAGATCGTTGACTCCCAGTCTCTTGAACTCTCTTGGTGCCTTGGTATGTTTTCATTTCTTCAATTTGTTTATATTTTCTCTATTGCTAGATTTTAATTTATTTCTTTTCTTCGCAGGTTGGAAGAGCTTCTTTTGATGTTGCTTCTGACTTAGATAAAAGATGCATCAATGCTGAAGAAAAAGCAGCTAAAGTTCGCCAAGATAAGAAAAAACTAGAGTCTGAAAATATAGAGCTTCGCAAGAAGAACAAACAATTGGAGACAGAAGCTTATTTTAATAAGCAAAAGATCATTAATCTTGATAGGGTTAACCAACAACTCTATGGTATGACTGATTTCCCATTTCTCTTAATTCCTTTTGTTCTATCGCGGCTTATTCAAGCAATCACTTTTAACTTGCAGATGTTTATGGTCTTACTGACGAGGCTATAATCTTTCAAACTTTCCCTGAACCTATAGATGATCATACTCTTCTTACTAGTCTTAATAATTCCTTGAGTAATTTCTCAGATGATAAGATTAACTCCCTCCCCATAAATGAACTTAGATCCAAGTTTAATCTCTTAAAACTTGAAACCAGATTCAATTTAGGCTTGACTAACAAATATAGGCGCCTTTATTTTGATTCAAAGAAATAAATAGATAAATTAAGGCAGAAGAATAGCTATCTTATTGACGAGAAGGATCTTGCCATAAAAAAGGGATCTAAAACCTTAGCAGATTTTCATAAAACTCTCCTTGACGTTCAAATGGTCAGAGATAAACTTATCCGCGAGAATGAAGATCTTCTTGCGAGGGAGACTCAGATTCGATCTCGTCTCCTCATTAATAGCGATGATGAGTTTTCTTGGGCTGCGAAGGTTCTTGATAATGCCAGAAATGATTTAGGTGTAAATGTTAGCCTTCAAGTTGAACATGCGGATCTAATTAGAGATATGATTTCTAACAGAGAAGGTTATTAGCTAATCTTCTTCTCGCTAGTTTCTTATTTTTATTATTCTTCTTTATAAAATTTCTAACTTGTTTCCATATTCTTGTAGAAGCTGAGAAAGGTTATCTTGAAAGAATCAAAGAGCTTGAAGAGGAAAAGGATCAACTCGCGAATAATCTTGCTGCTCGCAATAATAAATATTCACAATTGAAGAAGCAATTTGGCATCACTACCGTGAACTTCAATAGATCTCTCATTGTTGTTCCCAATGATTCTGTTAATTTGGTTTGCAATGACCATGGGATTTCTTCTTCTGTATATCCTGATCTTGCAAAAGTGGTACCCAAAGTGATTCCAAATCTCGACATCTCTGATAGTGAGGCTGAGTATTCTAACAAGGAAGAAAATGATAATAATGATGATGAAGGTGAAAAATCTGGCGAAGAAGAAGATTATGATGATAATGATGAAAGGAAAAAATCTAACGATGAAGAGGAGTCTGATAAAGAAGATGGCGATGGATCTAACTAGTTCTTCCTTTTCCTTCTCTTTTTTCTGTAACATTGCCGTTATTTTCTCTAAATTTGTAAATTTCTTTTGCCTCTTTGCTTCTACCTGTAAGAATCATAAAACAACACTTTTTCTGCAAGTTAATCAATCAATATAACTATTATTCTTTTAATTATCTGCGTGCCTGTTTCTACGCAATTTTTATATGATAGATGAAAAATAATTTCATCGTCTCATGCATTCCCATACTTGCCTCTATTATTCATCTGCAATATAAAAATTGATTAAAAGGTTAAATAAAAATTTAAAATCTGCCTTAATATTGGCGATCTTACCGTCAATAATAATTGCGTGAAATCGCAATTCTCGTAACATCTGCGAGTATTATCGCATTAATCTTGTGGTCTTATTGTGCCTTCCTAATTAAAGGTCTTACTTTGCCACGCTCTTTCTTTCTGCGACAAAATCGCAGGAAGTCTTTACATTTGCATGTATTGACCCATTGATCTTGTCTTATCTTTATGTCTTGATTGTATTGCGACAATATGACAAGTCTAAGTTCTCTCGCGAGATCAAAGCCTCGTGACATTGTCGTCTTGCGATGAAACCGTAGGATGTCTTTACATTTTCATGTAAAAACCCATTGATCTCATCTTAACATTGCTCTCGTGGCTTGTTGCCTCTGCATCATTTACGTCACGCGACAATATGACAGGCCTAAATGTTCTTGCGATCATAAATCCCCATGACATTGCCATCTTAAGACACTTATCAGCTCCCTAATGGAGGGTGCCGCCCTTATCTTCCCCCTGGTTGCCACTTCAAGGAGGGCATATCGGCCATACAAGACTATCTCCTCCCATCCAGATTTACCAACAACCAGTTGTTTTCGCATCCTCTTGTCCTTTATGCCTATATGGATTATAGTTACAAGACTGCACCCTAGGTGGGGTTTTCTTCAGGCCAAGCGCATTGTAGCCAAGACTTACCAAGGATGGCAAGAGAGTTTCGTACGCTCCAGGCACCCTTGGCTCAACCGTGTACCTCAGCGCCTTGGTCATACTTTGCACTTCTTGGAAGAGAATCTCAGTCGTCCAACCAGGGTATAACCATATATAGTTGGAAATCCAAGATATCTCTCCCGGATAGGTTTTATTTAACCCCAACATCTGCATGACTCAGGTTCCAGCAGCGGTATAACGTTATCGCTGAGTCATGTCAAGAGATACCCCCTTTATAACGCACTATTGGGTCTTACATTTGCCTCTTACGAAATTTTATTCGCGAACTAGGGTGCACGCCATAAAGGTTCGTCCCATTCTTATGTCTCTGCGAAATTTTATTCGCGCTTCTCGCGAGAATTATAACTCTGATTGGATTTCATGACTTTGATCATTTTGGTAAAGTTTTTGCGATTCTTTCAAGCAAAATATTTTGTTCAATTACATATTTTCCAAACAAATTATTCATAGAATTCTCTAAGGTTCATCATTTTACCTCTCTACTTACTATTTTTTGATTCTTCTTTTCTGTTGCGTTTTGCTATTGTCTCATTTTCTGCGAGACGCTCGCCATCAGCTTTCACATCCTCTTTTCGTTCTATTGCATCAATCATTAACCTTTCACATTTCTGTCGTTGCCTAATTTTGCACTTCCAATTGCTATTCTTTTCAGCTCTTTCTTCGCAAGATTTCATATCGATTTCATAACATTTCTTGCTTTCTCCCCAGTCTCCTTTAATAACTCCAACACCTTTTGGATGAGGAAATTTGATACACTGGTGATAAGTAGATGCTACACCCAATATCCCATGTAACCAAGGTCGTCCTATCAAGGCATTGTAAGGTGATTCGATGTCCACAACGCAGAATAATATTTTTGAAGATATTCCTTTTAACGGTATCTGCATTTCAATTTCCCCCTTTGGTTTGTTGGTTGTGCCATTAAAACCATAGATTTTGTATGTTGATGGAATTAGATCTTCGTCTTTTCCTCCCATGTTTTTAAAGGTATGATAAAATAAGATATCAACAGAACTCCCTGTATCTATTAAGACTCTGTTGATGGACCAAGAATCTTCAACTTTACTATCATTCTCTTCATCTTCTTCTTGCATTTGTTTTAGATTAATCTCTAATCGTACGACCAATGGATTATCGTGATGCTCGCCAACCTCAGGTACATCTTGCGCAGTGAAAGATAGAGTTTGTTTCTGCCACTCCTCTAATGGCGAGGATCTCGCGATATTCAATATCTCTCTTCCATCTGTGTCTCTCGCGAAGACCCTGCTTAAAATATTGTCATGGAAATCCTCTATAGTTCTGCGTGAATGTACAATAGAATTACAAAACAATTTTTTTGCTTTGCTCCAACTTCTATTACGAATGTTTTCGCTCCTTTTACAGCATTCACTCTGCGAGTTTCTGGTGCTGGCGTTAATTGCTGAGATTGTGGATGTCCTACTAGAAAATGATTTAACTTTCCCTGATCAATCATCCTCAAGATTATTCTCTTCACATTCCTACAATCGTTTACTGAGTGACCATGAAAATGATGATAAGGACAGAATTCTTGACTTCGATTGTTTGGATGGGGTTCTTTTCCCATGTTCCACGGAGAGGGTATATTTTCCATTAAAATGATAGCTTCCCAAATCTTTTCTATGCTAATATTGAGAGCGGGCATCTTAATTTCTTCCCAGATTATCCTCTGATTACCTTGTCCTTTAAAATTATTCTGCGTTTGTCCACCATAAGTTTCTTTAGGTTGATCGAGTCTCTGAATCTTATTGTTCCCATCGCGATTATAATAATTCTTCTCCCTTTCATATTCTTCTTGATCTCGACTGCCCATCGCTACTAATTTTTGTTGGTTATCGATAACCATTTTCTCTTGTTGTGATTGCGAGGTGCTCGCTACATTATTTATCATTTTAGGGAGTAAACTTCCATTTGCCGCCAGCGAGCTGGTGTTCACGGTTGGGTATGATTCCATCTCATTTTGTTTCTCCTCCAAATCAATGTATTCTTCCTGCAGTTCTCGCAATTCTGTCATGGTGATTGTATTTTTGATTTTGAAAATCTGAATGTACAGTAAATTAGTCGCGAACATTGCATTAATGAAGGATAGGATCAGATATCTTTCATCCACTCTTCCAGCCATTTCGCTGCACATTGACTTCCATCTTATAGTTAAGTGCTTCAGACTCTCGCCAACTCTCTGTTTTATCCCAAACACATCTTCAATACTCGGCCGCGATGAATTGTTGCTGATGTACGCTCCTAAGAATGTAGCTTGTAAATGATCAAAAGAAGTTATAGTATTTTTTGGTAATCCCTCAAACCATTTCAATGCGTCGCCAGTTAAGCTAGATGCAAAATACTTGCATAACACAGCATCATGATTCTCCCACTGTAGCATACATCTAACATAAGCTTTAACGTGTTGAACGGCACAAGTAGTCCCATCAAAAATGTTGGTTAATGCTGGTAAATTGCATTTTGGAGGTATTCCTCTTAACTGTACTTCTTGAGTAAATGGAGTCCTCGCAGCTTCTTCAATAGCTTCATCAAGTTACCTTCTACCTCCTTCTCTTCTATTGCTTATCATTCCTCGCATTTCTGCTAACTCTCTCAGAATTTGCTCATTCTCAACTGAGTTTTGTTCCATTGGGATTTTTAATGCAGCTTCCCTTCTTCTGCTTCTTGTCTTTCTTGTCTTGCGAGATTTTGCGTATCTCCTTCTTCATCATCATCTTGTCTTTCTCTGCGATTTTCTCTTTCATCATCCTCTTGAAATCGCAGTTGCCTATCTTCTTCTCTGCGAATTTCTTCATTTCTCTTCGCTGTCTCTCTATTCTCCTTTGTATCCTATCATACTCCTCTTGAATATTATCATTATAGCGATTTTGTGTACGTCTTCTTTCTCGATTTTCATGGTTATTTTGTCGCACTGCCTCTCAAAATTCTTGCTCTTCTACTTCTGCTCTTAATCATTCTCTCTCACAAGCCAGGCGCGCTTGTTCAGTATAGTATCTTTCAATTTCTTCTTCAATTATTCTTTGATTCCTTTGATTCTCTCGCCCATGCAATATCCTTCTACCTTCCTCTGGATTCTCTTCTTCAATTTGGTTGTTTCTTCCCTCTTGATTTCTATTGTCACGCAGATTATAACGATCGCCAATTATCTCTCCTTCTCTATGACGTTTTTCCCCATTTAAATTTTGTACTTCTTCTCTAACATTTCTCATTGGGGAATCTCGCCTTGGTTCTTCCCTGAATGATCTTGAATTTGATCTTATAGTACTTCTTGACCTCCTTCTTTGTAATATCAAATTCTCCATTCTTAATTCATGATTTTATCTTGTTAAATTCACATGTTCCTCCGCCTCTAATCTCCTTTCTTCCTGTGTTCTTTGCCTCAGATCATCTACTATCACATTTTCACGTCCCACATGAACTAATTCTCCAGCCATTCTTTGATTTCTTTCTCCTTCTTCTCCATTTCTTAATTGTCGATTTTCTGCTTCTTCCATTGAATCCGACCTCCAAGTGTGTACGCTCACTCTATCATAATCCACATCCCTATTTTGCGATTGTGGTTGTTGATTCGGCTGTTGATTTGAATTTTCTGCTTCATTTCTTGTTCTATTTCTTCCTGATCTTATTCTTAAAGATTCTTCTAATTCACTTGTTCCTTCACCTGCAAGTCTTTTACTCCTGCTCACAGTTGTTGGTGGTTCTGATGTGTTTCTTGTTCTTCTAACCATTTCTTCAATTCTAACAATTTCTTCAAATTTTCAAATTGTAATTACAGATTTCTTAACTTGATTCTCCCTATTTCGGGCGCCAAAATGTAGTTGCAGGATTTCCCACACTACACCCTTGTCAAGAATCTATGAAAACTAAGTCATAATTGTGGATGAACAACAACACTTTTATTAATTCACTTTTAAGAAGATTTACAAGAAATATCAAAACTCAGAAGTACAACTTTCTTTCTGGAGTTTCTCTCTCCTCAAAATTCTCTCAGCTCTCAAAAGTACATCATCCCTTTATGGATTTAGTTGAACCCTTTATATAGGAAAATATATAGTGGAAGACAACTAAGATTTCCCCTTAATTCGGATCTACTCTGCGATCTCATCGCCATAACTTTAGTCTTCACCATCGCCAACTTTATAACCATCGTGAAGCAGACTTATTCTTCATATATCTTTAATCGTTAACCGTTACATCACTCTTTTGTGACACTCGCCAAATGTTGTTGAATAATCTTGCGACAATCTCGTCAAAGTGTTGTTAATACTTGTAGAAACATTTGGGCTTCTCGCAGAAATGTTGTTAATATCGCGGAAATAGCGTTGTAGAGATATTCTGGTACTACAGTACCGAAGGCTTATAATTTGCAATTTAATTAAGAGGAGTATTTCGTACACGTTTTACCGCGCGTGATGTCATACATACCATGTATTCCAGTACAAGTGATGGGTTTCAACAAATTATGCCGCTCAGCTCAAGTGTGTACAAGTAGGAACTGATAAGCTTAAACGAGCTTGATACACATCTATTAGAGCATCACTTGCACTCATTTGTTGTAAGGCTCACAAAGGGTATTGAGGATATCAAGATCGATGAGGTAAATAATTCTACCTTCCCTCTAGGGCAACCAAATCTCAGAATTGGATCTGCTCATCATCTGGTGCTCAACATCTAGATTCCCTCCATAGATTAAGGAAAATTATAATATTCACTTTTTTCATTCACAAAATTGGTTTAAATGACCAAAACCAACAATTCCTGGGTGAAATAGACTTATACATTTTGATACTGTATATATGGACATGAATCAAAAAAATATTATTTAATTATCCATTTTGGATATTCCACCCAGAAAAATAAAAATAAAAAAAATGTTGATTACCTAAAATATCCCTTAAAACTCACCCGCTTATAAGCAAAAGAATTTTGAAACCCTGAACCCAGTTTTTATCGACAGAAACTTCCATTTTTTCTTCTACGGGTGGGTTTTTTCAGATTTGTGATGGTGATGAACAATTGGGGAATCATATTTTAAGATATTCTACTATCAAATCTTCTCATACTTACGGGTGAGTTTTAAGTTTCAATTTCATCAAATATTTTATCTGATTATCTAATTTCTGGTTTTGGTTTTGGTCTAACTGGAAGAGGAAGAAACATAAACTTGTTACATGTTTATATCTTTGATTCATCATGATTCTAAGTTTCATTAGCAATTTGATAATGAGATTTTTGTTAATTTTTGGGATTAATTGGTGACTATCCAGGGTTTTACTAATAATCTTTCTTATGTTCTAAAAACTTGATTTATTTGACCTATTGTTTTGTCTCGAATCATATTATCCAGGGTTTAGTCACAATCTTATTTTTATTAAATTCAATCTATTGTTGTTGACGGAAGTGATTTTAGGGTTTTCGTATGTGAACTGAATTTGTATAATATCATTATGTTTTGTGTTCTTCTTATGTTTTTGTATTCAGTTTGATCAACATTGAACATCTTGAGTTGTTTGTAAACTGTTCAGAGGCTTGCAGTAAGTAGGATTCAAACTGAGTTATTTTCCAGTTTTTTAAAGAAGGATGAAACTAGCTTCATCTTGTTTGTTTTAAGTTTGTTCTTTTTGTGTTCAATTGAATACATCCAAATTCATTTATGTTGTTTATCTATTTCTTGTAGATGGATCTTCAAATTCTTTGTGTGGTTATGCGGGATACCGATGCATGTCCTTACAACGTTAATATGAAATCATCAGTTGACGAGTTGAATTCGCGTGTTTATTCTTATTGGAAAAATATGTCACCAGCCTCAATTCAGTTTGTATTTGATAGTGGTGAGGGAGAAAGCATGGTTGTTGATAGTGATTTCAAGCTTCAATCCGTGATATCATTGTGTTATGTTAAGCAATTGAGTTTCTTGGAGCTTCATATATTTGAACGTGTTCGTGGTCCTGATTTTGTTCATGAACCAATTGACTGATCATGTATTCGAGAAGGCAAATGCAAAGTTTTAAATGTACTGATCGTTCTATGTAATCATCTCCATACAAACTTATCATGACCTTGTAAAGGATAGTTGAATTAGATGAATGTTATTTGAATATTTCTTCATTTCTATCATTCTAAAATGTTTAATCACTATTTGTTAATTTAACTCGCATATATTCTGACAAAAATATGTTTTTCATCAGGACGAAACAAGTTTCATCCTGCATATATTCTGATAAATACATGATTTCACCTAGATGAAACCAGTTTCATCCTGCATATTCTGACAAAAAAATGTAGTTGAGTGCACCATATGTTGTGGCTAATTGTGCCTGTGGTGTTTGAACAACTGAAAAGGTTTAGAGCTTGGGTTTGCGAAATGTATTTTGACAGAAAAATAAGTTGAGTATGTGAGGTTTTGGTCGAGTTCAGGAAGGGATAGTTGTAGCTTCTCGACTGCACCATAACCATGGTTCAATGGTTGAGTATGAAGTGTATTTGGAAGTCGTGGGGGACTTTTTTTTGAAATTTATGAGTACATTAATTTGTATGTCAATATTGCAACTAGTATTTATTTTGACACATTCAAAAAAATGTATCTTAATGACTTTTGTTAGTTTCTTAAATATAGATGCCTTTTAATTTTTCTGGTAAAAGCTTGAATGAATTCGGGGTATAAGAAAGATTAGACTTGGATGAAACCAGTTTCATCCTGCATATTTTGAAAATACAGATTTTTTGGCCAGGGTGAAACTAATTTCATCCTGCATATTCTGAAAAATAAAAACATATTCATCCTGCACAAACTCACAAAAAACATGTTTTTGCCAAGATGAAACCAGTTTCATCATGTACATTTTGCAAAAAAAAAAAAAAAAAAAAATCTGCTATGATCGATGTACCTGGTTTCATCCTGCATATTCTAAGATAAGATTACTAAAATTATTGACGACTCATAGTACATGCTAGTTTAAGTAAGAATATTTCATATTTAATTGACTTGAATTTAAGATATATGTATTCATAGCATGTTTGGAAGAATGCCTGAGTGAGTTTCTATTGCATATAGGGTTAGGAGACGAATTGAAGAACGAAAATGAGACACAGGTTTTTACGTGGTTCGGCAAGATGTGCCTACGTCCACGGATGAATCCCCTTGGGGAGTGATGTTTTTATTGATAGTAAAATTACATTGTATATTTCCCCCCTATTGGCTCCCCCCTTCTATGATTTCTGCTCCTCCTATTTATACAATTGTATACATAATTTCAATATAACTTAAATGGCACTAACTGCTCATTTATGCCTCCCTCTTCAATTCCGCATGAAACTGCTGAAATTATTATTGCATGTATGAAACTGCTGGAATGAATATTGCATGGTTGAAACTACTGGAATTCAATTCGCATGGCTGAAACTGCTGGAATTCAATTCTGCATGAAACTGCACATTTATGCTTCCATGATAAATTCTGCATAAATGATGGCTGGAAGTGTGGCGGAACATCTGACTGCATGGGTAGGGACTGGCTTGATGGTTGACAGGAATGATGGCTGGCAGTGTGGATGGAGGCTTGATGGCAGCATGGTTGGAGACTGGTTGGTAGTGCAGAAGAGTTTTTGGCTGGGAATTGGTTAGCAGCATTGCGGGCTACAAGACTGAAAATTGGCTAGGGGTGCGACTGACTTCGATAGTTGACCAATGGTGGACTGGCTGTTGACTTTGATCATTGACCTTGACCGGACGTTGACTTTGATTGTTGACGGACTTAATTTGACCATTGACCGGTCTGTGCAGACTGGTGGGATGCCTTGGTTGACTGGTTAGCGGGCATGGATGAGGACCAAAAGATGATTCAAGTATCAATTTGGACCATTAAGTGGTATTTTTACTTATGGTACAAACATCGCCCCCTCTTAACCTCCAACTTGTTGGGGGTTAAGAAAAATTTCGTGTTTCTTAGTCAATGATAAAACTCGCCCCCAAGTGTGGACTATTGATGTTGAGGTGATTGGAGAACTTCCCTTGTTGTTTTCGGAAATCAAGACGCCCCCAAGAGTAAATTTATGTTGCTGAAGCGTAAATAGAACCGCCTTCGTTGATTGTGGAGATCGTAATCAAGTTGCCCCCAAGTGATGCACAAACAAGACTGAAGTGATTCAACGGAAGCTTGATAATGGAGCAGAATGATGTTGGAAATGAGCGGTAACAACATTGAGTGAAGCTGGTCTGCAGTAGCTGTAATCAGCTGGACTGTAGTTGCTGCGAACAGAGATGGACTGTAGTAGCTGCGATCAGCTGTAATGCAGCAACAACGAGCAAAGTTTAACTGCAACAGCTGTGATCTGCTGGACTGCAGGAGATGCGAACATAGATGGATTGCAACAGCTTCGAGCATTGCAGCAGCTGCGATCAGCTGGACTGAAAGAATGACGAGCAAAACTGTACTGTAGCAGCTGCGATCAGCTGGACTGCAGGAGATGCTGACAGAGCTGGACTGCAGCAGCTTCTATCAGCTGGAATGCAACTGCAATGAGCAAAGTTGAACTGCAGTAACTGCGATTAGCTGAATTGCAGCAACGACGAGCAATACTGCAGCAGCTGTGGTCAGCTGGACTGGAGGAACGATGAACGGAGATGGACTGCAGCATCTTCGACCAGCTGGTCTGCAGCAGCGACGAGCAAATTTGAACTGCAACAGCTGTGATCAGCTGGATTGCAGCAACGACTAGCAACACTGCAGCAGCTGCGGTCAGCTAGACTGCAGGATTTGTAAACGGAGCTGGAATGCAGCAGCTTCGATCAGATGGTCTGCAGAAGCAACGAGCGAAGTTATCTGCAACAGTTGCAATCAGCTGGATTGCAGCAACTGCTGAGGGACTGGACTTAAAAAATTCAATAAACCTAGGTGTAATATTTAAAATAAAACTAGACAACATCAGTTGCGTCCAACTGAGTGTAACAAGACTGCATCAGTTGCGTCCAACTGAGTACAGAATTAAGTAAGCAAAATCGGGATCGCATCGATTCGTCCAACCGAACGCAGTTTCTTTTGAACTGGAGTACAATAATTCAATCAACATAACCATAGCAGTTTAACATTACTGATTGTAATAATTGCGTCAAAATATGAGGGTGTATGCTCGCCCCCTCTTAATCATATAACTCGTTGGAGGATTAAGAAGTTTGGGTTACCTAAAGGTTCGATTTTCATAAGCTGAATTCCGCATTGAAATTAGGTGCTATGTAACTCACCCCCAAGAGTATGGAGTGTTACGTAGCTCGCCCCAAAAGAGTCATTTCAGACCATGAGGTGTTACATATCTCGCCCCCAAGTGCTACTCAGTCACATTGAAGTGATATGCAACTCGCCCCCAGAAGATATTGAATGTCATGCTGCTCAATGCTCGCACAAGGGTGCACTGCCTTGCTGCATTTTGCCCGCACATGGGATTTTGAAGATGTTTGCTATCTGGAATTCACACGGGGGCCAATCCCACTATTCCAGATGCGCGCAGGATTGAAATGTGTGTATCTCCTTGTGAGTAAATGCTCGCCACATTGTAGGTGTCTCACGTATTGAAAGTGTTATTGCGACTCCGTTTATGAAGTGATTAGGATGCCCACTGGCTATGTTGATATTTTTCAGCGACGGTGACTAGTAAAGTTTCCTTAGCGTCTCGCCTCGACTTAGCAACTAGATTTTTCTGTGGGACTGGAATGCTCTAGTTATATCAAAACTGGATTGAAGACAGTTGTCACAGAACTGTATGTCAGTAGCTGCGATCGCCTTTACTGTAACAGTTATACATAAAATGAAGCAACAGTTTGACGACTGGACTGTTGGAATTCAAAAGTACTGCGACAGTTCGATCAACTGGCCAACAACTGTTGTTGTGAACCTGGATTACAATAGTTCGATCAACTGACTGTAATAGTTATGTGGAAAAGGACTACAGCAGTTCGATCAACTTGACTGCAATATTTTCGGTGGTGATTGAATGTGACCGTTTCTGGTGGTGTCATTTTGAATTTCCAAAAATTCAATTTTCTCCGAAAATTGAAATTTCGCCTTCACGATGTTTGGAATTGACATACGATCTCATCGGGCCGAAAATCACTCAGTTTGGATGCACAAAGAAGAAGTTATCGAAGAAACAAAATTGGTTGGTTAGCGCCTTACTCCAAACATGTTGATGACATGATTGTACCAAAAAAATATTATTCCCCAATTGCAAAATTTTACTCTCATGTCGTAGGATATTGACATGCGATCGCAACGAGCCAAAAATCATCCAATTCGGATGTGAGACGAAGAAGATATCAACGAAACAAATTTTTAGACCAAGCCCAAATGGGGTGTACATATCTGCAAGGCAAGAGAAATGCGGCGGAATCATCCGAGGGACACATAATTAAACTGCGTCGCGCTATGCCGAATCAGGATTACGGATTTAAGTTGCACCGAGCCACAACGAAACAAACCCCGCCTATTAATCTCCGTCAACGATTACTCGCCGATTTATCTGCCCGATCTCCGCTAACTCTTCCCACCGGCATTGGTTGATGCTGCCGCCGCTGCCGTCGTTTGTCGCCGTTGTTGGCCGTCGCCGCTTGTAGTGGCCGCCGACTATTTTTTTTTTTTTAAAAAAATTTTGATTTTGATGTTTTACAGAGCATCGAAAATGGATGTACCAGGGAGCATCAACGGTCTGTGTGTCCAGCACATCGAAGATTGATGTACCACCGTTGCATCGAACTGTTGCTGAGAATGGAATTTTGATGTATCGCAGAGCATCGAAGTTTGATGTACCTCAGAAAATACACGGTGGTCATTTGCTGCGCATCGAACTTTGATGTAACTTGAAGCATCGAAGAACTCTGACGTGGGTGATGGACACCTTTGACGTGGGTGAGTGAAAACAAAGGTAGGTGAACGAAACCCCTAGAGAGGGTGAACAGATCTGAGGCCGCCGGGTGAGGCCGCCAAGCCCTAACTTTGGCCACGATGCCAAATCCTAGCCTTGGCCATGCCGTAACTTTGGACACGACACAAAATCCTAGCCTTGGCCATGCCTCCAAGCCCTAACTTTGGCCACGGCGCCAAATCCTAGCATTGGACATGCCGCAAGCCCTAACTTTGACCACGATGCCAAATCTTAGCCTTGGCCATGCTGCCAAGCCCTAACTTTGTCCACGACGCCAAATACTATCCTTGGACATGCCGCCAAGCCCTAACTTTGGCCACAGAGCCAAATCCTAGCCTTGGCCATGCCGCCAAGCCCTAACTTTGGCTGATGCCAAATCCTAGCCTTGGCCATGCCGCCAAGCCCTAACTTTGGCCGATGCCAAATCCTAGCCTTGGCCATGTCTTCAAGCCCTAACTTTGGCCACGACGCCAAATCCTAGCCTTGGCCATGCCGTCAAGCCCTAACTTTGGACACCACGCCAAATCCTAGCCTTGGCCATGCTGCCAAACCCTAACTTTGGCCACAACGCCAAATCCTAGCTTTGGCCATGCCACCATGCCACAGGCGCGGCTATGCCACTATATCATTAACAGGCGCCAACAACATGTAGCCATAATCAACGGCCATCCCTTCCATTATGTGCAATCTCGGTCGTCCAACTTCGACAGTAGAATTGACTGGCCTAGGTTAAATATTAGATAACCAACCAAGACTAGCTTAATGGCGTCACACGCTATTTCTTATATCCAGTCTCATGATTTTGCTCGTCACAACATGACCACCCGCCACTTAGCTTGCGCTTGATTGGTCAGAATAATTAGGTCTTACACACAAGACCCAATCAACAAATACTCGAGACATCAAACGTGTCACAAACTGAGGGATGCTCACTGGGGTATTGGTATGGAGGTTTACAGCGTGCGGCATGCAACACGCCTATTACAAGAAAGTGTTAGGAAATGGCGGACGGTTAACAAGTAGTAAGCGAGTAGTGGATGAAAGGTTGACCAGTCTTTCCTCACAACGGAAACATGACGATCACCACTTTCACACGACTTCACTTCTCCACTGCTCAACTGTCTCCACTTCCTATGAGATCAGGGGCGCTCAATTATGGATTGTACAAAATGGGTTTCCAACCTATTTTAAAAACAACAACACAAGAATTGTTAACAACATAGTATCAAGAAAACCAAAGAACTGATAGCTTACATTCCGCAAGACGGTTCATATTCTGATACAAGTCATAAAATAGCCACACCTTCATAGTTAACCACTCTTATCTCAACACCTTCTTCGCTTCCTTCCCTAAGATCAACCCTTCTCCTTCACTTTGTGACCGAAGCAAGACTGGAACGACCATTTCTTGGTTTAGGCCAGGACTGTACAGATTGATCTCTCGAATCTAAAGTACTCCCTTGCAGTGCATTTGTTTGGGGGTTTTGATTCGTCTCTCATCAACACACCCAAACTTACCAAAACCAGCAGAATCAGTTTTTACCCCAAAACACCGTGACTTTTTACACGGAAACTAAGTATCCGTTTATGGGTTTTTTAAGTTTACCTTAAAATTTTCCCTTTTCACTCTTTTTTAACCTATTATATCTATTTTTTACCTATTATATCTTTTTTTTTTTATTTCTAAAATATCTTATTTTACCTATACAAATATATTAGGAGAAAGAAAATTGGGAAAGAAAAAACAAATACTCAACTTCCGTTTGATATTATTTACACAAAAACTTAGTTTCTGTATCATATAGGGAAGGGAATAAAGTAAATCATAGTGAAACTGCCTAGTGATACATATCCCTTCCATACGTATAAGGGACGGGGAAGGGATAACCCCTCCCTTAATGCTTGGCCTAACGGAGAAGCATCAAACGAAATTTTCTTATACTATAAATAGAAAAAGTTTTAAAGGGGTGTGAACCTTTCCGAGGCAGACACTAAAAAGATGGCATGATTCCACGAATGCCAACCACAACCTGTGTGTCATGCAATATGCCTCACAAGACTTGGCCATACCCACAAATTATAAATTCTACTCCCCCTGGCACCTGGATACTGACCAATTGACCATTCCATTCACTTGCCCCTCAAAACAAATAAAAAAACAAAAATTTCAAAGGCCAAAACAGTCATAGACACACACACTTCTTTCCTTCTAGTACCATCTAGCACGTCGACAGTGTATGTCGGGGACAGACCGTGTCTTCTTCTTCATCTTCTTAACAGTGACTGTTAGTAAAATGAGATCGTGCGCTCCAAAAATCCCCATCCCCATCATCCTCACCACTCCAACAAAAATAACTAAAAAATACTGTGTCATCACAGAAAGTTGAAATTCATTATATCTTCTTCAGTTCTTAGTATTAAAAAAACATCCCGCTTAAATTTTTCACCTACGCTTCACATCTCAAGACCTTAAATCAACGGTCACCATCGCTCGCAACTCTCACTTCATTTCCATCTTCTTCCGCTGCGTTCATTAATTTCTTAAATCTATTCATTCTTTCTCTTTCTTCTTCATCTTCTTGTAATAAAAATGGCGTTACAGAATACTACTAGTGAAAGTTAAAACCTCCTAAATTCACAGAAAAAAAGAAAATTTAACATTATTTTTTGATTATTTTTCTGTTGTCGTTTCTCACATTGTTTTTATTATTTTGAGATTCTATAGATATTGATGATTTTTTCTTTTTCTTGAATTTTTCAGAGAGATTTTGGTGGTTTTGTAATCTTATGCACGTTTGAAGAAATCTAGGGAATAGGTTTTTTTTCTTTAGATTTTTTTTTTGGTTTAGTACATTGGGAAATGATTGCTTTATGATGATTTAATATAAACTATTGTTTAAGACTTGAGAGAGTGAATTTGTATTTTGTGATTGATTTTCTCTATGTTGTTATTGTTACATTTTGGAGATTTGAGCTATTTGAATTGATGTTTTTGAGGATTTGAGCTGTTTGTGAAATGGATTTGATTGGTTTTGTATTTCTCAGTGTGGAGAATGGTTGATTTTTTAGGTTTAATTTTGAATTTGAGAATTAGGGTTCTAAGAGGGTGCATTTACTTTTGAAGACGAATCTGGGTTTTGAATTTGGTTGATCTGAGGAATACTCTCTGAGAAGTGAATATATTTGGACAAGTTTGGGATTTCTTTTGGGGTTTTAGAGTGATTGATAGGGTGGTGGGGGTGTCGGTTATATTGGTTAGATATGCCAAGCATTAAAGCTCCAGCTTCAAAACAAGCCACGACCCTCTCGGTTAGATTTTCTTGATTATCGTCTACATTGTTTCTTTGATTGGTAGAGGCAATTCTTGTTAATTGAATGTCGTTTACTGCAGGTTATTGTCAAATGTAGACCGTTAACTAAGAGAGAATTGCAAAGGAACAGAAATATTGTGCGAGTGACTAATAATAAGGTGAATCGTTGTTATTCATTTGCTCTTGGTTCTTTGAATATTTTTCACTTTTGTCAAGTTACTCACTGTGTGTGTTGTGTTTGAATTTCTAGGAGGTTGTTGTCCTGGATCCTGACTTGTCCAAAGACTACCTTGATCGTATGCAAAATCGAACCAAAGAGAAAAAGTATATGTTCGATTATGCATTTGGTCCCAATTCCAAAAACTTGGTATGTTCTCTCTACTTTTCAACTACCAGGCTTGATAGTTTCATTGTTTAGATATTGACTTCCCTATTTATGAAAGGTTGTTTCAAACTACTTATCTGGAGAATCGGCATGTTATTTGTGGCCAACCTTGGATTTGCTAGGAGACATATGTGTAGATCGAATTTGAAATTTTTGTCAAAATATCTTCAACACCTGTCGCCACTACTATATGTCATTTGTACAATGGCATGTGTCAAGAAAATCTGTCACTTGCTAGCTCTTTAATCTATTGTCTATTATGATTTAGTTCTTATACCTAACACTGCTTCATTGCAAACTTCCTCAGGATGTTTATGAAACAAGTATAGCCTCCACAATTGCTGGAGTTATTCATGGTCTTAATGCTACTGTTTTTGCATATGGGTCAACTGGAAGGTAACTTGGAGATGCTTACTATAATCAAGACGTTCAAATTTCAGCAATCTTTACATATGATCTTTTCAGTAGACGCATTACCTTTCCTTGTAATGTCTAATTGATGTTCCACTCTTTGCCAGTGGTAAAACTTACACAATGGTTGGTGCAAGGAATGATCCCGGGCTTATGGTTCTTAGCTTGAACACAATATTTGATCTGATAAAACAGGACAAAAGTTCCGATGACTTTGAAGTCAATTGTTCTTACCTGGAAGTCTACAACGAAGTAGGGTGTGCATTTTCAGTTCTGTCTATGTTAATATCTAACTATGTGAGCATGCATAGTTCACTTCTTAATAGGTTAGCACTAACTTTATTTTGTCCTAGTTCAGGTTATCTATGACTTGCTTGAAAAATCATCTGGGCATTTGGAGCTTAGAGAGGATCCTGAACAAGGAATAGTTGTTGCTGGACTTAGAAGTATCAAGGTTCCCTTTCTGTCTTATACTACAATTTTCTGAAATCATATATCTAACCTATCTGCCGAGAGTTTATCTTTTCTTTTTTTTTCAAAATATCCTCAAACTGTGTTCACACTTTTGTGAGGTTAATCTATCGTATTTGGACATTCAAAGGTGCATAAAATTTATGCATCTACAGTATTGATGTATCTAGAAGGCTTTGATATTCGTTATTACATGGCTGGTTATATAAGTTAGCTCAAGTCTTTGATAGTTTTTTTTTTTTTTTTAAATATATTCCAGGTACATTCAGCTGATAGAATTCTTGAGCTCCTTAATTCGGGTAACAGTAGGCGAAAAACAGAAAGTACTGAAGCAAATGCTACATCTTCACGGTGAGGAAGCAATGGTCATGTTTTCCAAGTCAGTTGTTCTCGTTACATTTTTGTCAAATAAAATCAACAGATTAGATGTTTTTTAGCAGCATTATAGTTGCTCAGTACTGGTTTCCTTAGTATTTGGCTGCCAAAGATCGGAACTTATCCAAAATTCCTATTATATGTGTTTTTGTGTTGTTATCTTTATGACCTAGAACTTGTAAGTTTTAAAACTTTCCTTTGATGAAATTATTTAAAGAATTATGCAATTTTGGATGGTATAGATGAATTTTCGTTCTATCATCAATATCCGTAGAGTTTCCACAGTATACCATTTTTTGCTAATCTCGTTGTCTGTAAATGAGAGATTTTAAAGGAAGAGACTACGGCTTTTTTGTTCTGAAGTACCAATCTTTCATGTCATCATCATGCAAATTTTTTTTTTTTTTTTAATCAGCTCACATGCTGTTCTGGAGATCACTGTAAGAAGGAAGCATAAAAATCAATATCAGAACCAAGTTATCCGTGGTAAACTTGCGCTAGTTGATCTTGCGGGAAGGTGGGTGAACACTAAATGCCAATAGTTTTCAACTGTCTATGAATAAGCTTACCTGGTTGGCTCTGTCTCGTTTCACAGAAAAGTTACAGAAATTTAAGGTTATTGATGATCGGTTAAATAAATATGTAGTGAAAGAGCTTCAGAAACAAATAGTGGAGGCCAAAAGCTAAGAGATGGAGCAAATATTAACCGCTCACTTCTTGCTCTAGCAAACTGTATTAATGCTCTTGGAAAACAGCATAAGAAGGGTCTTGCATATGTTCCTTATCGTAATAGGTATGGCTCCACAGTGGTTATAGACTTTTAGGAGCTTAAGTTCTATCTTTGCTTGGATGGCTAATACTGATCATTTGCAGCAAATTGACAAGGATCCTTAAAGATGGCCTGAGTGGTAATTCTCAAACTGTTATGATCGCTACAGTGTCACCTGCTAACAGCCAGTATCATCACACTGTTAATACCCTGAAATATGCTGACCGTGCAAAAGAGATCAAAACACACATCCAGGTGAGATTCTTATTCACATTGTAATTATCAGCGCCGGAGAAACTAGCATTTCTTTTAGTCATAGATGGACTCTGAGAATTCAATCAGTGTAAAGTTTTTTCTAGAAAGTAGGGCATACAGTACTATGCTTTCTGCAGTTCTGCGTGAATGAGTTGCTCTAAACTCGGTTTCCACCTATTCCTTCTGGTCATTTGTTTTTCAAAGAGCCATTAAATTTCCTTTGTATTCCATTCTCAGTGTTATTTGTGAAAAGATGGTAACCCAAAAAACTGGTCAAAACTGTGTGAATCTTCAATAGTTTTTGTGTGTCCCACTCCCACCCTTATTTGTGTCTGTGTCCATATTAGGTCTTAATGGTAACGGTTGTTTGCCTTTATGCCATTATGACTGCCGATCATCACATTGTTCTAGCTAGGATACACGATCTACCTCTTAGTGTGCATTGTATTTTTTTTGTTATTGTTTTTTTAATCTGCTTAGCGAGAGGTCACTAAGTTAATCACCTTTCTTCTTTTATTCTTACAGAAAAATATTGGTACAGTGGATACACATGTTTCAGATTACCAACGAATGATAGATAATCTTCAAGTAAGCTGTTAATGGGCATTCCTCCGCTACTGATTTCAGAAACCTGCCATGTTGTGTGCTAATTTATGGGTATGACTGTGGAACTCTGCAGATTGAAGTATGTCGACTGAGAAAAGAACTAGCAGATAAGGAGACACAACTAAGTGTTAAACCTGCTGAAAGGACGGTGGACGATGAACCGTCTTGGCTGAATGTCTTAAGCCACCAGACCAGTGAAAATGTGCAAGATCGGATAAACCTACAAAAGGCTTTGTTTGAGCTCGAAGAAACTAACCTTCGTAATCGCATCGAGCTCCAACATTTAGATGATTCTATTGCAAAAGAACGGGTCAGTATAGTCAACTCTCTGGGTCACACTAGCTTTACATCAGTCTTCATGTTGTACTATCTACTGTAACTTCAAGTAGTAGTCGTCCTGTTTTTTGTATTTGGACGGTCTAGTGTAGCTTAATTGCTAATTTTACACTTGCTCAAAATTTTAGGTTATACGAAAGGATGGACCAGTTGTACAGGCCTTAAGACTGAGGAGACAGAACATTCTAGATAACATTCGGGATAATGATGATACTGGTGCAAATTACCAAAAGGTACTGTTCCTCCTAGTCTGGATCGACGTTTCCTTACGTCAGATTTTGACTCAACCATTCTGCTCATTGTAGGAAATAGTGGCAAATGAGAATCATCGACGGCAACTCCAAGACATGATTGAGGAAGCCATTAGCAACAATGGTAACAGAACCTACTTGCATATTCTCAGTCAGTACAGGCTCTTGGTAAGTAGGAACCAAGTAGAAGTAGTGTATATGATAAGTAACACATTATTTCTATCTACTATAAGATAATAATCATTCCTAAACTGTATAACAGGGGATGGCTAATACTGAGCTCCAGTTTGAAATGGCAATGCGGGATCAAGTCATTAACAACCAAAGGGAAGCACAAAGGAACCTGTGGAACTTGATTATGGGGTTAGGTATAGACCAAAGAAAGATAATGCAAACTGCGTCCATGCAAGGAATAACAATTGAAGACTGGGCAGCATCACATCATGGGCCAGCCAGTCCTGCCCCATCTTATGGAAGATTACCACCTCTCTGGACAGGCATTGGACAATCATACTCTTCAAGCTCTCCTGTCTTGCAACACCAGCAGGATGTTGATTGTGGATCATGGAGAATGTGTGAGGCAGACGCTGCTCGCACCGTTCATATGGAGGAGCACCACAGCTCCTATGTTTTACTATCTCATGACCATTCTCCGGCTGCCTATTTAGGGATGAGTAGGAGTACTGAACATTGGGTGAGTGGCAGACCAAATCCACGGCATTGCACCCCTGAGAGGCCTTTATACCAGGAGAGGAGAGTTCATTCTTCACCAATAGAGGGTTGTGTACCCACTTTGTCACATTATTAAGTGTATATTTCCCCCTTTTTAATGTGATCAAGAAAATATCAACGCATCACTCTTCATAATTGTTAGATCCCTCCGTATTAACTTTTAGCCATTAGATTTTAAGAATATTCTACAAAAAGATCCCGTCATGAAAAGATTCCCGTCACAAATTATTATTTTCTATCACCCCTTAGATTTTAACTTTTAAGGTAGCGGTATAAAGAATATTAACAGAGATTCGAGGGTAAACACATAAAAGAATATCCATAAAAGAATATCAACTGAGATTTGAAGGTAAACACATAAAAAAATTGGTATTTATGAAAATGCCATATTTATAAAAATAAAGTTAAATACTTAACAAGTCCAAATTACACGTCGGAGTTTTGTATATTTTATATGTTTAGAAAACGCTTTGAATTATCTACGCAAATGATATAGTTTAGAAAGAGCATAAATAATAATATTAAAATTTTATTTTTATGTTTCTTCAAATGTTTGTATGTTTTCACCTTAACATAGACATAGTTTAAAAATGAATTGAAAAAATCTATAAAAAGATTGATTATTTCATAAGTACATAATAAAACATAGCGATTAATTTTTGGATGAAAAATATGACATATGGTGTCAAATCACTACCAAATTATTTTCGAAGAGGAAAAAATAATATTGCTGATGCGCAATGCTCATTACTTGTAGCTTTTTAGTTTGTGTAGATCGATCCATAAGGATGGCGATAGCAAAATTTGCATTATATAAAGCATCAACATTTTTAGCTCATTGCTAATCTACAAGTAAATTTTGAACAAGGGTGAAGACAACACAAATAGGTGGCAGCCGGCAAAACTTCCTCAAATCAGACCACATACTGGAAACAACCCATGCAAAGAGATAATGACACGACATATTGGATCGATCCGCGGAGTCGTCTTATAGACCAGGCCAGTTAGGCTATTACCCAAAGCCTCACAATGTTAAGGCCCAAGATTTTAATTTTTCTTACAACTTGATTGTTTTACTTCTCTTACATAATGGTTGATAACTTGATAGTCATACTATGTAGTTGTTATCGAGTGTCGTTTGTTTTTTAAGTACATTGTACGACTTTCCAATTCTATATAAATATCTACTTTTGTACACTTTTATGTAAGAACACTAGAATTCACTATCCTTGGGACCTTCTTCAACCTCAAGATGTGATGAGTCGACATCGAGGTGCCAAACGATTCCGTCGATAAGAGCTCTTGGGAGTTATCAGCCAGTTATTCACGCCTTAAGGAATGAAGCAAGGAAGATAAGGCTAAAGGGGATTGATAGCGAAATCTTATTAAGTCACACTGTTAGTTGTATTAAGCAATTCTTTTCAAACTAATTTAGATATTTCTTTCCTAGTAATTTCGTGCAAAATTTGGTGAATATCACTATGCCTGAAGAGGATCAAATCCAACTATTATTTTCTTGAAGAATATTACAGTGATTTAAAATAAATTTGTTTTTATGTGTGGGTACGTTACAACCCATGGAGTCATCAATTACATATAATCGTAAAAAGAAGGTCCCACGTATTCCTCAAAAGGTCTCTGTTGACTTATGTCTGCAACCTAATTTGCTGGTGCATTCGTTGCATGGTTGGCCTCTTCATAAATGTGGTGGATTGTATGATACATAATAGATCACAGTAAGCCTTTAATTTTGTTGATCATATCTCGCAAGTACGATGGTGTCTCGATGCAGATTGTCCATTGTATGGTTGTTGTTGTTGTTTTGACCACCATAAGCATGGACCATGTTTCCGCCACTAAGATCGTGGCTATTCTTAGAGGTTGTCCAAATCGTGGTAGTTAAGGAATTCTCACAAAAAATACCACAATTGATGATACAGTTAATTGAAAAGTATATTACAACAAAAATCATCAAACTGGAAAGACCAAAACATCAAGTATCAAACTTTTGAAATCAAGATCCTTGTTAGAGAATCGCTTGGTTCAACCCACAAGTATTGGTATGTCAAGCTTGACGTCAATGTTAGATGGATAAAACTATATACTGATTTATAGTCCACTACAGTCAATCTAGGATTGGGACCATAGCATGGAAGTTGAGTATCAGAAGTGATCGAATACTCTCGAAGATTGAAAACTGAAGAACAACGAAGACATCTGCGAGAACTTCATCAACAAAGGTATATGCGAAGACTGACTATCTTATTGTTGATGGTGGTTTTCGGTTTAGGGCTAAAATCGTGAAACCCTGTATTTTAATACGCTGTCACCTTGCAAAGGAACAAAAACCATTTAAAAATGATGAGTGCTCAAACATCTCAACTTACATATGTATTGAGAAATTCAGTATATTTAATGCGCCATCGCTCTGCAAAGAGATTGAGCCATTTAAAACTGATGAGTGCTCAAACCTCCCAACTTACATATGTATTGAGCAATTCAGTACATTTATATGAAATTTATCCAGAATGGTGCCTGAAGCAACAATCCCATATATTCTGTAAATTTTAACCTATTGCATTAATCACTAATGCATTGACCTTCCTAGTATTTTCCTATGATATGTTCCCAGCTGAACTCTCAATATTGGCATGAAATAACGATTAATGTTCACTCACAGCGGAGTAGCATGAATCTACCAAAGTGTCAGTGTTGAGACCTGCATGAAAACATTCTCGTAGGCTACACCACTCTCTGATAAAGAGATTAGCGTGTTTACACACCTTTTTAAAAGTTAGCGCGATCGAACACGTCTAAATTCCTTAAGGGAAATCTATACTGTCCATATCAGTCTTAAGAAACGATCACGGCCACATGATTTGGCCACGCAATTTAATAGGCCTAGCCTACTCCTGGTGGAATTAGGCAATCATCATGATGGGCACTGGCGGGCCCACTAATACCCCAACCGGTCGGACTCCATCTAGCATATTCCAATATCGTCGAACGCTAACCCCAATGTGCGTGATCGCGATGTTGGCAGAACAAGCTCAAACGAGCTAAGACCGGAAAAACCGGTCTCATAATCCATCGCGTCCGTCCAACTTCGCTAGCCTAGTTGGACGGCTTAGATCGCATCTTGAACGATCAAAGAAGAAGGTGTTCACCGCCGGCCCAATGTTCTTCCCAGTCGATCGACTTGTTCATGGAAAGTTAATGATGCATCAAACCATTCGATCAAACTAGGGTGGACGCGGCCGTCTCAAAACCCTAATTTATATTTACGAAAATATGCTACTGCCGCAAATCGATCATGACCGCTCATCTTCACCAGCTAAATCGAATGGATTAGATCTAATTTTAGATAGTCCAAGAGATGTTAACTTGCACACCAACGACCTGTCTTTGCGCATAGCCGATCAGCTTGCTTGAACTAGCGCCCAACGATTCAAATCTCTTATCCAAAATAGGGTTGTCCGCACGGCTTCTAAACCCTAAATTAAATCAATGGCAGTAGGCAACTGCTGCAAAACATCTCAGCCGTCTAACTTCGCCATCCAAGTCGACCGGCCTAGATTTGGTTTCAGGTGACCAACAAGATGTTTCCGTGATCACCATCCACTCCTCTTTCACGAGGAATGATCATCCAAGCAACGACTAGGCCATAAAGATCCCAAACGATCGCCCAAAGGTAACTAGTCGCACTGCTTACACCTAATTCAACATCAATAAAAAAATGTCGCAAATCATCTCGTCCATCCAACTTCGCTAGCCTAGTTAGATGGTGTAGATTTATTCTCAGAAAACTAACAAGGTAGCATTGTGACCACCGTCCATCACTCCTCCACAGGGAGCGATCGACCAAGGGATAACTTGCCCATAGAGCACTCAAACGATCACCTAATGGTGGCCGGTCGCGCTGCTGTTTTAAGACGCGCAATCCATGACTGATTCAATCGATCTTTAAAACAGCGATGCTTCATTCACATCGATTACTTTGAGATACTTAAAGGCGATGCTTTACGTGCATCAAATACATATGATATTTTATCGGCCTCATAAACAACTTAGTTGTTTAATCTAATATCACCGTATGATATTCTTTGCGGCAATTCCCATGACTTGACCCACTTACTCGAGACATCAAACATGTCACTAACTGGGGGATACTTACTGGGGTATTGGTCTGGCGGTTTACAGCGTGCGGCCTGCAATACGCCCATTACGATAACATGTCAGGAAAGGACGAACGATTAACAACGATGATGGTAGTGGGTGAAGGTGTGACCACGTGATGATCACCACCTCTTACACAACCCCACTACTCCACTACTTAATCTTCCCCACTTCCTATGAGATCAGGGTTGCGCTCAAACGACTTGTATAAATAGGTTTTCAACCTATTTCGATAACAGGACACAAGTGTTATCAACACAAGTAGCCAGAAACCATTTTCTGAGACAAGTCATAAATAACCACACCTTCATAATTCAACATTCTGATCTCAGACACCTTCTTCACTTCCCTCCCTAAGATCAACCCTTCTCCTTCACCTTGTGACCGAATTGAGTATGGAACGTCCATTTCTTGGTTTAGGCCAGAGTCTTACAGATTAATCTCTCGAATATAAAAGTACCCCCGTGTAGTGCATTTGTTTATGGTACTAATTTGTTTCTCATCAACACACCCAAATTTAACAAAAACAGCAGAACCAGTTTTTACCCTCAAACACTTATTTACTCGTTATTTCTAGCATTCTATCTCCTAAGACAACATCGTATGGCTTTAGTATATGATGAATCACGAAATAGAAGTTTCAAGTTCAAGCTTGTACTTGACAAATCTCGAAACATGAAATCAAGCATTGGGTGTTCATAGATTTTATCACTTTTCAGGTAGAGAATAATTTTTATTATTTAAAAAACTATATATGTGAAATATAAGCCTAAAAACATCAAATTGTACTTTTGTTCACAAACTGATTTTTTAGTTTTCGAACTATACAATTTAATGATGTTACTGAACACCAAGGTGTACAAGTATTCACGAACTGATTTTTCAGTTTGCGAACTATGCAATTTCAAAGAGCTCCTAGATACATTAAACATATTGAGTTCGCTAATCGCTACTCTTAGTTCTCGAACTGGTCTGTTTTTCGGTGTTACTGAACTCCAATATTTCTTGATGATCCACGAACCATACTTGGTTATTCGTGATCCAACTTTTATGCGGTTTTTTAATCGAAAAGTATGCAGGTGCACATTTTTCTTTGTATTACAAGGAAAACTTCTCACATGCTTACATAGTTTCCATTATTTGGAATTAATCTATGTTGAGAAATTTAGTTTTCTTGGAATTAAAGAAATTCTCAAACATGGAAACTAGTTCACGAACTTGCTTTGATTATAAGAAAATTTGCTTGAACCATAAACAATCTAGCTAATTTCACCATTATAAACAAATGACTCTCTGCAAAGTAGAATCTCAATCCCCACACGATGTATACTAGTTGCGGATAGAATCGTCCTTTAAAGACCTGGGTTTCTACGTGAAACATAACTAGATTACGACATAGACTTCACTTGGTAAGACAATTTTTATCTCAAGTAAGTTTTATGAAAAAGATACTACCAAAGATAACTTCAAACTACTATGAATAGACAATGCGTAAAAATAATTGTCTGAAGAAGCTCTAAAACCTTGAATCTCAACCTAGATAATTAAATTCTTACAAAGAACTTAAGACTTTCCATACAAAAGAAATAGGTAAGAAAATACAATCCGTAAGCGTGTGAAAAGTTCTCCTTGAAAATTTAAGAAAAATGAATGAGTCTAAAGCCGATAGCGTATCGGGTTGACTATTAATATTTTAGGTCTGTGGATTCTACTGATGAGTTAGTGAGATCATAAGAGAGAATATATAATTCAAAATATTTATAGGTTCAAGAACTCAAATGTTAATGCTTCTCAATCGACAAATCCAGTTAGTGTGTTTGAACCGTTTTCTGATCTAGTACCTCCGTTGCATCTAAATTACAGTCAAGTCAGATAAATTTTGCTTCAACTTTTAACTTTCAGACTATAAAGTTTGAACATGAAGTATCTGTATATGTCCAAACTATTACCTCATGAATCAATTATGCTAAAAACCAGGTGCATATCATGCTCATATGCTTGCAAATAACCTTGATGGTATACACGTTCTTGATGGTTATAAAAAGAAACTTTAAGACGAATCTATGGTGAAACGGTAGCACAACTGACTGCAAGTCAAAAGATGTTTGTTTGATTCAAGGTTCGTATATTTGTGTATACTTTTTCTTTAGAGGCAACTTGTGCTAGTTTCCTCCATATCTGGAGACAACTTGGGTTAGTTTCCTCCATTTGTTTTACCAACTTGTTCCAGTACATTTTTTGTTGGAGACAACTTGTGTTAGTTGCCTCCAGATTTGGAGACAACTTATACTAGTTGCCTCCACTTTTTAGAGACAACTTGAGGTAGTTGCCTCAGATTTATATACAACTTGAGATAGTTGTCTCCATTTGTTTTCGGTGAGTTGACTCCACCGGATGGCGGCGGCGGTGATTCTACTAGGGTGGAGAAGGAAATGGTGGGGATGAGGTTTGTGGTTCTGGCGGTGACAGTGGTGGTTATTGGAGGAGGTGATAGAGGGAAGTGGTAGGGGTCAGCGGAGGTGGTGGGTAGTGGCGGTGCTTGTCAGCGGTGGTGATGGGTAGTCCCGGTGGTTATCGGCGATAATGAAGGAAAGTGGTGGTGGTTTTCAATGGTGGTGGTTGTCATTGTCGGCGGTGGTGGATGTCGGCGATGGTGGTTGGAGACGATGATGGGCATTGGTGGTGGTTTTTTGCGGTGGACGTCGGTGGTGGTAGTGGTCAATGGTAGTGGTTTGTAGTTTTGGTCGATTCCTGAGCTAGTTTCATGGGTTAAGGGAAATTTTGTATGTACATTATATAAAAGAGGGTATTTTTCAACGGAAGGTCATTTTCCCAGAAAAGTGTAATTCTCGGTTCTTATGGACGAGTAAACTATTGACATGGGTGAAATAGACGAGAACCACTTAAATCGGAAACTGACTAAAACACCCTCAATTATATATTTTCTTTTTGTTTTCTTTTTATTACAGTACCTAAAAGACAAGATCGATCATATCTTCTCTTGATGTTTTCCATTGCCATATTTAAAATTATCAATCTACCACCACCTTTCTTCCACCATCTTCAACACCATCAATAATTACCACTTCTCTTCTCCACCATCTCGACAATCATTTTTTTATACCGTCTTCATCATCGTCTCTCCATCATCTCCTTCGTCAACAATAATTATCACCGTCATAGTTCTCTATGGTCTTCGCCATCGTTAAAGATTTCTGAACGGCCAATTAGGGTATGAATTAACCTGATTCACAAAATGATGTCTCTTAATTCTCCTAGCTAGAAATCATAAGTTTCCAAACCCTAGATATGCTTTTGGTTTTATTTTTAGAATGACGTGGATTGATTGTTGAATTGTTTTTTTTTTCAATGTCGAATTGTTATACCTGAGTGATTTTTTGTTGTTGTCTTTGTTATAGCAATGCTCGGTCAAACTCACAAGCGTTGCTATCTCAAGCTTGTTTATCAAGTTTAGGTGTCAAAACTATAAATCTTGATTTCTAGTCTATTTATAGCTATGTCTCGGATTAGGATAAAATATGTAGTTAAGCTTTAGACTTCACGGCGTTCATCGATTGAAGACGAAGATATACTAAAGGGATCTTGAAGGAACTTCATCAACAAAAAGTATGTAGAGACTTGAACTCATCTATCATTCATAAGTCTATTCTATTCTATCTCCTAGTGAGACTAAGTCGTATAACTATATAGACTTTCACATTATACACATTTGATATTTCGAGTTGAGTTTAACTCGCTTATATATTTCTCGAAATATGTGTTGGAAAGATTTTTTTATTTAACTACGTTATCATTATTCTTGACGAAAGTAAAAAGATGATCATGTGAAAATCTCCTTGTAACATCTTACATGATTTGTGTGAGACAGTCATTTAATGTAGACTCGGAATATTTCGTATTGATCATTCGATCACTTGAAAATTGCTTATAAGCTAATAGTCAATGTGAGACAACTATTGTCGTCTTCTAAGAATGTTTCAATGATTGAAATGGGAGTTTAGAACAATTAATCATTGTCTAGATATAGCACAGTATGCATACCCGTATGCAAACTGTTGTAAGAATGATTCAGGTCCGGGAACCAAGTATGCATACCCGTATGCGAACGGTTTTACCTGTCAAAGTCCAGGAACTAAGTTTGCATACCTTTTTGAAAACTGGTTCACCTGAATTCGGTCTGGAACGACAGCATGCGTACCCGTTTGTGAACTGTCGGAAAAGATCAAAGTCCGGAACTTAAGTTTGCGTAACCGTTTGCAAACTTATGTGGTTAAGTTCTAAAATTGGTTAAGTATGATTTCATACTCATGAAAAAATACATTTATAAATTAAGGAATGCAATCTTTGCAAACCGTGGCTTAAATGTTCATGAAATGATTTTTTTGAATTTTCTTCAATTGTGTCTTGTATACTTCTATGAGAATATAAACAATTGAACTAATATATGAGTAACACAATTAGATTCATTTGATTATCATTTGATAAGGAAGTATTAAGATGAACATGGTTAATACAAAAGTGTTCATGTGGCTAACTTCGGTTAACTGTTATTGAGCCAACTCAATATACACGTTTAGGTACGGTTACCCATATATAAATGAAGGTATATTTTATTTGTGTGTAACATGCTAAGACCATCTACCGGTGGAGATATATTGCTTTGGTTTTAAGCAAACTTAGCTTGAATCTTAAATCAGGTTTTCATCTAACGGTGAATATTGATTGCTTTGTTCCAAAGTTATCAAACCCTGATTTGAAAACTATACAAGGGAGAACTCTAGCAACTGGGAAACCTAATTGAAAAAGCGGGGGTCTAACATCCACACCCAATACTTCGTGTAGCAATAGGTATGGACTAACTCCAATATACTTAATATTATGAAAAATATATCCAAAATTTATATCTCAATTTCTCAATTCAATCTGCAATCAAATAAATAGGAATTTGCAAGCCCGATTGAATATAAGAAATAACTTAGACGGTATCAAAAACCAATATCCAAGTGTCAATCAGTTTAATCAACAACCCAAAGGTCGAATTCACAAACTGATTGAACTTATGCACAACTTGTGATATTTCAATTATTTAAACAAATATAATGTGGAAAAGAAATAACACATACACCAGAAATTTTGTTAACAAGGAAATTGCAAATACAGAAAACCCTTTGGACCTAGTCTAGATTTGAACACCACACTGTATTAAGCTGCTACAGACACTAGCCTACTCCAAGTTAACTTCAGACTGGAATGTAGTTTATCCCTAACCAATCTCACACTGATCAAGGTACCGACGCGTTCCTTATACCTATGAATCCCAGCAGGACTCTACGCACTTGATTCCCTTAGATGATCTCGCCCACAACTAAGAGTTGCTACGACCCAAAGTCGAAGACTTGATCAACAATCTGTCTCACACAGAAAAGTCTATTGAATAGATAAATCTTTCTCCTACAGAAATACCTAAAAGTTTTGTTCCGACTTTTGATAAATCATGGTGAACAAGAACCAACTGATACACCGTACTTATATTACCAAAGAACAGCCTAGTAATATCAATCCTCTCATAATAATCTTAATCGTATGGTTGCGAAACAAGATATTGTGGAATCACAAATGATGAGACGAAGATGTTTGCGACTAATTTTTGTCTTTCCTATCGGAGATTAAATCTCGAGCAAATCTTTGAGAAGATAAAACTCAATCACAATAGTAAACAATAAGATCAGAACATGCAACTACATAGAAATAGTTGGGTTTGGCTTCACAATCCCAATGAAGTCTTTAAGTCGTTAACCTACAGGGTTTTGGAAAAACCTAAGGTTAAAGGAGAATCGACTCTAGTCGCAACTAGTATCACACAGGAGGTGTGGGGATTAGGTTTCCCAGTTGCTAGAGTTTTCCCTTATATAATCTTCAAATCAGGGTTTGTAATCAATGTTACCTTGGTAACAAAGTATTCAATATTCACCGTTAGATGAAAACCTGATTAGACTCAAGCTAATATCTTTCAACCGTTAGATCGAACTTAGCTTGTTACACACGAATGAATAGTGAATTCATTTAGATATGAGTAACCGTACCTAAACTGTGCATCTTTGTTGGCTCAACAATAGTTAACCGAGGTTAGACATATGAACACTTTCATATCAACCTCATTCATCTTAACCATAACTAGTTCAAATGACTCAAATGAAACTAGTTCTAGAGTTGTTCAATTGTTATATTTTCATAGAAGAATACAAGACACAATTGAAGCAAAATCGACGATTCACTCGAATCAATTCATGAACATTATAGCCACGGTTTTCAAAAGATTGCATTCCTTATTATATATAAATATATTTGTTCATGAAAAAACCGATTTTAGAACGTAACCTACTCAAATATGTGAACGGGTATGCATACCTAAGTGGCTTGACCAAGTTTGGGTTCGCCAGTATGCGAATGGGTACGCATACCATCCAAACTCAGTTAAATCCCGGAATTTGAAACTCACACCAGTACGCATACCGGTATGCATACTGAGTTCCAAGACTTTCATAAACCAACCAGTACACATACAGTTAGCATACAAGTAGACTTTCATAATTAGACTTTCATAAACCAACCAGACTCGGAATATCTTGCAACAGTTAGCATACAAGTATGCATACTGTGCTATATCCAATCATGGTTATTTGTTCTAAACTCCCATTTCAATCATTGAAATATTCTTAGAAGACGGAAATAGCACTCTCACACAAAGTATTATCTTCAAAGAAATTTTAAAGTGTTCGAATGATCAATACAAAACATTCCGAGTCTACATTAAATGACTGTCTCACACAAATCATGTAAGATATTACAAGGCGATTTTCATTTGATCATCTTTTGACTTTCGTCAAGAATATAAGATGAACTTGGATAAAGGGAAAGCTTACCAACACATATTTTGAGAAATATGTAAGCGAGTTAACTCAGCTCAAAATTAATATATGTATAATCGAGTCTATATCGACTTTTATCTCAAATAGGAGATAGAGTAGATAGACTTTTGAGTGATAGATGAGGTCAAGTCTCCACATACCTTTTGTTGATGAAGTCCCAAAATATCCCCGTAATAGTTATTCGTCTTCAATCGATGAACGTCGTGAAGTCTAAATCTCAATTACACTTTCTATCTTAAACCGAGACTTAGCTATAAGTAGACTAGAAATCAAGATTTATAGTTTTGGCAACTAAGCTTGACAACAAGCTTGAAATAGCAAAGCTTGCGAGTTAGACCGAGCAGTGCTATAACACTAATCCCCACACCTCCTGTGTGATACTAGTTGTAACTAGAGTAGATTCTCCTTTAACCTAGGTTTTTCCTAAAACCATTATAGGCTAACGACTTAAAGACTTCATTGGGATTCTAAAGGCAGACCCAACTATTTTTTCCGTAGTCATGTGTTTTGATCTTACTTGTTTTATCGTATTGAGTACTATCTTCTACAAGATTTTCTCGAGATTTATCTCCGATAGGTAAGATATAAAATTTAATCACTAAGCTATTCGTCTCATTCTTTGTGATTCCACAATAACTTGTTCTACTACCATATAGTTAAGTTATTATGAGGTGATTGATATTTCTAGTCTGTTCTTCAGGAATATAAGACATGATTATTAATTGGTTCATGTTCACCTTGATTTATCAAAAGACGGAACAAACTTCGTAGGTATTTGTATGAGAGACAGATTTATCTATCAGAATAGACTTTTATGTGGGAGACAAATTTGTTTATAAAGTCTTCGACTTTGGGTCGTAACAACTCTTAGTTATCGGTGAGATTAGCTAAGGGAATCAAGTGCATAGAGTCCTGCTGGGATTCAGAGGTGTAAGGAACGCGATTGTACCTTAATCAATGTGATATTGGTTAGGGCTCAACTACATTCCAGTCCGAAGTTAATTTGTAGCAGGCTAGTGACTGTAGCGGCTTAATACAGTGTGGTGTGAAAATCTGGACTAGGTCCAAGGGTTTTTCTGTATTTGTGGTATCCTCATCAACAAAACTTCTGGTGTATGTGTTATTTATTTTCCGCATTATACTTGTTTATATAATTGAAATATCACAGTTTGTGCATAGTTCAATCAATTGGTAAATCCAACCTTATTTGGTTGTTGATTGAAATTGATTGACACTTGAACATTGGTCTTTGGTACCATTCAAGTTGTTTCTCATAATAATCAGGCTCACGGATTCTATTTGTTTGATTTGCTGATTACTTTGAGAAACAGAGATATAACTCTTGGATATATTTCCTTGATTGAGTCTGACTATAGTTGATTCTCTCGGAATTATATTGGAGTTAGTCCATACAGATTTCCTGACGAAATATTGGGTGTGGTTGTTAGACCCCCGCTTTTTCAGTCTTGGTTTCGCATTATCTTATATTTGGTTACATGAGAAAAGCCCAATATACAGAACATGATACCTATACACATTGTAGTACTTCACATAGCACTAATTTCATTACATATGAAACCAATTCCATCCTAGTATAAACTAGGATGAAACCAGTTTCAACTAGGTTTATTATGTGGTATATATTACTATAGCAGGTTTAGACTAAGAAAAAGGGTTATTTTGCCCAATGTTAGTGTTTGGTCTAACTTTTGTCCAACTTAGTGTTTGGTACTTGGAATTGACGTTGACCCGCGTTGACTCAGTTAAGTCTTAATTTAACTTATATTATCATTTAATTTATTTACACATTTACTATTTTACCCTCAACTTGTTACACATTTACATAAGATATTTGCACCCTCTCTTATATACTCTAATTTCGTTGCCATCGTCAAAATTATATCTCCCCACCACCATCACTGATTCACCATTTCACTACCTTCATCAATATCGATCCTAGCATGAACTCATATCTTCATAGTTACACATACATAAATGGAGTTCCATCACATTAGATGTGAAATTGTTCCAAATCTATATAAAATAAATAAAACTAAACTACCTTTTTCAATCAAATGCCTTTATCTACTCATTAACATCATATTTCCCCCACCGCCATTGTAATTAGGCGACCTGGTTTTTGATTACTGTCGATTCAAAAAGGTAACCTAAATTATTAAGGAATAGATTTCGATTCTCGATCCGATTTATTGAATTTAGCTCCACACGCATTGGCCAGTTTGAGCAAATTATCATTGAAAAAAATTTTATTTGTTTACAAAAGTTTGGGTTGGTATGATGGAAGAATTCAGATTTCGTTTTTGAAACAACCCTAATCGTATAAGGTATCCTAAGAAGAAGATAACGAACAAGTGAAGATTCTGGTGATGTTCATATCCGATATAGTGGCATTGCTGCGGTTAATACAGGTTGATGAATGAAGTGGATTACTGAATGTTTTAGTGTCTATATGGATTTTCGGAAGAATGGGTTTATATGAATTTTGATTGAATGCAGGGAAGGAGCTATACAAGGAATGATATGCAGATTTAACACTTCCCTCAATCACCACCAGACACCGACTGAAACACCCATAACTTGTTCGAGTAAAGTACTGAACGACAAGGTATTCACAAATTGAAGTTTGTCATGGGTTTTGATGAGTGTTTGCAAAGATTTAAGACAGATTTTTCAAGCGTGAAGTCAGAGAAGTTGTTAGATTTTAAGTTCACTTACAGAAAAATAAGTTTTATGTGGGCAAGGAAGAAGAAGATGAAGGTGTCTTGAAAAATCTTTAGCCGTCCATGTATACTTGAAATCGACGGTTTAGATAAAATAAAAAAATTTATTCAATTCTGTTAATTAAAACTAGACTTAACCGAGTCAAAAAAAAAGTCAACGTCTGTTTCAAGTACCAAGCACTAATTTGGACAAAAGTTAGACCAAAGGCTAATATTGGACAAAATCAAGTACCAAGCACTAAGTTGGACAAAAGTTAGACCAAAGGCTAATATTGGACAAAATGTAAGTACCAAAAACCAAATAACCCAAGAAAAATCAGTTTCATCCAGGTTTAAATTGTGATGTACATGTTTTTGATTCTTCTAAGCATCCTATCTTTTGAAGCTCTAGCTATAATAATCGCGTGCTTGATAAATAGTTATGTGATCCTTCATTAGCATAATTATCATCATGTCATTTGATTTTGTTCTAGGTTCATTAATTAAACTTTTGAGAAATGACCCTCACTGTTTTTAGTGATGTGCGCTTCAATGTCAATTCATTGTATGTTCTTTATTCAAACATCTTTATAAATTTGAATTTTATTAAGATACGTATATCTCTGATAGTTGTGGGGACAGTTTACCGAATAAGATACAATCGCCATACAACTATCCATTCATTTGGTACATAAAATTTATACCAGGCATAGAATTTTACTTGATAAGTAAAGTGAATTTCATCTTAAGTTTTGAAGGTGTCAAGTAAGCATTTGCATTTCATTACATGTGATAGTTTTACATGGTTCTTATATGTTTCCAAAATTGTACAGTGGAAACAAATATTTTAGAGATATTATGCTAATAGACCAATAATTTAATCTCGAGTAAAACCGGATTCATCCAGGTTTAATCTGCAATTTATATTATTCCAGCAGGTTTGAACTAGGACGGAACCAGTTTCATCCAGGATTAATCTCCAGTGTATATTGTTTTAGCAGGTTTAAACCTTGATATAACTGGTTTCATCCAGGTTTAGTCTGTAGTTTATGTAGTTGCAGAATAACCTACAACTACACCCTCAGTAGAATTTGTAAAACTTAAGAAGTTCTTGATGATGAATGACAATTTTTTTATTAATTCTCTCAATTGATTACAAAGAAGTATCTAAATGGAACTATAATAGTTACAACTTTCTCTATTCTCTTTCCTAAGATATTTTCTAACACTCATTAAAAGAACCTCTCTAATTTTACATTTGAACTCCTATTTATAGTAAAATTTGTACAACTGTACATGCGTTGCGAAGTATCGCAACATATCTTCTCAAGATTATTTTATGCTCGCAAACTTTTCATTCTTCTCCCGTGTTTCTTCCATCATCGTGTTATTTCTTGACACTTCCTCTTATAGTCGTTGCTATATTCACAACCCAAACTCTTGCGATATTCGGTACCTACATCTTGCCTCTTCTCATGTCATTTCTGCGAAGAAGTAATGATCGTGAGAATATAACCGTTACTTATTCTTTTTATTTGGACACGTCTTTTGTAACCGTTCTTTTCTAACTATTTCCTTATACATAAACTCCTTTTATTTCTTTCCTTATCTTTCTCTCACTTTCCCTTTTCACTTCTATAACTTTATCTTCTTATTACACTTTCAGTTATCATTCTATCTTCTTGTTTTACCTCATCATGAGTTCTCCAAGGTAATTTTCTTCTATTTCTCGCGTCTTTCACTTGTTTACCTCTTTGATTTCCGTCTAATTTATTGTTTGATTTTGATTTATTTCAGCAAAATTATTCCTCAGGAGAAACCTTCAACCAAAAACTCAAGTCCTAATCTCCGAAGAAGAAAATCTGAGAATCAAAAGGTAGTTAAAATACTGCTTTTCCTTTTTAATCAATATATTGTTGCCTCAGTTTTTAATCCACCTTTTGATTCGTAGGTTGGTGAAAAATCAAAACCCAATAAGAGATCTCGAGTAACTAAACCCACACCATTAATTTCAATCGATGACTTCCTTCCTGAAGTTGATGAAGAGTTTCCCTCTCCCCCTCGTGGAAATACTTCTTCGCAGACTCCTGCCTCTACTCCATTACCCAATTTTCAATCTCCCACCAATGTCAATTTATCAACACTTCTTCGAGATCAACCTTCGCAAGATACTTCCTCAACTTTGTCTCCCAAAAACCTATTTTTACCCCTAATCCCTTGAATGTTGTTGCTCCAAGCAATTTACAACTTGCTCTATCAAATTCTTCTCCTCTTTCTCAAGAAGCTCGAGACGGAATTTATTCAACTTTCCAAATGCTATCCGAGGTCTTAAGTAGTACTGCGAAGTCTTCAAACGTTCGTTCGCAATCTGAATTTTGTGAAGTGCTTAATAATTTTATCAATCCTGATATTTCTATTTCACGCCAATATTTGGAAAAAGAAGTTGAATTGCTTCGCCAATCTCAGGAATCCTTGAAATTGGAATGTGAGAGTCTTCATAAAGTGAATCATCAGCTTCAGAATGATTCTCTAGATTGTGCGATCCTTCGCAAGAGGAACGATGCATTAAAAGGTATTACTATTATCTCTATATTTTCTTTCCCTTTGTTTACTTCTATTCCTCACATGCTTGAAACATCCATTTAAACCCATTCCCCTTTATAAAATCTATCAAGAAATGTAGAAAGTTGGTACTTCATCATGAATCAGACGCACAAGAATCTCAAGCCAAACATGCAAGTCTTTTGAATCAATTCTCCCACTTGTCTAATCTTCATTCATGTGCTCTTGATAATTTTGATGCCCTTTTCCAAGAGAATACTCAATTAATTTATGATCGAAATTTTTGAATGATGAAATATCTCAGCTCAATTCTTCTTTAACTAAATCCGATTTAAGGATAGAATCCCTAGTAGAAGAGAATGAAACCTTATCAAAAGAACGATGTATGTACTTGAATACAATGAATGCTTCTTCGCAACAATTAAATATTCTTCAGAGTAAATGTTGCGATCAAGAAAATCTCCTTTATTTGTTAAAAGGTGAACTTGAGGAATTGAAAAGGTCTTCAGATGCCGAAAGAAGTTCATTTGCTGCCGAGAAGAAATCCCTTCTTAATAAGAATATGATATTAAGTACTAAGAGAAATAAACTTAAAGAAGATTACTCTCAACTAGAAAGTCTTAATGCCAAACTTGCGAAGGATAAAAATTATCTTCTTTCCAAAGATCAAAAGCTTCAATCTAGACTTAAAGGATTAGTTGGCGATGGTTTTGACAATGCGATGGATCAGATGAAGAGTTGTTGTCTATCTTTATCTCAATTTCTTTCTTCACAAATAGAAGGTAGTTTTAAAATTTGAATGCCTTTGGTATACCTTTCAATTTTGTTATATTCGCAAAACTGATTTTTTAAATTTTGTTTCACTCGCAGAATCTGAAAACAACCTTCGCAGTGCTAAAGTTGGACTAGAAGCCTCTTGTTTTGAGCTTCGCAAGAAAAACGCTCTGCTTTATACTCGTTTGATCAACTCTCGTGATCGTGTCACTCGAAAATTCAACTATCTTGCTTACGCCAAAGATATCGAAGATACCAACCATCAGAAGGCTATACTTCGTGAAAGTCATCTGAAAGCTCAAGTCTTTGCGAATAACATTCTCTTATCAAGGTCCTTGCCTCCCGTGAGAATTACACCTCTGAAAATATCTGATGATTAGGTTGCTCGTGATCCTGATAGTGATTTTGATTACGAGAGTGACGATGAAGGACTTGATTTGGAAAAAGAATCTATCCCTCAAGGAGATGTTCCTGTTGATTATCCTACCCCTCCTAAAGATCCAAGACAAAACGTTGATGAGGAGATTTAAGCATGATGGATTATTCTACTGTTATTCTTCTTTTTAACAACTTTGTTTTCCTTTCTTTTGAATTCTTTCTCTTGGTTACTGTTGATTCTCTTTTCTCTGAACGATCCTGCTTACTGCTTGTTTTCCTTAATAAGCATACTTTGTACTTTGCGAAACTACTTTGATCTCTCTCTAGATTTGCATGACTTGATCATATGAAGAGAAATACTATGTCTTGAAGACCTAACTTAGTATTCCCTTTCCCCTTATTATTGCACTTCAGATGATCAATTATTGTTGTAGATATTAAAATACCTGCCTCGCCTAAGTTGCGAAGTTTTAATTTGTTGCGAATTAAATAATAAATTTCCCCTTTGAAGTATAAGAAGTATGAAATCTCCGTGAAGAATTACGAAACATCCTTGAAAAAGTATAGGAAGTATGAAATATTCTTAAAGAAGCATAAGAAGTATGAAACATCCTTAAAGAAGTATACGAAGTATGAGGCATCCTTGAAGAAGTATAAAAAATTTCAATTCATGAAGAAACAGTCATTGTTTGAAGAAATATAAGAAGTATTAAATCTCTTAAAAGTAAAAGAAGTATTGAACCCTTATGAATATGATTGCGAACAAAATTGCTTCTATGCTTATGAATTCTTAACATATATTCTCGTTAAATTTTTCCCATAATATTGATGGTATTGATTTCATTAATTATTGTGGTCTTATCATGCCTTCCTAAGTAAATGTCTTATTTTGCCACCTCTTTTTGTGATGATATTTTTGCGATAATATGACAAGTCTGAACATTCTTGTGAATATACAACCTCGTGACATTATCGTCTTGCGATGAAATCGCAGGACGTTATCACACTTTCATGTAATAACCCATTGATCTCATCTTAACTTTATTGTATGTAACTCTGCGAATATGTTTTTTTTTTTTTATATTCGCAGAAATATGATTATTGCACAAATATGACAAGTCTTTATGTTCTTGCGAACAAGAAGCCTCATGACATTTGCGTCTTATAGCACGTATCAGCTCCATAATGGAGGGTGCTGCCCTTTATCTTCCACTTGGTTTCCCCTTCAAGGAAGTGTACATCGACCATACAAGGTTAGCTCTTCCCATCCGGTTTTGCAAACAACCAGCTTTTGATCGCAACCTCTTATCCTTTTTTCCTATAGGGCTTATAGTTACGAGGTTGCACCCTATGGATTATCTTTGGGCCAAGTGCATCATTTGCCAAGACTTGTCAAGAATGGAAGATGTGATTCAAACCCATCCGGAACTCTTGACTCAACCGTGTACCTCGGCGCCTTGATCGTTTTCTACACTTCTTGAGAAAGACAGTATGCCTTAGTCGCCCAACCTATATCTTGGTACTTCGCAATATTAGATTGAGAATCCAAGGTGTCTAACCCGGATAGGTACCCCGATTTTGGGTTGTACCCCGTAATGTCCATGTACTTAGGTTTCTTGGTGGTGTTCCGGTTTCCCTGAGCCATGCTTATAGGTACCCTCTTAAATGACGTACTTTAGGACTTTGCCTCTTACGAAATGTTGCTTCGCAAACTAGGGTGTACGCCACAAAGGTTTGCCTGTGTAAAATTTCTGCGGCTTTTTTTTTTTTTTTTTTGAAATCTAATCACAGTTTGCGGTCTTTTATTCGCAAGTAATTTTTGCGTCTCTCTTTAATGAAATCTAATCGCAATAAGAGTTAAAAATTCGTAATTTAAGCTTCGCACGAGCGAACCATATTCGCAAAATATTTCATGAGGTTTATGGATAATACCTTTTTAAATACAATCTATTCCAGGGTCGACCAAGTCTTAAACCCATGTCTCTCCCTTCGGATCCATCAGTCGATAAGCTCCACTTCCTACAACCTCTTTGATGACATATGGTCCATCCCATTTTGGTGCTAATTTTCCTCCATTTTCTTTCTGGTATGGAGGCGTTTCTCGCATAACCAAATCCCCTGGCTTGAACTCACGTTCGATAACTCTCTTGTTATATTCTCGAGCTAATCTTTCTTGATAAACTTTCACATATCGCAACACCTTTTCTCTTTTTTCTTCTAAATCATCCAATTCACTTAATATCACTCCTGCGCTTAAATTTCTTTCCCAGGCTTCTTTCTTTGTAGTCGGAATTATAACCTCTGTTGGCAATACAGCTTCTACTCCATATGTTAAGCAATAAGGAGACATTCCAGTTGCCTCTCTTCTAGTTGTATTGTATGCCCAAACTGCGCTAGGTAATTGTTCGCACCACCCTTTGAGATGTCCTTCTAATTTATTTTTGATCGTGTATGCGATTGTTTTATTTGTTGCCTCTGCCTTTCCATTAGCTTGTGGATATAATGGAGTTGATTTCCCACATTTTATCCTAAAAGCACTGAGTAACATCTCTATATTCTGCCCTTCAAATTGTTTCCCATTGTCGATACTAATTGTCTTTGGAACTCCATACCTACAAATGATATTCTCAAATATAAATGTAAAAACATCCTTATCACGAATATGTTGTACTGCTTTTACTTCTGCGAGCTTCGTGAAATAATCTGTTGCGACTATTAAAAATCTTCGTGAATATGTTGAGTTCCCTTTCTACTTCCATTGCAATTGCTTCTTCAATTTGTTCTTCCTCTTTATTTACTGATGGGTGTTGAATTGTTTGGATTTTGATATTTCTTGCATTAGGGTTTGTCATCATACTTGGAATGAATGCAAAAGCATCTGCGAGTCGATTGTATTTCCTTGTGATATGCCTCCATTTTAGCTTTGGTATCTTCGAAGATAATTCATCAACGAGTTTCTTGTATTTCTTCAAGGAAAACTCATTTGTGGTATATTCCCCTTTAATTTGACAAATTACCAACTGAGAATCACTTGTTATTCTTATACTTTCAAGCTTCTTTTCTATTTCGATCTTCAATGCATGCACTACAGCTTCGTACTCTGTTTCATTATTCGTAGATGCAAATTCCAGTCTGAATGAAAATGTTGTTCTTTCTCCTTCTGGTGAAATGAACACAACTCCTACTCCATTCCCCTCACTGTTGGATGATCCATCTACTAGAATTTCCCATCTATTTGGTTCTGTTAACAAATCTTTTGGATTCCCAAATTCTTCTTCAACATCCATCATCTCTTCTACTGCCTCGTCTTCTTCCAAAGGAAATTCTTCCAAAAAATCTGCGACAACTTGTGATTTTTGCGATGATAATACTTCGTACTTTATCTTGTAATGGTTTATTTGTGCATTCCACCTTTCTATTCTTCCTGATCTTTTTGTGTTCTTCATAACTGACTCAATTGGAACTTTGGTAACCACTTTTATCACATGTGCTTGAAAGTATATTCACAATTTGAATGATGCATAAACCAGAGCTAAAATTAACTTCTCCATTTTAGAATAATTCCTCTCTGCTGTATTAAAAGTTTTGCTGATGTAGTAAATGGGCCTTTCTACTCCTGCGTCCGTTCACAACAAAACTGCACTTAAAGCGTATTGAGTTGTTGCGAGGTATACCAATAATTATTCATCTTTCTCTGGTTTCTGTAATATGGATGTATTCGTAAGATACTCCTTGATCCCTTGAAAAGCTTTTTCACATTCATCAGTCCACCTGAATTTTGCTCCCTTCTTAAGTATGTTGAAGAAATGTTTGCACTTATCTGACATTCGCGAAATAAACCTTCCAAGTGAAGCTAAGAGTCCATTCAGCTTTTGCACAGGTGTTGGCATGTCACGAACTGCTTGTACCTTTTCTGGATCAACTTGTATTCCCTCCTTTGATACTATGTATCCCAAGAATTTTCCTGACGCAACTCCAATTATACATTTTTCAGGATTTAATTTGATGTTGAATTTTCTCATTTGTTCAAATATTTCCTTCAAGTCCCTCACATGGTCTTTGGCTTCTTTACTTTTTATCAACATATCGACTACATATACCTCTAAGGTTTTATGTATCCACTTTGCGAACAACTTTTCAACCATTCGTTGATAAGTAGCACTTGCATTTCGTAAACCAAATGGCATCTTCACATAGCAATATAAACCTCTTGGAGCAAAAAATGCAGTATGTTCTTGGTCTTCTTCTGCGAGTGATATTTGATTGTACCCTTTATATTCATCAAGTGAAGTAACTCTGTCATGTCCTGTAGCTGATTCCACCATTTGTGGTATATCCGCAATGGAAAACTATCTTTTGGACAGGCTTTGTTTAGATCAGTGAAATCTATGCAAATCCTTATCCCTTTATTCTTCTTCGGAACAATGACCATATTTGCAATCCATTATGGATATTTTGCTTCTCTTATGATTCCCGCATCCAACATCTTTTGCAATTCTTCTTCTATTTGTGTATGGTAATTTTGCGAAATCTTTCTAATTCTTTGCTTAAATGGTCTCACACTTTTATCTATGTTCAATCTATGACACGCCACTGATGGATCAATTCCTGGTATTTCATCTACACCTCCTGCGAATATATCTTTGTATTCTCGTAAAAGATCAATAGTTCTTTTTTCTTCTTCTTCGTCCATCTTAGTTCCAATTCGCAAGATTAAAGGCTCCTCTTTACTTCCAATATTTATTTCTTTGGTTGGTTCTGCTGCGACATAACTAGAACTTTGCTCTCCCATAGGTGTTGGCTCTTTGATTACTTTCATTGGCTCTCCTTCTTTTTCTCTCGGGATCTCACTTGGTATTCCTCTTCCTTCTTTTGCTCTTATTGTGTACACCCCGAACTCTTCTTCCTTTTTGCTTCCCTCGCAAGTTTTCTCGTTAACTCGTTTCTTTCGTCTCTTCCTCCACACTGTTTTACTTGATCGATAACAAAATTTTGCACTATCAAGATCTCCTTTTATCTTTTGTATTTCGCTTGGTGTAGGAAACTTAATTGATTGATGTAATGTCGAAACAACAGCTTTAATCTCATGAATCCATGGTCTTCCTATCAGCATATTATATGGATATTCCATATCTATTACACATAAAACTATGTGTGTTTCAATTTCCCCCAGCAATACTCGTAACATTATTTCCCCTTTGGATTTTGTTGCAGATTTTCCCAATCCATGGATAAGATATTCTGAATTTGTAATTTCTTCATCTTTGATCCCCATCCCCTTAAGTGCATGATAAAATATAATATCAACAGAACTCCATGTATCAATCAAAACTCGGTTTAATTTCCATAATTCTATAGATTTTGTAGCTTTCTTCTCTTCTCGCATGATTGGGATTGTGACTACTAATGGTGAAGTGTGGTTCAAGTCTTCATCTGGAATTTCTGCTACTGAAAATGTGATTTTATGCTTTTCCCATTCTTTCAAAGTTGTTATCTTCTCCACCTCCATAATCTTTCTTCCTCTACAATCTCGTTTGTGTATCTTTCCCTTTATGTTGTTATGAAATTCATCAATCATTATATTTGTGATCATATTACATTCTTCTTTTTTACAATCTTCATCTGCTGATTCCATTTGATCTTTAAATTTCCAAAATTCCTTCAAATTTCTGTTATGATGATCAACAGAATTCCCTGTTTCTAGCGCCAATTATGTAGTTGCGTAACCTACAACTACACCCTCAGTAGAATTTGTAAAACTTAAGAAGTTCTTGATGATGAATGACAATTTTCTTATTAATTCTCTCAATTGATTACAAAGAAGTATCTAAATGGAACTAGAATAGTTACAACTTTCTCTATTCTCTTTCCTAAGATATTTTCTAACATTCATTAAAAGAACCTCTCTAATTTTACATTTGAACTCCTATTTATAGTAAAATTTGTACAACTGTACATGCGTTGCGAAGTATCGCAACATATCTTCACAAGATTATTTTATGCTCGCAAACTTTTCATTCTTCTCCCGTGTTTCTTCCATCATCGTGTTATTTCTTGACACTTCCTCTTATAGTCGTTGCTATATTCGCAACCCAAACTCTTGCGATATTCGGTACCTAAAGTTTATATACTTCAGCATGTTGAAACTAGTTTTATCCAGGTTAAATCTGCAACATACATGTTTAACTAGGATGAAATTAGTATGAGTATAACTTGAATTTGTTCTCAGCAATGTTTAACCATATGAATCAGGTTTCATCCTGTTTTAAATTTGGTTAAATTTGTTTTCATCAATGTTGAAAAAGCGGGGGTCTAACAACCTCATCCAATATTTCGATTAGCAATCTGTATGGACAACTCCGAGTTGTTTTTCTAGAGAATCAACTAGACTCAATCAATATAAAATACTCAAGGAGTTATTATCTCAATCTCTTGATTTGATTTACTCAAGCAAATAGGATTCACGAGTCTTAATCAAAGAGAGATAACTTGGATGGTACCAAAGACCAATATTTATGTGTCAATCGATTTAAATCAACAACCAATACGGCCGGATATTCTAATCGATTGAACAACGCACAACCTGTATTATTTCTATTATATAACAAAATATAATGCAGAAAAGAAATAACACATACACCAGAATTTTGTTAACGAGGAAATCGAAAATGCAGAAAAATCACGGGACCTAGTCCTGATTAAACATACACTGTATTAAGCCGCTACAGACACTGGCCTACTCCAAATTAACTTCGGTCTGGACTGTAGTTGAACCCCAATCAATCTCACACTGATCCAAGGTACAATTATGCTCATACGCCTCTAATCCCAGCAGGATACCGCGCACTTGATTCCCTTAGCTGATCTCACCCACAACCAAGAGTTGCTACGACCCAAAGTCGAAGACTTTAGAAAACAAATTTGTCTCACACAGAAAAGTCTACAAGATAGATAAATTCGTCTCCCACGAATAAACCTATGAGTATTTTTTCCGTATTTTGATAAATCAAGGTGAACATGAACAAATCAATAAAACCAGACTTATATACCCGAAGAACAGCTCAGTTTTATCAATCACCTCACAATAGTCTTAATCGACGCAGCGGAAAAAGATATTGTGGAATCACAAATGATGAGACGAAGATGTTTGTGATTACTTTTATATCTTGCCTATCGGAGATAGAAATCTCAAGCCAATTATTACAATTGTACTCGTACGATAGAAACGACAAGATCAGATCACACAACTACAAGAAAAGTAGTATCGGTCTGGCTTCACAATCCCAATGAAGTCGTTAACCTGGTTTTAGAAGAAGAAAACCAAAGGTTAAAGGAGAATCGACTCTAGCTTAGCAAACTAGTATCACACAAAAAGTGTGGGGATTAGGTTTCCCAGTTGCTAGAGTTCTCCCATATATAGTCTTTCAAATCAGGATTTGCAATCAATGTTAGCTTAGTAACAAAGCATTCAATATTCACCGTTACATGAAAACCTGATTAGATACAAGTTAATATCTCTCAACCGTTAGATCGAAAACTTAGCTTGCCATACACGCATGTACTTGACGATTTTGGCTTCGTGTAACTGTACCCAAACGTGTACAATAGTTGGTTCAATATTAGTCAACCAAATGATAACTTTCATATCGACTATATTCTTCTTCACCATAACTAGTCCAAATAACTCAAATGAACTAGTTAGAGAGTTGTTCAATTTCTATGAGATCTTATGTACTACACAAGACACAATTGAAGAAAAAATGATGTGATTCACTTTAATCGATTCGTGAACTATAAAGCCACGATTTGCAATAGCATTCCTTAGAAAATTTAAATAAGTTCACGAACATCGTTTTTATAAATAACCACTCAAGTTCGCGGACTGGGTTCGCGGACTTAAGTAACAAGTTGGAGTTCATAAACTCCAGCAGAAATTCTCGGGTTCGAGAACTTCCGTTAGTTCATGGACTGAAACCGAGCTACAACTCCAGCAGAAATTCTCGGGTTCGAGAACTACGCACGTTCGTGGACTGAGTTCGTAAACTGGGTTGACTGCTCAAGTTCCGGTTTCACTTGATCAACAAAGTTCGCAAACTTCGGTTCAAGTACTAAGGACTTATACATATATGTGTTACCACAACAATATTTATATCCCCCAGTGGTTACATTGTTTAAACTCTCATTTCAATCATTGAAACATTCTCAGAGCACGTCATATAGTTGTTATTCACAAACTAGTTTTGTCAGAGGAATTTCCAAAGAGATTGAAACATAACATGACTTTCATCACTAGGTAAAAATGAACTTGGCTAAAGCGAAAGCTTTACCAACACACATTTCGAGAAATAAATAAGCGAGATATACTCAGCTCGAAATGTCACATGTGTATATATTTAGTCTATATAGTATAACGACTTTTGTCTCAAGATAGGAGATATAGTAGATAGACTTTTGAGTGATAGATAAGTTCAAGTCTCCACATACCTTTTAGTCAATGAAAATCCACTGGTTCCTTGAGTATTCCTTCGTCTTGTATGATGATTGCCATGGAGTTCTTAAGCTCAACTAAACTTTCTATCCTAGTCCGAGACCTTAGCTATAGTAGACTAGAAATCAAGACTTTATATTTTTGATCACTAACATTGAAAAACATGCTTGATATTGCAACGCATGCGAGTTCGACCGAGCAATGCTCTAGCAATCTCCCCCTTTGTCAATTTTAGTGGCAAAACTATTAATATATATGAAATTCAAAAAATATATAAATAAAATTTGTAGCTCCTATTCCACATGTCTAATCTTCGACAATACTCGAAATCTTCGTCACTTCCAAGTAGTCCAATGATCCCAAAGGTTGTATGTTTAGCATCATCGTTGTTAAAAATTCGTAGCTATAACAATGAGAAAAGCATCGGTTCTCTATCATTGTTATACAATGTCATAGTATTATTACACATCGTCAAAGTCCAATTGCATCATAACTTCAACAACAATACTATGGTGATACTTCACTCCCCCTTAGTCAATACTCTATCTCTCATGGAAAGCACTCCCCCTTACATAATGATCCGAAAACCATATGTATTTGTAGTATGAACTACATATTAATTCTCCCCATTTTTGTCAATACAATTGGCAAATGTACAAAAACGAGATCCTAATGAAATTTCCGTAAGAGACATTTCATGACCAAAGGTAAATGTATATCATCTTGTTTATATGCAATCATAAATCCGAAGCTAAATGCATTCATCAATGAGTTCATAAAGATACAAGATAACCCCTATAATATTTCACATACGCACTCCCTACAAAGATTTGGCAATTAAGCACAAGTTCAAAAGAACTCTCCCCCATAATATGTCATTCCCTAAGGAAGAACAAGAGCGACCATAATTTCAAAAGAAAAAAAGGATTTCTTTAGACTCAAAAAATTGCATACAAGTATGAATTTGGAATCCAACAAGAAATATTCAATCAAATTAACCAAAGCGAACTAAGATTAATTTGACTAAATATGCTTAACACAAGTAAACTTATGGAGACTTAAAAAATCAATTAGATTGATCACAAGAAAACTTGCAAATAATCTAATTGTCATACTCAACCAAACTAATTACAAGTATAATCAATTTAATTGGACATTCTCGACATAAGAATATCTATGGAGCATTGACTAAGTTAATCATAAAAATAACCATCCTAGTCAATTATGCTCAACATGAGAAGAACTTACGGAGTGCTAACTAAATAACCATACTAGATGATTGATTTAGTTCATTTGGGATCAACATAAGAGATTATGGAACCCCGACTAAGATTATCATAAGATATGACAACCTTAACCGTACATGTACTCAACATAAGAAAACTTATGAAATACAAACTAAATAACCACACAAGTTGATTAATTTAGTTCTTAATGCTCAACATATAGCATCTCATGGAACAACCAACCATGCCAATAAGGAATCGACTTAGTCGTATCGTGCTCAACATAAGATACACAATGGATCCTTCACGATAATACATAAAAAATGGATCAATAAGGATCTATACCGTGGATAACACAAGGATTCATTCTATGTTTCTATCACCATTTGCACAATGACATACAATAAACATAATCCTTGAATCACAAAAGATTCAAGGATATCAATTCACGAACGACTTTACTTTTGACAAAATATGGGACAATCAAGTTCACGGACGTAAATACACAAATACCATCATAAAACTGCAATATATAAAATCATTGTAGTTGCAGGAAATCCCACACTACACCCTTGTTAAGATTTTACTATAATCAACTCATAATTGAAGATTAAAAACAACACTTTATTATTTTGTTCTTAGAAATGTTTACAGAAATGGAAGAATTCAAGATTACAACTATTCTCTTGAAGTTTCTCTCTCCTCGAGACTTTCTTAACTCTCAAAAATACATCATCATTTTCTGGACACATTGGGTCTATATTTATAGGGTAGTTACATAGTGGATGACAGCTAAGTTTTCCTCTTATTTCGGGTTGGTCATGCGATTGTATCGCGATAGTTACAATATTCATTCTCGCAAGCTTTATAACCATCGCGGGACAAACATGCTTTTCTCATGTTTTCTTCAATCGTTAGTTATTACGTCGCTCTTTTGACTGTTTTTGTGACACTCGCAAAGTGTAGTTGAAGATCTTGCGGTGATGCTTGCTGGGAAGTTTTGTTAATCTCGCAGAGAAGTATTGTAGAGATATTCTGGTCCTACATCTTGCCTCTTCTCATGTCTTCTTTGCAAAGTGGAGAGGATATGAGAATCTTCAATTCTTTAAAGTGCTCACAGCCTCTTTTATTTCCATATTTTGTTCTCGACATTGCTCCGTTAATTTAGCTTAACCGCCTACACGTGTTGTAAATTCATCTTTTTACTGACACGTCTTTACTCAACAGGTTACTCCCTTTTTCCTATAAAAGGTAGAGTTAGACTACAAAACCGATTTTCCTCTTCTATTTCTCTATCTTCTTCATCTGTTTATTTTATCTTTCGTCTGCAACTTTTCTTCTTCTTCATATTCTCCTGCTACTGTTCTAATGGAATCATCAAGGTATGTTTTTTGATTATAATCTTTATTTGATTTAATTTTTACTCATATTATTCGATCTTCTCTATTTGATCCTTCATAACTCCCGTATTATGTTTTCTCTTCAGTGGAACTATCCCTAACACCCAATCCTCAGTTCAAAACCCTAATGCTCGCAAAAGGCTAACTGATAAGAAGAAGAGAAGTTTTGCGAATGATAAGGTGGTAAGAAATACATCCTATTTCTTAATAACAATATTGTTGCCTCTGTTTCTTATCTAAGTTATTATTCGCAGAATGTCGAGAACATCGCTAATCCTCCCAAAAGACCTCGTCAGTTTAAAACTCTTGAGGCTGATTTATCCATCCCCACATTAACATCTGCAAGAGTTACTCCCACACCCTCGCAATTGGATCCTCTTTCTTTTACCTGCGAGAATATCGCTGCCAACACCTCTATTTCTTTTGATTCTTTGACAAATCAAGCTCCTGAAATTGCTGTGACTAAAGATCCTTCTAGCCCTTTAATGCCTTCAACTGTTGGTTTTCCCAACACTCCTCCTTCTGATAATACAACCATCGCAAATGACTCAAATCGTCAACTTGTCCTCGTTATCACTTCACCCTCTACATCTCTTCCTCCATCAAACGAAACCTTAGCAGGAGTTGATGTTGCTTTTAAAATTTTATCTAATATTTTAGACGATGCTAGAAAATCTTCTTCTGACTCTCTGCAGTATGAAGTTTGTGAGACCTTACTCAAATATTTTAGCTCTGATAGTACTGCTTTACGAGCATCTTTAGAAAATAAAGTTGAAGCTCTAAGAAAAAGCCTTCAATTCAAAATTTCTGAATGTGATACTCTGAACCATATGCGTCGCAACTCTTCACTTAACTGCGAGAACCTTCGTAGAAAAAATGACGAGCTGAAAGGTACAATTTTCCTGCCTCTACCTATTTGTCTTTCTGTTTTTCTTTCATATCCTCTGTACTCAAGTCTCCTTCTTAAATTCTTGGTTCATATATTAGTTTCAAATCGGACCCGTTTCATGGAAAAACTTAAATTTGAATCTATTGCTGAAGAAGCTCGTGTTGAAAGAGATTCTTGGATGGACCAGTATAATAGATTAGATAATCTCTACACATATTCGATCGATCAAATAGATAATCTTACTAATGAGAATAATCAACTATCGCAAAGTCAAAATTTATTAAGTAACGAGATTACTCGTCTCTCATATTTGTTAACCAAGTCTAACTTGGCGGTAGAATCTTTATCAGACGAAAATAGAACTTTATCCCAAGAGAAACATAGATTTTAAAGCTTGATGGAGATTTCTTCGCAGCAATTGAGTAATCTACAAAGAATATGTGATAATCAAGATCAATCTCTTCGTTCTCTTAAAGATGAACTCAAGGAAGTAACTGAATCATCTGCTGCTGAGAAAGACATACTTATTAAGGGTAGATTAACTCTTAGCTTAAAGGCCATCAAGCTTCAAGATCAATACTCCCAATTAAAGAAATCCCATTCTTTATTAGCAAAGGAAAACTCATATCTACATTCCAAAGAAGAAAATATGAAATCTCGTCTGAAGGGTATGGTTGGCGATAAATTTGATGACGCTATGAATCAATGGGAAAACTGTTTTTTTACATTAATCCAAAATTTAACCTCTCAAAAAGAAGGTAGTCTATTGACTACCTCATTTGTTGAAATTTCTGTCAAATTTTACGTTATGTTTCTTGCGATATCTTTGTCTGAATAACATTTAATTATTTTTGTTGCTCGCAGAATCTGAAAGAAATCTTCATTCTACCATCGCTGACCTTACTGATAAATTGGATAAAGTTCACAAAGAAAACAGGATTCTCACTTCTGATCTTATAGAAGCTTGCGATAAGGCATATAGAAGGCTTGATTATCTCGAGTACTTCAAAAATATAGAGATTAGAAACCGCGACAGAGGTTTCCTTCGCAAGGTTCACCTTAGTGCTGAAGTTCTTGTTAATGATATTCTGATATCCCATTCTCTCCCTCCTATATCTGTTCCTCCTCTAAAAGTTGATGATGATGAAATCCCTCTTCCTATGGACAAGGATTTAGAATATGTACCCGTTGAAGAAAATGTTGAAGAAGATAAACCAGAAGAAGAAGAAAAAAGTTCTCCCAGAGAAGGAGAAATTCGTAATGAGAAAAATGTTGGTGATGCTGATAATAACAGTAAAAATCCTGAGTCTGGTGAGACCATCACTGAAGCTTGAATTTCATTCTTAATTTATTTTCCTTCTTCTTTCTTGCGAGCAATGGCTTGTAACTTTTGCAACTTTTGATTTTTATTTACTTTGAACATTCTCAAGGAAGATAATGAGATCTTATTTATTCATTCCCCTACTTTCCCTTTATTAACTTTCTTGAGATGTTGGATTATTTCCTGTATCTTCTTGTGAAGATAGGAATATATCTGCGATGTAATGAATTCTTGCGATATTCTGAAAAATTCCGAAGAAAGTTGCATTCTCATATATTCTCGTGCGAGGAGAAAATATTTCCTGCATTCTGAAATAGTTAATGTTTAATATTATTCTGTTGGTCTTATTTTGCCTTCTTAGTTAAAGGTCTTATTTTGCCAAACTTTTCTTTATGCGACAAAATCGCAGGACGTCTTTACATTTGTATGTAAAAACCCATTGATCTTGCCTTATCCTTGTTTCTTAGTATTTTCTGGGACAATATGACAGGTCTATATCCTCTTGCGAGAATAAAGTCCTATGACATTGCCATCTTGCGATGAAATCGCAGGACGTCTTTACACTTTCGTGTAAAAACCCATTGATCTCATCTTAACTTTTCTCTTTTGTCTTGTTGCCTTTATATAAATTTTGTCACGCGACAATATGATAGGCCTAAATGGTCTCACGATCATAAAGCCCCATGACATTGCCGTCTTAAGACACTTATCAGCTCCCTAATGGAGGGTGCCGCCCTTATATTTCCCCTGGTTGCCCCTTCAAGGAGGGCACATCGGCCATACAAGACTAGCTCCTCCCATCCAGATTTGCCAACAACCAGTTGTTTTTCGCAGCCTCTTGTACTTTATGCCTATATGGCTTATAGTTACAAGACTGCACCCTAAGTGGGGTTTTCTTCGGGCCGAGTGCATCATAGCCAATACTTTCCAAGGATGGACATGGTAGTTTCGTACGCCCCGGGCACCCTTGACTCAACCGTGTACCTCGGCGCCTTGGTCATACTCTGCACTTCTTAGAAGAGGTTCTTAGTCGTCCAACCAGGGTATAACCTTATATAATTGGAAATCCAAGATCCCTCTCATGGATAGGTTTTCTTTAACCCCAACATCTTCATAACTCAGGTTCCAGCAGCGGTATAACCTTATCCCTGAGTCATGTAAAGAGATTCCCCCTTATATGATGCACTATTAGGTCTTACATTTGCCTCTTGCGAAATTTTATTCGCGAACAAGGGTGCACTCCATAAAGGTTCATCCCATTCTATTAATCTTTGCGAAATTTTTATTCTCCTTTCTTGCGATTATGCTCACAGCTCTGGCTTTGCTTTGTTATTAGAAGAATCTCTCAGTTGTAATCAATTTTTTTTTACAACATACCTGTATCTCTTATCTTGAAGAAGTTGTCATTGATAATATCTTTTCAGAAATAGTCTATTCCATGGTCTTCAAGTCTTTGACCAACATCTCTCCCTTCAGGGTCCATTAGTTTGTATGCCCCAGTTCCAACTATCTCTTTAATGATGAATGGTACATCCCATTTTCTCGCCAATTTTCCACCATTCTCTAGCTGATAACTTGGTGTTTCTCGTAGCACTAAATCGTCAGGTTGAAATTCACGTTTCTTAACACGTTTGTTGTACTCGCGAGCTAATATTCGCTGGTAATTTTCCATATGTTGCAAAGTTTTTTCTCTTTTTTCTTCTAATTCATCCAATTTATTTAAAATCATTCCAGCACTTAGATTTCTTTCCCAAGCCACTCTTTTTGTTGTAGGAATAGCTACTTCTGTTGGAAACACAGCTTCAACTCCATACGTCAAACAAAAAGGTGACATTCCAGTAACTTCTCGTCTAGTTGTATTGTAGGCCCATATTGCATTATGCACCTATTCGCACCATGCTCTGTGGTATCCCTCTAGCTTATTTTTTAAGATGTCTGCGATTGTCTTATTAGTTGCTTCAGCTTGACCATTTGCTTGTGGATATAGAGGAGTAGATTTTCCACACTTTATCTTAAATGCATTGAGTAGCAATTCTATATTCTTCCCTTCAAATTACTTTCCATTATCAGACACCAACTGTCTTTGGAATCCCAAATCTGCAAATTATATTCTCAAATATGAATGTAAAAATATCTTTATCGCGGATATGTTGTATTGCCTTTACTTCTCCCCATTTTGTGAAATAATCTGTTGCGACAATTAGATATATTCTTTGTCCAGAACCAGGCACAAATGGTCCCACAATATCTAACCCCCATTTCCCAAAAGGTCATACACTTGTTGAAGATGATAATGGTGCTCCTGGTGCATGTATCTTCTTTCTATATCGCTGGCAATCTTTGCAACACCTTGAGAGTTGTTTTGCATCTTCATGCATACATGGACAGTAATAGCCTTGCATTTTTGTTTTATATGCCAAAGATCTTCCTCCACTATGATTACCAGCATCACCACTATGCAACATCTTCAATATTTTTTGTCCTTCTTCCCTCGTAAAACATCTTAGAGATGGTCCATTAAAAGATCTGCGGTATAATACTCCATCTATTAATTCATAATTGGTTGCCCTAATTTTTAATTTATGTGCCTCCAATCGATTTCTTAGGATTTATCCTCTTGCCAATAAGAAGGTAGTTTGGATGGTTACAAACTATAATTCCTCTTGGAACAGGTACGCAATAATTTTCTTGCGAGAATGAACATGATATGTTGAATAAGACATTTCTTCATCCTTATATCCCATTTTCTTAAAAGTATGATAAAATATTATATCTACCGAACTTCCTGCATCCACCAAAGTTATATTCATAGCCCATTCTTCTACAGATTTTATTGACTCCTCCTTTCTCATTGGTATAGTGGATACTGTGATTACCAATGGAGATGTATGACTTAGATTTTCTTCTGGTATTTCTGCTGCTGTAAATGTGATCTCCTGCTTTTCCCAATCTTTCAATGGTGATATTTTTTCCACCGTCATAATTTTCCTTCCTTCAAAATCCCGTTTGTGTATCTTCCCCTTAATATTTTCATGAAATCTATCAATCATTGTTCTTGTTACCATATCACACTCCAATTTTCTACAATCCTCTTTGATTCTAATCATCCTTTCTTCAATTATCTCACTGATTTGTTTTATGTTTTTCTTAATCTTCCTATCTTCTTCTTCACCTTTTTCTATGATTTCGCTAATTCAATCCCTGTTTCGGGCGCCAAAATGTAGTTGCAGGAAATCCCACACTACACCCTTGTTAAGATTTTACTATAATCAACTCATAATTGAAGATTAAAAACGATACTTTATTATTTTGTTCTTAGAAATGTTTACAGAAATGGAAGAATTCAAGATTACAACTATTCTCTTGAAGTTTCTCTCTCCTCAAGACTTTCTTAACTCTCAAAAATACATCATCATTTTCTGGACACATTGGGTCTATATTTATAGGGTAGTTACATAGTGGATGACAGCTAAGTTTTCCTCTTATTTCGGGTTGGTCCTGCGATTGTACCGCGATAGTTACAATATTCATTCTCGCAAGCTTTATAACCATCGCGGGACAAACATGTTTTTCTCATGTTTTCTTCAATCGTCAGTTATTACGTCGCTCTTTTGACTGCTTTTGTGACACTCGCAAAGTGTAGTTGAAGATCTTGCGGCGATGCTCGCTGGGAAGTGTTGTTAATCTCGCAGAGAAGTATTGTAGCGATATTCTGGTCCTACAATCATAAAGATTAATACTGCAACCATCATCTTCCAAACAAACTAAATCTAAAAACAAGAAGATGAAAAACATTGGATATAGCTATGTGTAATCACAATAATGGCTATTCCAAAACACTAGTTATTCTTCTAAACAATATAAGAAAAATAGAAGATTTACTAGACATGCTGAACTTGATTTGCAACTAAAGATCGAACTACAGTAAGTTCATCAGATGCTTTCTATAGTTCATTCTTTAGAAACTCAAGATTCCTTGTTGCTATTCCGAGATGTTCACGAACGACTTCAAAATCACGAAGAATATTTCCTACCAATTATGAAGACAAATTGAACTGGTAGGTTGTTTTCATGATCAATAGCCTGATGAAAAATTATGAAAATAGGGTCTTCATGAAACTCAATAGCCTTATCCTCCATAATCACCTCTTTGTTGCTTCTCTCCATTGTGCCAAGAATCCAGAAGAATCTTTTTATCCTTATAGAATAAGGTGTCAAATAATGACATATATATAAGGGGGTTCATATAAAACCCTATGCACAAGGATGTCCGTGTGGTTCTTGTGAACGTGCACCAGTGGTCATAGATGACCAAAACAAGGAGGACCAAACAAGAAGAGTTCAACAAGGAATTTTTAACCAAAAACATCCTACAAAAAGAGCTCAAAATAAATTTTGAAACACATACACCTTTGACAGTTTTCTCAAGACACTTCCTTGAGAACATGGAGCATCCTTCTTATTCTGAAGAAGAATGCTACAAAAAGTAGTCATGGTGTATTAGGATGAGCATTTTGCTCATCATCGCTGACTTCTCCTTTTTCTCCTTCACAGGAATGTAGAGACAAATCACTCAACAATAGTGAAGAACTTTTACTATGAGGGAAATTAGGGGTACCTGAGTTAGCCGCTTTCCAAGTTTTGGAGACGCCCCGTTTGAGTATGTTTATACTTGTCTTAAGTTCTGAGACTCGATTATTTATGTGGAGAAAACCTGGGATAGAATTCTTGGATTCACAGTCTTTCATGGAACTTGAACTCTTTTTATTTCTCCTATCCCTCTTTCTCTTTTCAGGGTTGTTTGTTACCCATTTGTTGTTCTTCCTTCTACCTTGATTCATATTTTGTATTCCAAAGTCATGAATACGATATGACTTGTCAAGGTAGTTTTATTGATTGTTGAATGTGTCTTTTACTCCAACAATATGAGAAACATGTTTAATCATTTCCTTAGACACCCATATAAGAACGTCGTGAAGTTTTTTATTTCTTAACTGAAAACGACATTTTCGCTCAGGATGTCCTTTATTTCCGCAGTAATAACAGTTGGAGGAATTATTCTTAACTGTTCTCTTGTGAGTAAATTTGGGAGACGTCTCTTCCTTAGGCACATTGCAGGCTGCAAACATTTTCTCACATGAAGAATTATCAACTGCTTTGATGAAATTGATTTTACTAGTTTTTGGAGTGTCTATTCCTTTATAACCCAGACAACGTGTATCACGATGTTCTTTACATGCTTCAATCATAGAAGTCAATTTCGTTGAGCCAGTATTGAATCTTCTCAGACTCTCTTCTAGTGATTTTACCTTATCATGAGCAGCTGCAAGATCAGTCTCCAATGACTTTTATTTAGTAAGAAGTCTGATTTCTTTGTCATTAAAACATTTCTGTTGAGAGTCATATCTTTCTTCAGTATCTGCAAGTCTTTCTTTCAACACATAGAGATTTCGGAGAAGATTGTCACATTCAGATTTTTTGGTGCAGATATCTTCATCACGGCCTTTAATGATAGATTTTAGGAGATTATAGCCACAATCATATCCTTTAAAGAGTTTTCTCAATTTTCTGTTTTCTTGACAAAGAGGAGCCATGTACTTACTCATGAAAGTTGTTGACCTTTTTCCTTTCAATGCATGATCAAACAGCTTGATATATTGAGAGACTTCCTCATCAATACTCGTCCCTTCTTCTGAATCACTATCATCTGAAAGGTCATCCAATTTCTCATCAAGAGATTTTTCCCAGTCAAATGTAGATTCAGCCAAGGGATGAGTGATAGAGTTTTTCTCAGAAGCTTCAATACATTGAGCCTTACCTGAGTGGCTTTGAACTGGTGTTGCGTTATCAGAGATACTACTCTTGTCCATAGAGTCAGATCGCTACAAACACAGACTTGTAAGGTCTTGAACGTGTTTGCCTGCTTTGATACCAATTGAAAAAGCGGGGGTCTTACAACCTCACCCAATATTTCGATTAGCAATATGTATGGACAACTCCGAGTTGTTTTCTAGAGAATCACTAGACTCAATCAATATAAAATACACAAGGAGTTATTATCTCAATCTCTCGATTTGATTCACTCAAGCAAATATGATTCTCGAGTCTAATCAAAGAGACATAACTTGGATGGTACCAAATACCAATATCCAAGTGTCAATCGATTAAAATCAACAACCAATAAGGTCGGATATCCTAATCGATTGAACAACGCACAACCTGTATTATTTCAATTATATAAAAATATAATGCGGAAAAGAAATAACACAGACATCAGAATTTTGTTAACGAGGAAACCTCAAATGCAGAAAAACCCCGGGATCTAGTCCAGATTAAACATACACTGTATTAAGCCACTACAGACACTAGCCTACTCCAAATTAACTTCGGTCTGGACTGTAGTTGAATCCCAATCAATCTCACACTGATCCAAGGTACAGTTATTCTCCTACTCCTATGATCCTAGCAGGATATTGCGCACTTGATTCCCTTAGCTGATCTCACCCACAACCAAGAGTTGCTACGACCCAAAGTCGAAGACTTTAGCAAAAAAATCTGTCTCACACAGAAAATTCTACAAGATAGATAAATTCTTCTCCCATGAATAAACATATTGAAAAAGCGGGGGTCTAAGAACCTCACCCAATATTTCTATTAGCAATATGTATGGACAACTCCGAGATGTTTTTCTAGAGAATCAACTAGACTCAATCAATATAAAATATTCAAGGAGTTATTATCTCAATCTATCGATTTGATTTACTCAAGCAAATAGGATTCGCGAGTCTTAATCAAAGAGAGATAACTTGGATGGTACCAAAGACCAATATCCATGTGTTAATCGATTTAAATCAACAACCAATAAGGTCGGATATTCTAATCGATTGAACAACACACAACCTGTATTATTTCAATTATATAACAAAATATAATGCGGAAAAGAAATAACACAGACACCCGAGGAAACCGCAAATGCAGAAAACCCCGGGACCTAGTCCAGATTAAACATACACTGTATTAAGCCGCTACAGACACTATCTTACTCCAAATTAACTTCGGTCTGGACTGTAGTTGAACCCAAATAAATCTCACATTGATCCAAGGTACAGTTATTCTCCTACGCCTCTGATCCCAGCAGGATAATGCTTAATTGATTCCCATAGCTGATCTCACCCACAACCAAGAGTTGCTACTTCCCAAAGTCGAAGACTTTAGCAAACAAATTTGTCTCACACAGAAAAGTCTACAAGATAGATAAATTCGTCTCCAATGAATAAACCTATGAGTTTTGTTCAGTCTTTTGATAAATCAAGGTGAACAGGAACCAATCAATAAAACCAGACTTTTATTACCGAAGAACAACTCAGTTTTATCAATCACCTCACAATATTCTTAATCGACGCAGAGAAAAAAGATATTGTGGAATCACAAACGATGAGACGAATATGTTTGTGATTACTTTTATATCTTGCCTATCGTAGATAGAAATCTCAAGCTAATTATTACAATTGTACTCGTACGATATAAATAGCAAGATCAGATCACACAACTACAAGAAAAGTAGTATCGGTATGGCTTCACAATCCCAATGAAGTCTTTAAGTCGTTAACCTGGTTTTAGAAGAAGAAAACCAAAGGTTAAAGAAGAATAGACTCTAGATTAGCAAACTAGTATCACACAGAATGTGCGGGGATTAGGTTTCCCAGTTGCTAGAGTTCTCCATTATATATATAGTCTTTCAAATCAGGGTTTGCCATCAATGTTAGCTTAGTAACAAAGCATTCAATATTCACCGTTAGATGAAAACCTGATTAGATACGAGCTAACATCTCTCAACTGTTAGATCGAAAACTTAGCTTTCCATACACACATGTACTTGACAATTTAGGGTTTGTGTAACCGTACCCAAACGTGTACAATAAATGGTTCAATATTAGTCAACCAAATGGTTAGCCAAATGATAACTTTCATATCAACCATATTCCTCTTCACCATAACTAGTCCAAATGACTCAAATGAACTAGTTAGAGAGTTGTTCAATTGCTATGAGATTTTATGTACTACACAAGACACAATTGAAGCAAAAACGATGTGATTCACTCGAATCGATTCATGAACTATAAAGCCACGGTTTTCAATAGCATTCCTTAGATAATTTAAATAAGTTCACGAATATCGTTTTTAAACATAACCACTCAAGTTCGCTGACTGGGTTCACGGACTCACATAACCGGTTGAAGTTCACAAACTCCAGCATAAATTCTCGGGTTCGAGAACTTCCGTCAATTCGCGTACTGAGTTCGCGGACTGAAACCGAGCTACAACTCTAGCAAAAATTCTCGGGTTCGAGAACTACGCACGTTCGCGTACTGGGTTGACTGCTCAAGTTCCGGTTTTCACTTGATCAACAATGTTCGCAAACTTCGGTTCAAGTGCTAAGGACTTATACATATATGTGTTACCATAACAATTTTTATATCCCCAATGGTTATATTGTCTAAACTATCATTTCAATCATTGAAACATTCTCAGAGGACGTCATATAGTTGTTATTCACAAACTAGTTTTCGTCAGAGCAGTTTCCAAAGTGATTGAAACATAACATGACTTTCGTCACTAGGCAAAGATGAACTTGGCTAAAGCGAAAGCTTTACCAACACACATTTCGAGAAATAGATAAGCGAGATATACTCAGCTTGAAATGTCACATGTGCATATCTTTAGTCTATATAGTAAAATGAATTTTGTCTCAAGATAGGAGATAGAGTAGATAGACTTTTCAGTGATAGATAAGCTCAAGTCTCCACATACCTTTTAGTCGATGAATATCCACTGGTTCCTTGAGTAGTCCTTCATCTTGTATGATGATTTCCATGAAGTTCTTGAGCTCAACTACATTTTCTATCCTAGTCCGAGACCTTAGCTATAGTAGACTAGAAATCAAGACTTTATAGTTTTGATCACTAACATTGACAAACATGCTTGATATAGCAACGCATGCGAGTTCGACCGAGAAATGCTCTAACACATGTTTAAACTAACATGAAACTGGTTTCATCAATGATGTATATTGTTTCACCATTGTTTATACTAGGATAAAACTTGTGTCATCTAGGTTTAATCTATAGTGTACATGGTTCATCAAGTTTCATCCAGGTTGAATTTATGATCAACGATAATAATGAATGAACTATGAATTTAATTGTTGTAGGAAGAAAAAAGGAAAAAATTATTAAATTAACAACAAAGAATAGGCATGATAGAGCTACAAGGCTGACGGAAGAAATTGTATACGATCCTCAATTTAATGTATTAACTCTTCTCCGTAACCACAAGTATTAGCACAAAATCTTTATTTAAAAGCATCATGTGGTTTTGATTGATTTGTTGTAAAGGAGTTATACTAATGTCGTGTTATATATATATATATAACTTTATTGTTATAATTGTTCATCGACCATAACAAAGGAATATGCATCACTTATATATCTCCGATTTGATTTTATTACACATTTACTCGTACTTTTACTTATTTTAGTAATTTATTTTGTTTCCATGAAATACAGTCCACCTCAACTAATGCTAACAAATTGAGGAGTTCAGTCTTTCAAAAAAAAACAAAAATTTGCTTATAAAGAACGCGCAATTGGGTTAAAACTTTGAAACCCAAATGTTCCCTATTCTCTTTCAAATTCTAAATTTTCCCCACTTCCTTTCAAATTCTCTTCTCCTTCTCTGCCGGAAATGATGAAGAACATGTCGGAAATGATAAAACATGCCGGAAATGATGAAGACCACACCGGAAGTGATGAAGACCATGCCGGAATTGATGCAATTCAATGTCGTAACAAAATTCCGGCATGCTCGATATAAATCTATTAATGTCGGTAGTCAAGTGAAAAAAAAATCAATTTTCTGAATACTTTTCATCATGTGCCGGCATAGAAATTTTGGATGAAAACCACACCGGAAGTGAGTTCCGGCATGGTTATTTAGGATGAAGACCACGCCGGAAGTGATGAAGAACATGTCGGAAATGATGAAGACCATGCCAGAAGTGAAGAAATTCAATGCCGGAACTAAATGCCGGCATGCTGGATATAAATCTATCAATGCCGGTAGTTAAGTGAAAAAAAAATCAATTTTATGGATACTTTTCATCATGTTCCGGCATAGAAATTTAAGCAAAAACCATGCCGGAAGTAGTTAAGTGAAAAAAAAATCAATTTTCTGAATACTTTTCATCATGTGCTGCCATAGAAATTTTGGATGAAGACCACACCAGAAGTGAGTTCCGGCATGGTTATTTAGGATGAAGACCACGCTGGAAGTGATGAAGAACATGTCGGAAATGATGAAGACCATGCCGGAATGGTCTTTTGGTTGAATACCATGCCGGCACCGAGCTTTTTCAGCTGCAACAATGGTGGATTCAAAGAAAAAAAATCAAATTTTTAACCTCTTAGCAACAATTCTCTCATCACAATCATCTTCCATTTTCAAAAAAAAAAATTCCACTCAAAAATATTTTTCCCTCCTTCTACTCTCAAGTAACCCACACAAATTCAAATTCAAATTCAAATAAATACTCACTAATTTATCCCCCAAATACTTAATATTTTACTAATTATAATTAATCACTAATCCTGGTTAGTGGGGGCTATATTAGGAATTAAAAAAATAATTACATAGGGGGTCACCCAGAATTGCTATTGGGACACCGTTTTTGTCCTGTAGCTATATCCCCCAATTGCGCGTTCCTCATAAATAACTTGGTTCAAGGGTGTTTTTAGGCAAAAGTTTTTAGTTTACGTACGGTTTTATGGGTAAAATACCCAAAACGGATAATAGAAAAATATCTTTTTAATCTACGGGTATTTGAACAGTATTAAATGTTACTCGTCTTTTACATCCAGTAAAAGGTTTTTGAAGGTTATTGAACCAATTTTGTGCTTTTTCAATGGGTATTATTATAGGGGTATATATATAATGTTCCCGAGTTGTAACTATACTAGAAATTCAACACTGACGTAACGGCACGACCTCCATAATAAGTATAAAAAATTATATCAGTTTTAACCCTTGTCATTTTTTTGTTGGCTCTATATTAAGTGACAATTGTTTTCCACGTTTTTAAGTGTTATGTTTTCTTTTGGAAATTGCTAGGTTGACCAAAATATTTGTCTCGAAGAAACCACTGAGTGAAACATGTAGTGGGACCAAATGAAAACCTTTACTACCCCAATGGTAGATCCATTACCCTACCATTGCTGGATTTTTTCTTGGTTATTCTTCGATACAAGTTGTAGTCAGCTTATACAATTGTTTCTTTTCTATTGTAACCAACTTAATTTCGCATTAAAAAAAATCAACCAATACTTCCTTGATAATGTTATTTGTGTCATAACGACAAATAATAAACATTAACTTCCCACTAGCACACCGACCACCAGCACTACCACCACCAGAACCATCCATTACCACTACCTTTTCCACCACCATCACTATCGTCACCGTTTCCATGCACCACCACTCACAAACACCATCCCGACCATCCCTAATGTCTATTGATATAATTATTAACAAATTTAATATTTATATAATTTTTATTATTGAATAAAGATTATTACATTAACTAGTTGGAAGCCTAACAAACTAAGCTCCAACAACATATACTACTACATTAATTGAACATGTTGCTGTGTTATCCTACCAGCGAGCCTTATGGGTAACCTAGCCAAGGGATCCGAAGCGGATGAGAGGGCTGAGATTGTGTCACAAGGGAGGCAAACTAACTCTACCTTCCATGTTAATTTATGCAATATTACTCCATTGGGGGCTCGAACCTGGGACCTCCTGGAACGCATGAAACTTTGGGGGATGGGGATGACCAGCTGAGCTAGGTAACCTTTTTTTTCAGTGCTGAATTGGGGCCCCGGAAAATAATTGGGGGCCCCTATAGTTGGTCTCCAAATAGCATTTTGGGGTAACCCCCAAAGTAGTCGAAGTCGTTCCTCGGTGCTACTCGGTTGGGGAGCTTGGAGCGAGGAGCAATAAGTTCGGACTTGGAAATCGTCAAAACTCATTCTAATACTCGGAATCTATTTATTAATAATTTATATATTGCTTCCCATAAGTCATGATTTGTACTTGAAATTTTAACACTATCATGTAATTAAGTGTATAATATTATTATATTGAATGTATATATCATGTATTTAGAGGTTTTTTTATTTTATAACTCTCATCTAAGGGTTATGAAAATTTTATTTTTTGATTTTAGTGCATGCAATGCCAACTCGGAAAAATCGTTAACTCGCTTTGCTCAAAAATTAGTTCGAATCGGCCTTGGAATCGGAAATCGCCTCGTTCATATAGCCTGTAGTGATTACTCGGCGAGTAATCGGCCTTGGAGAGCGATTTTGACTACACTGGTTACCCCTTATCCCAATTTTTAGAACTGGCTAAACTACCCCAAACCATTAGTGTTAATTGAGTTGATTAGTTAAGTTAGATTAGTTGTTAATTAGTTGAGTTAGATAAAATCAGTTTTAGGGGAAAATTTTTGATAATAGAAAAATTATATTTTGGTGTGGGATAGAGAGGAAGAAAGTGAGTTTTGGGGGAACCAATCAGGTAAGAGAGAGGAATAAAGCAATAGAGGAAGCTTTGATAATTGTTGCAAATGAAGATCCTTTTGCTCAAAATGATGGAATCAATACTCAAAATGAAGAACCCAAAGCTATAAACAATCAGGTAAACTTCCTATACTCTTCAAATCGCATGAATGGTGCTCCAAGTTGTCGATTCATGGTCACTATGCAGCAGCTCAGTGTGAGAATCGTTAGGTCGGGAGTTTATTAAACTGACGACCCTTAAAAGTCGTTAGTTACTTGTTACATAAATAAATGACTCTAATATGCAGTATGAAAAATCGTCATTCAGGTTTGAAAAAAATTGACGACTCTAATGTGCAGTTATGAAAAATCGTCAATCAATTTTGAAAATATTGACGACTCCCTTTTTTAGGTCATCTAGAGTCGTTATAATTATTTTTTTCGAATTAAGGTAGGTTACATTTTTGCTATTTATACTAATGACTCTTACCTTACCTATTTGTGGTCGTTAACTAACCTATTAGTAAACTAACAATTATAGGACTACATATTTCATAGGTTTTGGAACTTCGAGGGTCATTAACGACCCTATTAATAAACAAACGACCCTATTAATTTTAAGGGAATGGTAAAATCGTACTTTCATCATCATTTTGGAAGCCCCTAATATTTTTTGGTGTGGGTATAAATTTGGTGAGGCCCCTAACTATTTTCTAGGGCCCCCGATTAAGTGTTGTTTTTTTAATGAAAATACATTTATTAAAATAATTATAAGACATTTATTATAAGATCAATAATATTATGAGAAGCTAATGATACAATAATAATACAAATAACTACAGCCATTGATTTATTTTCTCCAAAAATAAATTTTGGCCGCTTTTTATCTTGCCTAACTTGTCCAAACTTTATTTTGTATTCTAGATACTACCAATGATCTTTCTGGAGTTATTATGTTCAGTTAGAATGGTGTAGACATGTAGTTGCGAGAAATCTCACAACCACACCCTTAATAAAATCTTTGAAACAATTTAAGAAACCATATCGAAATACTCAAGTACTCTTATTAAAATCTTAGAACAAGTACAAAGATATGAGGAAACCCTAACTTGGGGAGCAAATAACTTTCTCTCTCCTAAAATTCTTCCCTAAGCTCACCCAAAAAGATCCCTCTCTTTTACAAAGACGCTCTGCTCCTTATATAGGAGTTTACATAGTGGAGGACAACTAATAAAGCCCCTAATTTTGGATTTGACGTGTGTCAATATCGCACAAGAGTTTATCATTGTCACACGATTTATTTACTGTTGCATAGATCTTCACACCTTTATCATGATTTGGTTACGTCACATGGTTCGTCATCTTGGACATAACGCATGCGGTTGTGTTTGCTTAACACTTACGGAGTTACTTCGCACATAAAACAAGTATGCGATATTTTGTATCGACATTTTGCCTCTTCTCATATCGCTCTTTTGGTAGAAAGTGCGGTATGAGAAAACTCTAATTTATTTTTCCACACCAGTTCATCTCTTCGTATTCTTATCAACCGACATTTTTTCGTACTTTCGGCTTTACCAGCTACATGTCTTATCTCATCCACCCGTTATTTGAAACGTCCTTAATAACTGCCTCTTCTTATCTTCTTGTTCTCATTTAATGCACTGATAGAAGGAAATCTCCCGGGAGTTAGGATGAAAATCCTTTATTTACTGCTACATGTCTTCTCTTCTTTCTTTTTACTTTCTCTCTTGTTCTCTCTCATTCTCTTAAACTTTCGTATGCTGCTGCTGTTCATCTTCATTCCTTGATCACTTTTTGCCATCATCTTTATTTTCTTTGCATTCTCTTCCAATTATTCTTTTCTTATTTTCAAGATATGTTTATTTCCATCATCTTGATCATCCTGATCTTGATTGATTTGATCATCTCAGTTAAATTCTTATCTCTATTCCCATTCTAAAAATGGTTCTGAAGCCTGGTCGGAAGAATGTCAAAGAGTTCGATAGATTAAAAACTGAATTCGAGTAAAAAGGTTTTACATTATCCGTTCATTCTGAATCAAAACCTTCTTATTCTCTCGAACCTAAATGGTTTTCGTTTGATCAATGGGGTGATCAGAAAATCATTATTTTGCTCGGGCAGCTGCTCGCTGGCCTTCCCATTCCCTTTTATAATCCTCAAATTCCTCCATTTACGAGTTTCTTTCTCATGCGAATTTTTCGCGCGGCATATTCCAATTGAGTGGTGATTGCATCAGGATTATGGTATAATATGCTCATCATGTTGCCGGGTTAAAATATCTTTACCCAGAAGATGTAAGGAATCCAAAATATACGCAGAAAGAAATCATTCCAACAGAGTATATTGTTGATAATTCCTTTCTTCATTATGAATTTGGTATCATGAAGAATGAATCAACTCGCCGGGGAATTCGCTTGAAGAGGAAAGATAGTTTCTCAGAAGACCAGAGGATCATGAAGGATATTGACTTTCATGACTCCTTTAATAACACTGCTCGTAAATCTAAGGATACTCGTTGGCTGGAGTATCCTATCATTTTGGGGGGTCCTTATATTACTGACAAAGGTGCTGATGGGTCTGATCTCCCTCTTCCTGAGAAATTTACCACTTACGAACCTTGGGTGTTTAGATGGCCTGGGGAACATGATGTGGTATGTTGCTTTTACCTTTGTATTTATATTTATTTCTCCTGTATTGTTCTTCGCTTCCTTCATTATTTCCTTTAATCTTAGATTTCGAAGCAGAAAAGGGAGGTGTTGATGGTGGATTTTCATTTAAGGGTAAAATTGTAAAACCTAAAAATTATGCGCTAACATCTTGTAAAAGATAAGGCCATTAATAAGTGATGGATACTCCTTCACTTTATTTCACCTAGAATGGAGCATGTGGCAACAATCCCATTCTGTGAATAAAATACACGAAATTCATCCAGGTTGGAGCATGTAGCAACAATCCCATATACCCTGTGAATTTACGGCATTGTTAATTAAAGCGCAACCAGCCTTGTATTTCCTGTACTTATTATCAGTGTGGCATGACGACTGAGTATTTATCTCAGCAGAGCAACACGAATATCCAAGCATTATAATGAAACATGTACGAAATACCCGTACAGGTTGCAACTCTCAGTGTGTTATACTAGCCCAATTGAGCCACTCTCGGTGTGTTATACTAGCCCGATTGAGCATCCGGACTGACCGGATCGATCGGATATGATCACGACCATCCAACTCCACCAGCATGATTGGATGTCCCAGATCGATTCCATAACCCCCAAACAGGTATGGAATACCCACTGCCGAACCAATGCGGACCCCGCATGGTCAGCCTCCCCAAAAGATTGGCCTAGCTTGCCAAAACGTCCAAATCGTAGCAGTATGGACGGAAAACCCTAAATTAGTTTTTTTGGCACATTACATGTGTCACAAAACAGTCTCAACCATCCATCTTCACAGGTATAAATGGAGGGTGCAGATGTAGATTCAAAGGGCACGGAGCATGTCAACACAATCACCGTGGCCCCACCTACATATATGACCAATCAGTCAGGACCAAATATAGTTGGTCGTCCTAGTTCGTGCGTTCCAAACTAGTCAACACAATCACCGTCATAAGTGATGAGTGCCCCACACCTTTTCATTGGCACTTAACTATCTTTCGACCAAAGTCATATATTATCCCAAATTCTGACCATTTTCAAATAAATATTTGTTTAATTAATTTTGTGTTTTTAAGTACTAAATAAAGCTTGGAAGAATTGAGAAGACAAAAGAGAAGAAAGTTGGAAGCGTTGCAAAACTAGGATTAAACAACCCATGATCCAAAACCCATGATCCAAAACCCAAGACCCAAATCCATTTCCACCTCACCCCCATTGGATTCTTTCCAAAACATCCACCTCACCCCCATTGGATTTTTCCAAAACATCCACCTCACCCCCATTCATAATCACTCCATCTTCTCCATCAATTAAGAAAACATGTTTTGATGAGTGCCAAAATTCGATCCAAGGGTCCATCCAAGAATAGGTTCATGTTAGTTTATCAAATTTCGCTTCATGTTCTAGTTTCATTTGCTAGGGTTTAAATGAAGCCGTATCAATATGTATTCGATCTTGTTCTTGAAAGACCACCTTGCTCTCACATCTCCACACTCTATGTTGATTATGCAACCGCTCCAAATATTGATCAAGACCTTTGAGAAATACTTTAGTTGTGATTAAATTATCCATTGGAGAAACACCTTAGATATACGAGACTTGAATCGCGTAAGGACACAAAATATATCATAAGTTAGTGTCGCACCTCCCAAAGTGCAATATCTAATCTTGACCACTCGATTTAGAATCAACACACTCTCCAAGTCTCGACAAATTGAGTGGCTTAGATAATGTTTCTATGGTATGTCGGGGTATGGACGTGAACTCCAGCCTACCACCTACACACCCAACCGTCCAAGGGTCAATCGTGCAAACTAATCTTGACCACTCGATTTCACCGACCGATAATGTTTCTATGGTATGTCGTGGTATGGACGTGAACTCCAGCCTACCACCTACACACATGGGTCAAGCACCAAGCGGTCGTCTTGGAACGCGTGCCTAAAGATGGCATGAGGAGCGGCTTTTGCGGCACCAGTTTTCTGTCTCAAATTGATCTCAACCACTCAATTTCGCCAGACAAATTGAGTGGCCCAGATCACACTTTCGTGAGAAATGAGGTATGGGCGCCTACATCGTCATGTCGTCTACACGCATGCACGATCGTCCTAGCCAAAATTGTGTCCCAAGCTTGGATTCGACCAAGCTGAAAAGTGATGCTTGTGCACTTCTTCATAAACCCTAATTCCATCAACGGTCGCAGATGAGTGTCTCAAAGATCATCTCGTCCTTCCAACTTCACAGTCTTAGTTACACAGCCCTGGTCAGGAGTTAATTGGTCAGTGCGGAGTCATGGTGATCACCATACGTCACTCTACCACACTATGTGGTCGGACAAGGGAGGACTTGTTTGTGTAACCTCCAAACCATCACATGAAGTAAGATGGACATGAGGTTATTTTGAGACGCTCAAAGAGCGATGCTTTATACATGCTGAATATACTCGATGCAGTACCTGCATAGTATACACACGATACTTCACAAGTATCAATTTTATAAATAACATAGCATTACATGCTACTTTCTGTGGGTCCCACGATTCACACGTTCAAGATATTAATCATGTCAAAAACTTGGGGATACATACTGGGGTATTGGTCTGGTGGTTTACAGCGTGCAGCGCACAATGCGCCATCACAAGAACGTGTCAGGAAGTCATGGACGGTTAGTGATGATGGGAGAAGTGGGCAAGCCTGGTCGTGTGACACCAACACACTACTCCACTACTCCATCACTCCACTTTATCCACTTCCCATGAGATACGAAGGTTGGGCTAAAAAACTTGTATAAATAGGTTCTCCGCCCTATTTTTCAAGAGGAAGGAACAAGACGAGATAACAAAGGCAAGTGTTGATACAATCGTATTCAAACACCGGAACTGATAGCTTACATCCTGCAAGCCAGTTCAGATTTCTGATACAAGTCATACACATCCAACACCTTCACAATCTCAACACCTTCTTCGCTTCCCTCCCTAAGATCAACCCCATCTCTTTCACTTTGTGACCGAAACAAGTTTGGAACATCCATTTCTTAGTTTAGGCCGGACTTGCACAGATTGATATCTCGAATCTACAAGCACTCACCGTGCAGTGAAATTTTTTAAGGTTTTGATTCATTCCTCATCCACACACCCCAAATTACCAAAATCGGCAGGAATAGTTTTCACCCATAAAAAATTGGCGACCACATTGGGAGATTAATCTCTCGGTTGTAAAGTCAATTTCTTCGAAATCCGATTCGATTTTATCAATTTCAAAAGGGTAGATCTTAGAACCAATTCAATCAACAATTCATTTCAAAATGGTGGAACTCAGGTCTGGATCAGCAATCAATTCTGATGGAACAAGTGTGGATAACACTCCCGGTATCGATGTACCTGTCAGTGGAGCTACTGTAATCAATACATCTCGTGGAGCCGTCACCTATACCATCAGCGCCAGCGTAGCAGGAAATATTCCAGTAAGTGTAACACCTCCCATCACCAGAGCCAGAGAAGCCGCTAATCCCGGCATCTCCTCAAGTGTAACACCTCCGTTGGTCACCAGAGCAACAACTTTCACTCCTTCATCAGGACGAGGAGCCGGAGGAAAAAGAGGAGGACCACCACCCATCACCATTTCAGACTTAATGGAGAAACGAGAAGTTCTAGCTAAGACCCAAACGGATATGGCCGCAACTCAGAAATATGTACTCACTTTACTCAAAACTTTGACTGAACGATTTCCGTAAGGTTCACGACAACCCGGGGGAGACGTTTCCATCCCGGCCCGCACGGATGAGGAAACTCCTATTTCTCCTGAACGCCCAAGAAAAAGGAACCAACTATCCAACTTCATCACACGTGAGGACCTGGAACAACTTCTCCAAAATAGAGGCAAATGGGATCGAACGGATGTACACCAGCATCAGCCGACGTACCCTCAAGATGTGCAACGAATTCATCTTCCCAGAGGTTACACCTCTCCCCAATTCTCCCTCTACGATGGTACTGGTAATGCTCGTGAACACGTCTCTCGATTCTTAGAATCTTTGGGGGAGCATGAATACAATCATGTTCTCCGCCTAAAAGAATTTTCAAAGTCACTTACGGGAAGGGCGTACACCTGGTATAAAAACATCGCACCTAACAACATATCCAACTGGAACAAGATGGTTAGTGCTTTCTACAGAAAGTATTTCTTCGTGTCCGAACATATCACCTTTTCAGATATGGAAAGAATTCTTCAGCGGAACAACGAGCATCCCAACGACTTCGTTAAGAGGTTCAGAACCCAAGCACTGGATTGTCATGACCTGAACGTCACCGAACGACAATTGTTGGAGTTGTGCATCAATGGGATGATACCCATATATCACGCTCTATTAGAGAATCTGGGATTTCAAACGTTCTCTGAACTCCATGAAGCTGCCAAACGTTCAGCAACAACCGCACCAGCATTTCTAGAAAGAACCAGATTTGTTCAAAGTGAAGATTCACGTGAAAGTCGAGGAAGCAGGCGTCTCACGAACAAGCAATACAACACTGGTCCTTCTGTGAGTTAGTAGGCGGAGGATAAAAAAAGGAAAGATTCAGCGACAGAAAAACAAACCAAGCGGGCATCCCCAGCACACAAGACTTCATCCCGGAAAGGAGCGGACAAAACTCCTACACAAGACACCGAAGATACAGGTTTTCCTTTCCCTATGAATGAAGTGATAGAACTCTTAGAAGCGTGGATCCAAGATGACGCCATCAAGATGCCTCATATCAGACATCCTCCAACTGAGAAAGACATGGCGGACCCTAAATACTACTACTACCATAGATTCGTTCACCATTTAACCAAAGATTGTAACAGGCTGAAACAAATCTTCAGGTAAAAGATAGAGACAGGAGAACTTCAACTTGGAAATGAAGGTGTTCATAGAGATCCTCTTTCTATCAGGAACTGTATGATTTCTGGGGATTCTGTTCGCAAGACTGTACAATCTATGATGGATCACTTGTGTGAAATCTTGTATTTCTCCAAGGGACAGCGTCAAGACATATTTACGGCTCTCAACCGCGTTGTATCGTGCAGCGTTTGTATCCGTAAGCGATCCAGAACCCCCCAGTCTTTCCTGAAAGATGCGAGCAAAGGAAACTGGGGACTCCTAACCGTCACTCATTTGAGAAACGTTGAGTTCGATAGCGCGTTGATTGATACGGCCTCCGAATTTAACATCATTACTGTCAAGACCTTGAGAGCGGCAAAGATTCCGAAGCAGGAAGCTACTCGTCACCCAACTGTGGTTAAGGATCCAGAAGGAGAACTCAAAGATGCATATGGATACATTGATCTTGAAGTCAAATTGGGTAATGCCTCGACACAAGAAAATTTCTACATAGTCAAATATCATCCCAACTATGACATGATCCTAGGACGCCCTTGGATGCACGATAACAAGGCAATGCTAGGAGTCTGTCCTCTACCGGCTTCGATACCTGAAAGAATCTCTAACATGCCTTCTGGACCTGGCGACTATTTTTTGCCGCACCAACAACTTTCCAATGTGACACAACTTCCCAGATAAAGCCTGTCAGCATACGTTAAAAGGTTCCGATCTCAAGTAAGTCTCATCACGCAACCCTCTTTAAAACCAACCGCCCCTCATTCTGATAAGTCATGGGGACTGGCTCTAGACAAAAAAACAACCTTGGCTAAGAGATTCGAATGGGAGGCCAGCCCCTTTAAGCAGTTTATCAGGAGTCTAGAAGCTGTCTCGATCAAAGACGACAAAACCAAGACCCTGATGTCTACACGCCCAAACCCATTCGGAATTGGAGACCTAGTAACGAAGACAACCACGTTCAAGGTCGGAAGCATTACGGTGAAAATGGCTACCTCACCTAATTCACCCACCGAGAAGGAGGATGAACCATACTCGGTAGAAGATGTCATCCTAGGCGGCTACTGCAAACTCATCAACGCTGAAAATCTAGAAGGCGTAACAATTCACTCGCGGTGGCTTAAACCTTACCGTACTTAAAACACTATGCTACCACTTTCCAGCATCCTACACGTTTTAAGACGCTGTGCTACTTCCTCCAGCGTGTTTTCTCTTACTATTTCACATTATATTTGTAATTCCTTTAGAAAATGATTGCAATACTTGCATTCATAGTTAGTGTTTCATAATTGAAGTATTATTTCCATCTGAGAGCCTCTTTGTCCCTAAAGATACAAAATCCAGCCTAAACCAACCTACTAGAGCATGTTAGGAAAGAAACCCTAAGCAAAAACATCCTGAAAAAGAGTTGAGGGAAAAGATGTGCGCGGAAAGGGAAGGATATTTGAGCCACTCACCCCAACAAGGCTAGGAAGATCTTGCATCAGGAATACAAGACAAAGGGCTATAAAGCAAAAACCTTTATTCGAACAATCAAATAGAAGAAAACCTTAAACTCGGATGCCACTGAGTACAAGGAAGATGTTCACAAATTACGGAATATACTTGGAAAGAAAAAAGAAAAGAAAATAGGTTTTAGTCGTCAAGGGGGTCGACCGCGCCTGCACCATCGTCAAGTTCTGATTCAATGCCATCACCTGTTGATGCTCATCCTTTCTGATCTACCTCAGATTCTGCATCAGACGTTTCCGCAGGTGATGCTACTCCCTTCGGATCTACCTCAGCTTCTGCATCATATATTTCCATAGCAAAGCATTTCATCCCAACATCATCAGCAGGAGAATTAAAGGCCACATCAACATCAGGAGTCGTGCCGGTTGCTTTCAAACATTCAGGTTTGTCTATGTCGGAATCGAGAATTATCACGCCGTCCTGGATTGGGTAATCACACTTATCTTCATTTGGAGTTCATTTATGCTCAACCCTCCGCCTCTTCAACCGCGCTGCACATCTTTCTTCCCTTGCACTTACTGGTGCATGCACCGCTTCCTTGCGCCTCCACCGCTCCTCCATGTCAATCGCAGCTGAAAGGGAACAGATACTTCCCATGGCAATACGCAGGTGCAAAATAGACATCCCATGTATAGCACGGCCAACTTCGCGAAGTGGAAGGTCGATCTTAGCCATTACTTCTTCGTGCGCATGGGTTTCGGGCTTATCAACTTCGAAGCTTCTTTCTGGAGAGGTGATATGATGGTCGTCCACCGCCTCCATGTTAAACTGCAAAAAAGAAGAAGTTATAAAAATAAAATAAAAAATAAATCAGTCAATTAGAAGATCAGATAAGTGCAGAGCAGTACCTGAGATATAGAAGGAGAAACTACGTGAGATGATTCTTTATAATCTCGCAAGTCGACAGAATCCCAGGAGAAAAGAAGTCTTTACTTACCACCTATGAAGGCTACTATTTCGGGATAGCAATCAACGATGCTTATCGCATACATCTAAGGAAAGCTGCCGTATGATGAAAGGGAGTCACCTGACCCGAGGAAGGGACCGAGCTCTGCACAGATATATACGAAAGGAACCAAAGAGACTCACCGAATCAAGTCCTGCTTTCTCTACAACCCTAATCAGGACTCCCAGGGCAACGACTGGCGAGGTTGACCTATCCGGTAAATATGCATTCACTTTAGCTTGGTCATTTCAGTGTATAAATTTGTCACCATCTCATGCCTACCCCACAATAGTGTAACCATTATGTGCTAGGCAGGGGACTTAATGTTGATGGTGGATTTTCATTTAAGGGTAAAATTATAAACCTAAAAATTATGCGCTAACATGTTGTAAAAGATAAGGCCATTAATAAGTGATGGATACTCCTTCACTTTATTTCACCTAGAATGGAGCATGTGGCAACAATCCCATTATGTGAATAAAATACATGAAATTCATCCAGGTTGGAGCATGTAGCAACAATCCCATATACCATGTGAATTTACATCATTGTTAATTAATGCGCAACCAGCCTTCTATTTCCTATACTCATTATCAGTGTGGCATGACGACTGAGTATTGCTCTCAGCAGAGCAACACGAATCTCCAAGCATTATAATGAAACATGTACGAAATACCCGTATAGGCTGCAACTCTCGGTGTGTTATACTAGCCCGATTGAGCATCCGGACCGACCAGTATCGGTCCGATATGATCACGACCATCCAACTCCACCAGCATGATTGGATGGCCCAGATCGATTCCATAACCCCCAAGCAGGTATGGAATACCCACTGCCGAACCAATGCGGGCCCCGCATGGTCAACCTCCCCAAAAGATTGACCTAGCTTGCCAAAACGTCCAAACCGTAGCAGTATGGACGTAAAACCCTAAATTAGGGTTTGTGGCACATTACATGTGTCGCAAAACAGCCTCAACCATCCATCTTCGCATGTATAGATGGAGGGTGCAGATGTAGATTCAAAGGGCACGGATCATGTCAACACAATCACCGTGGCCCCTCCTACATACCTGACCAATCGGTCAGGACCAACTATAGTTGGTCGTCCTAGTTCGTGCGTTCCAAACTAGGTATAACACGCGGCCGACAATACCCTGATTAGGGTTTATGTCGCGATCATAAGCGTCCATCTTCTCATGATCGGACGAAGGGTCCTGGAATATGCTAAGCAGGTCCGGTAAGTATCAACATGATCACTGCGGTCCCACTTATCTCCACACCCAACCGGAAAAGACAGGACTTGGCTATATGTCTCGATTCGATCTCCCAAAACAAGTGTGGTCGCACCTCCCAAAACAAGTGTGGTCGCACCTCCCAAGCTGCAAACTAATCTTGACCACTCGATTTCACCGGACAAATTGAGTGGCTTAGATCATGTTTCCATGGGATGTTAGGGTATGGACGTGAACTCCAGCCTACCGCCTACACGCTAGGTCAATCTTCCAGGATCGACCAAGCCTGGTCGTCTTGGAACGCGCGCCTGAAGATGGCATGAGGAGCGGATTTTGCGGCACCAGTTTTCTATCGCAAATTGATCTCAACCACTCAACTTCGCCAGACAAATTGAGTGGCCCAGATCACACTTTCGTGAGACAATGAGGTATGGGAGCCTACACCGTCATGTCGTCTACACGCATGCACGATCGACCTAGCCAAAATTGTGTCCCAAGCTTGGATTCGACCAAGCTTAAAAGTGATGATTGCGCACTTCTTCATAAACCCTAATTCCATCAACGATCGCAGATGAGTATCTCAAAGATCATCTCGTACGTCCAACTTCACCGGCTTAGTTACACAGCCTTGTTCAGGAGTTAATTGGTCAGTGCGGAGTCATGGTGATCACCATCCGTCACTCTACCACACTATGTGGTCGGCCAAGAGAGGACTTGTTTGTGCAACCTCCAAAACATCACATGAAGTAAGCTGTACATGAGGTTATTTTGAGATGCTCAACCAACTATGCTTCATACATGCTGAATATACTCGATGCAGTACCTGCATAGTATACACACGATACTTCACAAGTATCAATTTCCTAAATAATATAGCATTACATGCTACTTTATGTGGGTCCCACCATCACACGTTCAACACATCAATCATGTCAAAAACTGGGGGATACATACTGGGGTATTGGTCTGGCGGTTTACAGCGTGCAGCACACAACGCGCCATCACAAGAACGTGTCAGGAAGTCATGGACGGTTAGTGATGATGGGAGAAGTGGGAAAGCCTGGTCGTGTGACACCAACACACTACTCCACTACTCCATCACTCCACTTTCTCCACTTCCCATAAGATATGAAGGTTGGGCTAAAAGACTTGTATAAATAGGTTCTCCGCCCTATTTTTCAAGAGGAAGGAACAAGACGAGATAACAGAGGCAAGTGTTGATACAATCGTATTCAAACACCGGAACCGATAGCTTACATCCTAAAAGCTAGTTCAGCTTTCTAATACAAGTTATACACAGCCAACACCTTCACAATATCAACACATTATTCGCTTCCCTCCCTAAGATCAACCACATCTCCTTCACTTTGTGACCGAAACAAGTATGGAACGACCATTTCTTAGTTTAGGCCGGACTTGCACAGATTGATCTCTCGAATCTACAAGCACTCACCTCACGGTGCATTTGTTTAAGGTTTAGATTCATTCCTCATCCACACACCCCAAATTACCAAAATCGGAAGGAATAGTTTTCACCCATAAACAGAAGGCTAATAAAAATGCTCTCATGCGTCACATTTGCGTGATAATGAAGTAATAAATACTTGAACCCTGAATTTTAACAATATTGTTTCCTCTGTTTTTTATCTCTTATTATGTGTGTAGGTGGAAGCTGGAGACGTCGAGTGTTCTAATAACGACTCTCTTCCTTCTAAAGGTAAGAGTAAGAAGACCTTCTCTAAGTCCGCCTCTCGGAATCCTCTCAAGAAGCGAAAAGAGTCTTCCCCAGTTCCCTTTTATTCTGAGGATGACACTCTCCTTCCTCCAGATAATTTCACTTCCTCATCTTCAATGTGCGATCTGTCCAGCGTCTTTTCTGATATCTTGTGCAGTGTTGGTAATATCCCATTGGGTCTCGCATGTGAGGCGGTGGTAAAGATATGTGACTCCCCTTATTTAAGTCATAACTCTCTTCATGGCATTGCCTCTGCCTTGAATCCAAGTTTCCAATCTGCATTTGGATCTTTGGTTAGTTTCTTTCTTGCGCTTCAATCTTCATTGTGAGTCTGCGTCTTTTATTGATTTTTTTGCTTACTCTTTGTTAATACAGTACGCTCGCATGTGTCATGCTGTCTATTCAAACCTTTTAAGAAAACTTCATTCTCTCGAGGCTGAAAAGCTTAAACTTGAAGATGAGGTCTCTACTTATAAAAATGATGTCACTAAGCTTCGCAAGAGGAATGATCAATTTGTTGGTGCATAATTCTTTATTTCTCTCGCCTTTTTGCTTATGCGTTCTTTTCGCTCCCTTTTAATAGCCTGTTCTTGCAGAGATTTACAACTTGACTGATGAGGAAATTCATTATCCTGTTGATAATGAGATTCTTCTAGAGCATCTTAACGCTTCTTTGAATAACATCTCTGGTGACAAGTTAAGAACTTTTACCATGGAGGAACTCATGTCGAATTACCAAACTCTTAATCGTGATTATAGGAGTGCATTATCCGTTATTAATGGTTTTAGACGTCGTTTTCGTGAATCCAAAGAAAGGATTAAGGCTTTAGAGGTGAAAATAACACTCTCATTACTGATAAGGATCAGGTTGTTTTCAAGGGTGCGAAAGCTTTAAAGGAGTTTCAGGAGGTTAATCTCCAAGTTCAAGTGGAGAGAGATCTAGCTATAAGCGAAAAGAACGCACTGATAGAGCGAGAGAATATGATCCGATCTCGAATTCTTATAGGAAATGATGTTGAGTTTGATTGGGCTGCTAGGGTTATTGAAAATTCTAGGAATGATTTAGCTACAAATGTTAGCTTAGAGTATGATCATGTTGAATTGGTTAGATCCATTATTTCTGAAAAAGAAGGTTGTCTATAATTATATATTGTCTTAATTTTTGTGCTGCTTTCTATATTTCGTTTGCATATGGCTTTAATATTAATTTTTATATCCTTTCGCAGCTATCAAAAAAAAAGCATCTTGAGGAGATTTAGAACTTGAATGAGGAGCTTTCCAACAGAAACAATAAATGCCGCAGACTTAAGAAGAAGCTAGTGACTACTGTTTCCAATTTAACTAAGGATGCGGTCCGTATTCGTGATGCGGCCGTTAAGAAGAATACGTTGGAGATCTATACTGATAATAATGTTCCCATACCAGATTACAGTTTCGTCGAAGTCTCAGATAATGAAGATGGCTCTGAAATCTCTGACAGCGAAGCAGAGTATGAAGAATATGAAGAAATTGAAGATGAAGATAATGGTGATTCTGGAGCTGAAGAAAAAGGCGAAGATGATATGGGCGGAAAATAGCCGCATTTTCTGAAATCTGTTTTGCCTTCTCTTTCTCCACTAGTAAAGTCCTACTCTTTGTATTATGTACTCCTTTTTCCATCCTTTGTACATTGGTTTCCTTGTGGCTTTTAAGATTTGAATGTACATTTTTTTTCTTCAATGTATAATCTTTAATCCTGCAATTTGTCATTAATTGAAAGCAAAGTGTTCTTCCATAGATAATATCATATATCATATGCGTTTACATGTAGCACATGCGTCAATAATAATATATAATGTATAACATGTGTGTGAGTCTATCATATGGGGGCGAATAACATTCCTTTGTATGCTTGCATTCCCATTCTTGCCTCTGTTAGTCGTCACTAGATGATTGAATTATACATATGTTGTTTAATACCATATATGTTATATATAAAGCTAGCATTCATGCGTGTATCTATTTTAGGCGGTAATCTATCATCAATGCATTCATATACATCTATTATACAACGATATTATTTAGTATCATATCTGAATTACCTCTCCTTGTTTTACCTTATGAGTATGTTTTCATCTGCTGCCTCAGCTATATCTTTTGTTATTATTTTCGCGTCTATACGTCTTCTTGTCTCTTGACTTTATATGTGTGCGTTAACCTTTGAGCGCTTTTATTTTCTGCAAAATAATATATAATATTAACTTTACTCTTTCTTTTTCTCATGAGGTCTTATTGTGCCTCACTAATTAGAGGTCTTATTTTTCCTATATATAATTATTATTTTTGTGCGGTGAAATCGCAAGAAGTATTTACACTTTCATGTAATGACCCATTGATTTCGCCTTATCATCTCTCGTATTATTGCCTCTGCAGGATATAGTGATGCGCAAATACGACAGTCCTATGCTCTCCTTTGAGTCATAGCCCCATGATATTTACGTCTTTTGACACAATTTAGCTCCCTAATGGAGGGTGCCGTCCTTATATTCCCCTTGACTTCCCTTTCAAAGAATCTTACCCCTACCGGGTTAGGGTGGGCTCTTCCCATCCAGTGATGCAACAATAAGTTGTTTTCGCGGCCTTTTATCCCTTTACCGATATGTATTATGGTTACGATACCGCACCCTTAGTGGGGTTTCTTGAGGACTGAGTTCATCATATTCAGGACTTTCCAAGAGCGTCCAGGTACACTCCAGACGCCCCAGGCACTCTTGGATCAACCGTGTATCCCCACGCCCTGATCGAGTTTCTGCACTCATTAGTAGAGAGCTTCTTACCTTAGTCTTTCGACCAAGGCGCTCTACTTGATGGGATTTTATTTCACCCCAAATCTCCATGACTCGGGATCCAGGGTCGGTGTAGCTTTCACCTGAGTCATGCTAATATGGGTTTTCCCCAATTATGACATGTGTTAGGTCTTATTTTTGTGTCTTGCTATTATGCGAACTAAGGTGCACGCCACAATTGGATGCCTGACCTCCATTGTTAGAGGTTTTACTTCTGATGCCTTTTGTCAAGGTCTTATTTTTGTCTTTTTCTTATATGTAATATATATATTTAAGGAAGGATAACTTCTCATTTTCATTAATATGCTTGATTAGTACAACTCTGATGTCTTGTTTCTTCATTTATTCGCTTATATGACAATTATTTCTTAATAAATTTTGTGTCTGGGATGACTTGGTTGCTTCTTTCGCCTTTTGTGCTTCATTAAGTTCGCGTATACTTTCTAATATACTTGTTCGCACATTAGATATTTCTCCTGCCTTGTTATTATTGTCGCATGGGCCATACTTCTTCAAATGTACTTGATTCCAAATTTGTCCAACTTGTGTTGCTTCAATATTTTCCATCAATTCATACATTTCATTACCAATAGCTTTCTTAATGATGAATGGTCCAACCCATGCGTCCTTTTCCTCTCCTTTTCCATTTCTCTGGAATGGTGGTTCTCGTCTCAACACCATCTCTCCTATCGGGAATTCATTCTTTCTGACGCACTTGTTATCTGCATTTTCATATGCTAAAGTTGTCACCTTAGTAAAAGTCTTGTTTATTTCTCTACTCTCTTTCACAACATCAACCATTAGTCTCTCTCTTCGCTTCCCTTCTCGTATCTTCTTTTTCCAGTCTCTTCGTTTATTTGCACACTCTTCACTTTTATCAACATTAATATCTCATGGAAGTTCTTTCCCTCAATTGGATCCCCTATTATTACTCCTACGCCTTGAGGTAAAGGAAATTTGATGCATTGATGAAAGGTTGATGTCACACCCAAAATGTTGTGCATCCATGGCCTGCATATCAAGGCATTATATGGAGACTCTACATCAACTACGCAGAATACTATTTCTATGGTTATGCTCTTGAGTGGGATTCACATCGTTATTTCTCCTTTTGGCTTATTGGATGATCCATTGAAACCATAAATATTATATGATGATGGGATGAGTTCATCATCTCTTTCACCCATAGTCTTGTAAGTATGGTAGAACAGTATATCAACCGAACTACCAGGATATATTAGTATCCTATTTATTACCCATGCGTATGCGTCGTCATCTTCTTCTTCATCAATCTTTGTGTTTGGGATGATCTCCAACTTGACCACTAATGGAATCTCATGTATTTTTCCACCTCCTGGTACTTCTTATGCGTTGAATGAAATTGGTTGCCTCTACCAATCTTTTCAATGGTGATATCTTTGCCAGGTTAAGTATCTCTTTTCCGTCATTGTCTCTCGCATGAACTCAACTTAAGACATTATCGTGAAAATCCTTTATGCTTCTTTTCCTTCGCTCCCACTTCAATAAGATATGTCTGCTTTCCAGCTTCCATTTTTGGTGTCTGCCTTTCTGGTGGTGGTGGTGGTGGTAAATTCTATTGCTGCAGCACTAGGAAATGACTTAATTTCTCATGATATATCATTCTTAGTATGGTTTTCTGCATATTCCGACAGTTACTGGTCGTGTGACCATGGAAGCGGTGATAAACACAAAACTCCCTACTTCTTCTTCCTGATACGGGTTCATGACATATAGTTGGTGGTTCTGGTATGTCTTCCATTAATATCACTGCTTCCCAGATTTTATATATTGCAGTATTTAGGTGCGGTATTTTGATCTCCTCCCATACGGTTATATTTCCTCCTGGGCCTTGATTATAGTATCTATTTTGCCCTTCATAGCCTTCCGCTTGGTTATTAAGTCTTTGAACCTTGTTATTGCTTGCATTGTTATTGTATTTCCTCTCTCTGTATTCTCTTTTGTACATCTCTTGATCGCTACTTCCCATAGCCACTAGCTTTTGGATACCTTCCATCATCCTCTTTTCTTGACTCCCTTGAGATGTGCTTACAACTGTATTTGTTATCTTGGGGAGTAGACTTGCGTTCCCCTATTTTGTGTTTTTATTCTTAACGAGATAAGATTCCATTTACTTTTGATTTTCTTCAAGAGCGATGTACTCTTCTTGGTACTCGCACAACTCTGTCATTGATAAAGTATCTTTAATCCTGAATATCTGCGTATACAACATACCTATAGGAAAAGTGCGTTAATAAAGGATAGTATGAGATTTTTCTCATCTACTCTTCCATCCATTTCACTACACATAGTTCTCCACCGCGTGGTTAAGTTTCACAAAACCTCATTGGTTCTTCTACGCAGGCTAAACACCTTCTCTATGCCTGGTCTTAACATGTTTTTGCTGATGTATGCTCCTAAGAATATGTTATGTAGATGATTGAATGATCTTATTGTTCCCATAGAAAATCCCTTAAACCATTGTAAAGCTTCTCTAGTTAAACTGGCTGGAAAATAATTGCATAAGACTACATCATTATCTTCCCATTGTAACCAAGATCTGCTATACGCCTTTATATGTTGCACTGCACATGTTCTTCCATCGAATATATTAGTGAATACGGGTAAAGTACATTTGTTTGTTATTCCTTCCCTTTGTATCTGTCTTGCGAATGGTATTTTTCCAGCTTCTTCAATTGCTTCATCTAACTGTCGCCTACCTCCATCTCTTCGTACAGTCATCATCGCTCTTACTTATGCTAATTCTCTTAGGATTTCTGCGTTCATTGTTTGTTCTGCGTCTTTCTGCATTGGTATTTTCAACCTTTCTTGTCTTATTCTATTATCATGCGTGTTCTGACGCATCGCCTCATGTAGTTCTCGTTGTTTCGCCTCTTCTCTTCTTCTCCTTCGCATATCCCTTTCGTGCCTTGCACGGATTTGTGCGTCGAAGTTCCTGTCCTCTTCTTCTTCTTCACGCTCTCTTTGATTTCGCAGCATTTCTCTACCATGTAGTATCATCCTCCCTTTCTCCTCGTATGTTCATCATCCTGATCATGGTGTGTGCGATAACGTTCGCCTTGCGGTACGTATCGATCAGTTGGTTGTTGTTCTATATGATTACCACCATGCTGCTCATGTATATTATCACCTACTTGAAAATTTTCAACCATGTTGTTATCTAAGAGTTGCTCTTGTCAAGCGTCTTTGCGGCTAGATCGACTATGCCTTCACGTGCTCCTACTTGTTCTAGATCTTGAGCTTGTACGCGTTGTACTTCGTGACCTTTGTTCTTGTAATCTGATATTCTCTTCTCTTAGTTCATCATTCTGACTCGTCAAATTCGCAAGTGCTTCTTCTTATCTCCTTCTTTTTGCAATTAGTCTTTGTCGGAGCTCCTCTATGGTCATATTCTCTTCGTCTTCTATTATTGGTCCTCCATTTCCAGTTCTTTCCTCGTCTTCTTCCGTTGAATCTGTATTTGCAGTATGAACACTTACCGCATCATAGTTGATGGTGTTGTTTTTCGCTGGTTCGCATTGGATATGAGTTTGGACTTGCTTTCCTTGATTGTTCCTCTCTCCCATCCTTGACGATTCAGCAATTTCACTTCTTCTTCTTCCTGCGATTCTTCTGCTCTTCCTAGTTGCTATCACTTCCCTATTTCTAGAGCCAAAATGTAGTTGCGAGAAATCTCACAACCACACCCTTAATAAAATCTACGAAACAATCTAAGAAACCATATCGAAATACTCAAGTACTCTTATTAAAATCTTAGAACAAGTACAAAGATATGAGGAAACCCTAACTTGGGGAGCAAATAACTTTCTCTCTCCTAAAATTCTTCCCTAAGCTCACCCAAAAAGATCTCTCTCTTTTACAAAGGCGCTCTGCTCCTTATATAGGAGTTTTTCGCACAAGAGTTTATCATTGTCACACGATTTCTTTACTGTCGCATAGATCTTCACACCTTTCTCGTGATTTGGTTACGTCCTCTGGTTCGTCATCTTGGATATAACACATGCCGTTGTGATCGCTTAATATTTATGGAGTTACTTCGCACATAAAACAAGTGTGCGATATTTTGTATCCACGAGACATATATATTGTCAATGCCGCTGGTGTAATCGTAACTTCTCTTCATTTGAATTTGATTCAATAAGCAGTCTTTATGGCACTACTACTGTATACTACCTGTACTGATAACTTAGTGTAAGTCTCAAATGCCAAAATGTTAGTGAGATTTAAGCTGTAACATAACAACTGATGATGATAAGATCTTCTATGCTGTCACTACTAGCGTCACAGCCTTCATCAAAAGTTCATTAGCATGTTGTTGTTTTTCTCTGTTTACATACTGACATTCTTAGTTGTCATCATCAGTAGTTAACCAGAACCCTAGTATTGAACTAGCTAGTAAACCACCAATGAGAAAACGAGAGAAAGAGTGGGAAAGAGATGTTATGTTTTGTTCTATTATGAGTCCCATTGGTGTTCTAGGATTCTCTCTTATGATGTTTTTCAGTTTGCTTTCTCCTCTTCTTTTTTCGTTCTTCATTGTGATTGGTTTTAGTTAATATTCAACAATGACCAATTCCAAGCGAGTCTCCCAACCCAAACCCAATTAGTCAAACCACTTAGAGAAAAATATGTCAAATACTAGAAAAGAAAAGTGTAAGAATTTATGTCAACCCACTAAGTATAAGAGTTATAATAAGTGATCAGAAACAGTTACCTTTAATGCACTTCAGATCTCAGATACGTGCATCAATCAAGCTGAACCTGTTTGCAATTTTTCTTTATTTTCGTGTTCTTTTTGCAGATGATTTATCTTATCTTCCACGTGTTTTCAAGTAATAGCACACTATTTACCGACTGCAATTCTCTGGCTTTCTCTTTATTTCTTTCTTTCTGTGTAGTCGAAAGTCTATAATCTATTTGTGTAGCCATTTTCTTTTTCTTCCCTTTCTGCTTTATTATCCTCGTTTTAACTATACTTAAACTAACCTAACCAGTTCCCAGTTAATGGAGAATGATAAAGATGTCTTCCACTTACACAAATGTGCCATGTGGCGGCCCGACATACTAACTAGTAACTAGTCTAAGCTGAGTTTGGTGTAGCTATGCTTAACAATGTGCAAATACGATTTCTTATAGCACTCAATGTTGCTGTTTGGTTCCAGGTTACACGGTTGAAACCTTTGAACACTTTTCTTTTAAAATATGGCTAGTGCAGCTGATCAAGATAGAAAAGAAGAAGAAAAAAGTAAACAAAAAAATGAACACTAAAAAAATGATTCTTTAAGCATCAAACTCCAGCTTGGCAGTACGATTGACTATAACAATTCACCCCGTCGGCAACACTTGAGATGAGTGCAAATATTTTGTAACGTGCAAATAAATCTTTTATTTACTAGATATCTCTCTAATAAAGTAGTAGTTCTGATATACAACCACTTTTACCGATTAGTCAGTTGTCCACAAAGTAGTTTGTAAGTAAGCTGCAAAACCAGTTCATTTTTTATGAACGTTATTTCGGGGACCATGGGTTTTTTGAGGGGACCATGATTTTTTAGACATAAGTTCGGTTGGTTGCAAAAAAAAATTCCCAACCAAACATAAAGTTCGGTTTAGTTGCAAAAAACATTACCCGCCGAACATATGTTCGGTTAGTTGCAAAAATATTTACCAACCGAACTTGTTAGTTCTAAGCTAGTTGCTAAAAATATTTCCAACCGAATCGGTTAGTTCTGTTAGTTGCAATAAACATTTACCAACCGAACCGCTTAGTTCGGTTAGTTACAAAAAAATTAACCAACCGAACAATAGTTCAGTTAGTTCCAAAAGCATTAACCAACCGAACAATAGTTCAAGTTAGTTAAAAAAATATATAGCAACCGAACTTTAGTTCGGTTAGGTAGCAAAAATATTTCCTAACCGAACTTGGTGCGATGGGAAAAAAAAACATGGTCCCTCAAAATAACCATGGTCCCCAAAATAACGTTCTTTTTTATTTTGCAGTGGGTCTTTTCTAGTGAATTTCGGTAGTCACCCGTGGAAAAGCCTTTGAAACACATCATTTCTTTCTAGTATCTTGTTCTTGTTCTTAATTATAGCCTAAGATTTACATTTGTAAGCCCAAATCCCTATTCCGTGACTTGTTTGCAAGTCAATGAGTTGGTTGGTCCACCAAAAGCTCATTTCTGCAACACCAGATATCAATCTCACCATAGTGGGGGATAAGCCGTGTCCTACTCCTCTTCAACCACACCATCATCAACAATGATAATGGCTTGACGAGATAGAGAGAGTGGTCCAACCCAAAAGAAGGTAGTGTGGGCGTCAAATATTCCAAGCAAGGGAAAAAGGTCGGTTCTAATTTAGAGGGACCGAAAACAACCTTATTAGGATTTGGGAAGCCTTATAATCCATGCAATGAGACAAATCATAACCTCGCCGCCCAAAGAAAATCCATATGAACGCATTCCATTCCATATGTATTTTGAGAAACTCTATTTTAATTGGGTGGTGTTTTTGTTGCTTCACTTAAGAGTGGTAACAATCATAGGTTTGTTGTTTGCATTATTTTAATTTTTAATCAATGTCACCAAGACTAGGAAAAAGACTAGCAGTCGTCAATGAGTGAAGAGAGCTACACTTGTCATAATATGAAGGGCAACAGAAACAGCAAATTATGGGTCATGTTCTAGGATCCAGAAGCCATGTCATACATGAAAAGTGTGATAAATGATAATGAATATGGTCCATATCAAATGAGCAAATTTTACAGGGAGGATAACCAGTAGAGGAGGAGGCATAGGCCACAGGGGCAATTGCCCCCGCTCCCATGACAGCTGAGTTTTTTTGCCTTCCAACTGAGCCTATTACGGCTCCTACCAAGCCTAAATGGCTATTTTCTCCGCATTGTCTATTCTGCTCCTTATAATCAAATGAACCGATCTTTTTTAGAAGAAATAATTGGAGGATATTTTACTATTTATGGTGGCAATCAAAATCGGCATGGTTTTTACATGCCCGCATGAAAATCAAAATATCTTCCAATTGGTTTTGATATATCCCAATTAATTTTTTTCTTTTTTACCCCTCCGGACCTCAACATCATTTATATTTTTACCTAAAAAAAAAAAAAAATCGTATGCAACCCACAATCTATATTTGAAATATGTTCGCCATTCAAGAGTTTGTTATTACAACAAAAGAAACATGTCATCCGATTCAAATATTAACAAAAAATTATGCTCTAAAACTTTTTTAACATAATTTAAAATCACTTCGCAAAAACTCATGAGTCACGACTTAAATATCTATTTCGTAAACCGAAATATGTGTAACTTATGACTCAAAAACTAGTCATTATGTATCAAAATCCGTTATGTAACCAAAATTTATTTGAAAATCTATAATCGTGGGTTGCAAAAAATTGTACTGTTTAAAAACCTATATGTTAACCCGAAAATTTTCCAAGCGGCCCATTTATGTGGCCTAAAATTAATTCTAATGAATCAATTTCTACATTTTAACCTGAAATATACCAGTATGACAAAAATATTGTGTCGTGATCCAAAATTTTAGCGACTCAAAATCTTCATTAAGCTTCACAAACTGACAGTGTGACTCAGGATATATAATGTGACCCGAATACTGTTAAGCAACCTCAAATTTGTGTACCTAGTCGTCCTCAATTATATGATCCATGATAACATACAATACCTAGTCTTAATGATAACATACAATATCTAAATCTTAATGATCTTACCAAGGAATTCCTTTCACATGGTCAAAAGATAGAGAAATAAATGAAAACGCAAAAGAACGAAGCGATAGGATTTTAGTTTCAACAACTTGGTCTCTAAATCATGAAAACTTAATTTAGGAATCCGATTATACAATATCGAAAAACAATGACAATGGATCTTATGCTTTTAAGTTTAAATAAAAGTTCAAAAATCTCACTACAACATTCTCTAAATGGATTGAAAATGATTTTGACAATATCTTCCAAAACGATGAACAACTCAATAAATCTTTTTAATAGAACCTTCATAAAATTAAATTCATGCCAATTCTGAATATTAAACATAACCAATCTCGACCTGAGACCCAGCATAAAAGAGAGACCGACTTTTGGAATCATCGCTCGAAAGATATATTTTAACAAAAAAATATGACAAAAATACTACTTAAACATTTTCAACCAAATAGCTTCGAACATGAGGAAACTTAATCACATACATGCTCTAAGAGATTCTTCTAGATTATGGAGCGAAGGTATCCCTTAACTTCAATCCCCTCTCATTATTCACTTTAAACATATAGAGTCCTCAAATGGAATTTAACATGAAAATTTTGCATGACTCAATAATTCCTGCATTAGTGATGCTGACAATTTACTTCGTAATATTCTAAATGAGGATATAACTCAAAATATACTTTTTAACATGAACCAATGGGGCTCTCTAGTCTCGGGTAATTTCCTACCCATCTTTTTCAGGGCTCATTGGGATGTTGTTAAAAAATATTTTAATTGACCTAGTCCAAAACTTTTTTACAAAAAAAATACATACTTTAAGAAATGATATATACTTATATAACTCTTATACATACAACCAAAAGTTCAGGAACCTTCTAGACTTAAAAGTTTTAGTAATAAAACATGTAAGTTCATTTCAAAAATCCTAGCAAATAAGATCAAACCTCACCAAGAAAAAATATCTCACAAAATCATCTGTATTCCTTTTAGGTAGGAAAATTACTGATAATACCATAATTTCCCACGAAATCTTGATTCAATAAAAACTTCCAAAAACAAAATTGGAAATATGGCTCTTAAAAAATTGACTTCTTCATAGCCTTTAATGAATTGAATGAGATTTCCTTCATAAAACTTTTATATCTTTTGGCTTGAATAAATAGTGGTGTCGAACTTATTATGCTATGTACCATAACTACTTCCTCTTATGTTTTGTTAAATGGTTATCTTAGAGAAAGATTCAATATCAAAATAGGGCTTCGTCATTTTCTTATAGTTTGTGCAGAAGTTCTTTCGAGACTTCTATTTAAAGCAGAATCAGAAAATAAAATCACTTAAATGAAAGTAACTAAGGATGTGCCTGATGTATTTCACCTTTTTTTACCCTGTTGTAGTATTTTCTCGACTTTTTCTGTAGACGATCACAAAAGGTATCAGACTTATAGGTTGATATCCAAAAGATTGTGGTGTACTTGGGTACCCTCGTCATTTCACATTTTGCACAGTTACACCCCTCCTTCTAAGCATACTAAGAGTAGGAAGATAACTATTAAAAAAAATCCCAAAGCATGAAGTTTACTTTTGGTGGAATCCATCTCTTTCACATGAACCTATCAAACTCACACATTGTCTCATCCTCAACTTGCATTTTACTATTGAAAATGTGGGGGTACCAGAATACACCACAATTTTTTTTCTTAGGCAACATGTATGGACTAAACTAGAAAACAATTTCGATAGTTCAAGTTAATGAATCTCGATCAAGGAATTATATGAAGAGCTTATATCTCTTTCTCTCATAATCATAAAGTTTACAAAAGCCAATCCACGAACCTGATTATGTGTGCGAGTACTTGGACGATTCCAAAGATCAATATCCAAGAATCAATCAAGTTGTATCCAACAAACAAGGATGGATATATCTACTTTGATTGATTAACGTACAACCTGTGATATTTTAATTATAAATATAAACAACATAATGCGGAAAAAAAATAACACTGACACCTGAAATTTGTTGACGAAGAAACCGCAAATGCAGAATAACCCCGGGACCTACTCCAGACTTGAACACCAAAATGTATTAAACCGCTACCGACACTAGCATACTATCAGACAACGAACTAGAATGTAGTTGAGACCGAATTAAACCGTCTCAGCAATTCAGGTACAGTCGTGCTCCTTACGCCTCTTGAATCCCAGCAGGACTCTGCGCAAATGATTCCCTTGGCTAACGTCCTTTACATCCTAAGAGTTGCTTGAACTCAATTGAAGACTTTAAACCAATCTTCCTCCCACATATAAGCCTACATGTGATTTCCGTTCTAATAAAAAATCAAGGTGAGATAGGAAATCGATTGCAGTAGACAAAGTCTAGCAAACCTCAAAATCCGGTCTTATGACTCCCAAAGAGCAGCCTAGATTATTATTCACCTCATAAGTTGATGCTTGTGGAATCACAAAGTCTGAGATGAAGATACTTTGTGATTTTTATCTATCTAGCTTGAGTGAGAAACTCAACAATCAAAAAAGATCAGGATACTCGAACTATCGGGATAAAAATAGTTGGACCTGGATTCACGAATCCCCTGGTGAAGTCTTCTTAGTCGCTAAACCTGAGAAGGGTTTTAAGGAGAGGATGAATCTAGTTTACAACTAGCACACAAGAATAGTGTCAGGGATTCAAAGATCCCAGTTTTTTGAGGTTCACCTTTTATATACTTTCAAGGTCAAGGTTGCTTTAGGTTGAACCATGAAATCAATGATCACTGTTAGATGGAAAAATTGACTTTGAGATTAACTTAGTAGAATATACACTCTGGTTAGGATGAACTGTAACCGAACCATGTACAATGACTTGTTCATGTAGGTTAGCCGAAACTAGCTAATTGAATGATAAGCTTAACCATTTTCATATAATACTTTAAGACTTTTCCTTAATCACACATATGATCAAAAATGTCTAGATAATGTTTTTAGAGAGTTGGTCAAATACCAATTATCTTCTAAAATATTTCGGATGCATCTGAAACTATTAGACATGGTAAGTACGTGTACCTGGTATGTGTACTTTACATGTTCGTGAATGTTCTTGTCATAGTACGTGTATCGGGTATGGATACCCTTAAGACAAATACGAGTTCAGGAACTCACAGATCTTTTATGGTATGCGTACCTAATTTGATTTTGAAACCAACAGATCTTTTCCGGTTTGCATACTAGGTATGCGTACCTTTCCCGGTTCATGATCAACATACTTTTTATGGTATGGATACCAGGTACGTGTACCAAAAAGTCGTTGTCGAAGTATAGCTACGCCGGTACGTGTACCGGATAAATGTACTGCGGCCCTGGACTTATAACAGTTATCCAAGTATGTGAACTGATGTGCATACTGTCATATATCCATATTAACAGTGGTTTTATATCTCTCTAATAATCAATATGAAATATTCCTGAATAACATCAGTGACACATATCATTGTTCCAAGCTATTTTCAAATGATTAAAATTTGAATCATAATTAGTTTATAAACAATAAATTGTTCTAAAGCAAATTCATCAAGTATGAACAAATGTTCTTAAGTTTATATAGTCATATTTCGAGAAGATATTCAAGATAAACTTAACTCGAAATTTCTATTATGCATGTACTGTCTAATTTAGTCATGCGATAATGTATCAAAGATAGAAAGGTGAAAACTTGAGATATATGTGGTTCAGTCTTCACTTACCTTTTAATGTTGAAGTTATCCAAAGCTCCTATTGATCTTCGCCTTCAAACGGTAAAACGAGTGATATCTGAATCTCAACTACACACTTCTATCTGAAAAAACGGGGGTACAACAACCACACCCAATATTTCACTTAGCAATCTGTATGGACAAACTCAAATATAATTCCAAGAGAATCAACTAGACAGTCATACTCAATCAATGGAGATATATCCAAGAGTTCGTATCTCTGTTTCACAATGTAATCAGCAAATCAAACAGATAGAAATCCGTGAGCCTGATTATTATGTGAAACAACTTGAACGGTACCAAAGACCAATGTTAAAGTTTCAATCAATATAATCAACAACCAAAGGTTGGATTCTCTAATTGATTGAACTACGCACAACCTGTGATATTTCTATTATATAACAAAATATAATGTGGAAAAGAAATAACACAGACACCAGAAATTTTGTTAACGAGGAAACTGTAAATGCAGAAAAACCACAGGACCTAGTCCAGATTTGAACACCACACTGTATTAAGACGCTACAGACACTAGCCTACTCCAAGTTAATTTCGGACTGGAATGTAGTTGAGCCCTAACCAATCTCACACTGATGAAGGTACAGTTATTCTCCTTATGTCTCTCAATCCCAGCAGGACTCTACGCATTTGATTCCCTTAGCTGATCTCACCCACGACTAAGAGTTTCTACGACCTAAAGTTGAAGACTTGATAAACCAATCTGTCTCACACAGAAAAGTTTATTGTATAGATAAATCTGTCTCCCACAGATAAACATATGAGTTTTGTTCCGTCTTTTGATAAATTAAGGTGAATAGGAACCAATTGATATACCGGTCTTATATTCCCGAAGAACAGCCTAGTAATATCAATCACCTCACAATAATCTTAATCGTATAGTAGTGAAACAAGATATTGTGGAATCACAAACAATGAGACGAAGGTGTTTGTGATTACTTTTTATCTTACCTATCGGAGAATAAATCTCGAGCCAATTTTAAAGAAGATAGTACTTAATCAAGATAGAAACAGCAAGATCAGATCACGCAACCACAAAGAAAATAGTTGGTTCTGGCTTCACAATCCCAATGAAGTCTTTAAGTCGTTAACCTACAGGGTTTCGTGAAAAACCTAAGGTTAAAGGAGAATTGACTCTAGTCGCAACTATTATCACACAGGAGGTGTGGGGATTAGGTTTCCCAGTTGCTTGAGTTCTCCTTTATATAGTCTTCAAATCAAGGCTTGCAATCAATGCAACCTTATTAACAAAGCATTCAATATTCATCGTTAGATGAAAACCTGATCAGATTCAAGCTAATATCTTTTAACTGTTAGATCAAACTTAGCTTGTTACATACAAATGAAAAGTGACTTTATTTATATATGAGTAACCGTACCTAAACATGTGCACCTTTGTTGGATCAACAATAGTTAACCTAAGTTATCCATATGAACACTTTCATATCAACCATATTCATCTGAACCTTAACTAGTTCAAATGACTCAAATGAAACTAGTTTTAGAGTTGTTCAATTGTTTATATTCTCATAGAAATATACAAGACATAATTGAAGCAAAATCGATTTTGATTCACATGAATCAAGTCATGAACATTATAGCCACAATTTTCAAAATATTGCATTCCTTAATATATAAATGTATTAGTTCATGAACAAACCGATTTTAAAACATCATCTACTTAGGTATGCGTATGGGTATGCATATTAAGTAGCCGGACCAAGTTTGGGTTTCACCATTACGCAAACTGGTACGCTTACCATCCAAACTCAGCAGAAATTCTCGGGCCTAAACCTTATGCCAGTACGCGTACCGGTTTGCAAACCAGGTTCCCGGACTTTCTCAAAATCATGTACGCATACGGGTATGCATACCATGGTTCCAGGACATGGATTACATATATGCAAGCACGCATACTATGCTTAAATCCAATTGTTCTAAACTCTCAGTTCAATCATTGAAACTTTCTCGGAAGACGGGAATAGCTGTCTCACACAAACTATAAGCTTCAAAGCAATTTTCAAGTGATCAAATGATCAATACGAAATATTCCAAGTCTACATCAAATGATTGTCTTATACAAATCATGTAAGATGTTACCAGGCAATTTTTACATGATCATCTTTTGAATTTCGTCAAGAATATAAGATGAACTTGGTTAAAGCGAAAGCTTACCAACATATATTTCGAGAAATATGTAAGCGAGTTAAACTCAACTCGAAATATCAAATGTGTATAAATGAAGTCTATATAGCTATACAACTTTTGTCTCAAATAGGAGATAAAGTAGATAAAATTTTGTGTGATAGATGAGTTCAAGTATACACATACATTTTGTTGATAAAGTTCCACAAGCTCCCCTTAGTAGTTCTTCGTCTTCAATCGATGAACGCCCTGAAGTCTAATGCTCAACTACACTTTCTATCCTAATCCGAGACTTAGCTATAAGTAAACTATAAATCAAGACTTATTGTTTTGACAACTAAACTTGACAACAAGCTTGAGATAGCAATGCTTGCGAGTTCGACCGAGCAGTGCTCTAACACTATCCTAATCCGAGACTGACTCAATGTAAACTAGAAATCAAGATATAGTTTTGACAACTAAATTTGACAACAAGCTTGAGATAGCAACACTCGTGAGTTCGACCGAGCAATGCTCTAACAACCATATTTTTGAATAGAACAGCCGCATATCCAACTATTCATGAAAAGATAAATTCTTACGTATGAAAATATTCATTAATGAGATACAATATTTTCAAGGTATTAAAATATATTAATTAATAAATATAATGAGTATATTATATGGTTTTTTTCATTTGATCGTTAACCCAATTGACCCACTTGTTGGACCATTAGTTAGCCTAATTGACCAACCCAATGCTTTTTTTTTTTTTGGTAGATGTCTAGTCTTATTTCATGAGATAATCATGGAAACTGGAACATGAACTTTATTCAAAAAAAATTTGATGCCTCATTTCACAATAATACTATTAGATCCAATCCAAATTAAGTTAAAAATAGATGGAAATCTAGTGTTATGGGGAAAATCGTTGCTAAATCACTAACTACTCTGATGATAAAGAAAAGTATAAATTTTGAAAATAAGATATCCATGCACCATTGGCTCAATTATTGGATGCATGATGCTACCTTCAAATAAGATTTTGAAAAGATTTCCTTTATTTTATTTTGAAAAGATTTCCTTCAAATGAGATTTCAAGCAAGCTGAGTAATTCCTTCATTACATAACTTAAAAAAATTCCTATTGCTAGCACTAGTCACTGAACTATTATAATTAAATACTAAAAAAAAAGAGGGACCTAATACACCATCAACTTTTTCGTTCGTCGATTTGTATAGACAAATTTTTGTATAATCAATATGTACGTATAAATCTCTAGATTAAGATCCTTGTTCCTAATTTTTTATCAAGGTCAACCTAGTATGTACCAAAAATGTACAAGAACCGCATTTCACCAAGAATAAGTTTGGTAATAATATATTTTTCAAGATACGAATTCACAAGAAAAAGTCTTGTAGGTTCTTTAGAATTGAGCTAACACTATCTAGGTTGATGAACGACGTACTACTTGTCATATTTCAATTATACGGATAAACAATATAATGCAGAAAAGAAATAAAGCAAGACACCAAAGAATTTGTCAACGAAGAAAACTGCAATGTAACAAAAAAACCTCGGGACGTGGTCCGTCTTGAACATCATACTGTGTTAAACCTCTACAAAAACATTCCTACTATCAGACTGAAATGTAGTTGAGACTGAATCAACTCTCCGAGCAATTCATCTTCAGGCATGCTTCTTATCGATTCTCATAATACCCCGCGCATATGATTACCCTAGCAGACGTCCCTAACATGGATCTGATTTGATTTAGCCGAACTAAAAACTTTGACTATCTTCCTCTAATAGATAGCTCATTGATATCATACAGATAGATATTCAATCAAGGTAATATAAATCTGTTTGCTTACGAGGGATCTTCAAGGATAAATAAGATATATAGAAAAATCCTACAATTAAGATATCTTACTCTCTTCAAAAGGTTATAGAGATGCATAATCGATTCTACCTCAAAAGATTAATCTAAAACCAGATTTAAATCTTGTGCAGTTACAAAGTTCGAAACAAAGAGAACTCTGTAATTTCTATCAATCTTATTCCTCACTCAATAGTCCATGAATGGTTTCATAACACAAGAGATGGACCTTAGAATTGAAAAGAACTATGATGATCAAGATAAGATTTCAGATATCAAGAACTATTAGGTAAAAGATAGTATGGCTAGGTTTCACGAATCCCTTAGTGAAGACTGTAGGTTGTAACTTAGTACAATGTCTCTAGGAAACCTAAGTCTTTAGAGGACGAATCTGGTTGCAACTAGGAAACCATGTCTCAGGATTGATATTCTAGGTAGCAGAGAGTTCTCTATTTATAATGATGAACAAGTATAGATTTCTTACAAGAAAACAAAAGTTTTATGAACTAGTTTCCATGTGTACGAAATACTTCTCAATATGGATTGATTCGAAAGAATAGAAATCAGGCATGCTAGAAGTTTTCCTTGAGATGCATACAAGAATGTCCACATAGGATTATCATTCTAAAACCATGCATAATAGTAATCCCACAAAAATTTTAAGCCAACTAGGCTTGTGAAGCATCAAATAATATTGAATTTCAATAACACCCAAAAACATGCTAGTTCCCGAACCCTTAAATCAGTTCGTGTATAATATGTATAAATAGTGTCTAGGAATATATTCAAAATTACTTAGTTCGCGAACTCATAAATCAGTTAGTATACAAGAGCAATTTTAAAAAATATCCAGGAAAATACCGAAAAGTGCAAAGTTCGTGAACCCTTAAGTTGGTTCATGAAAACAAGAGTAAATTTGCTAAGTGTACATTAACACCTTGAAATTGCATAGTTCGTGCACTCATAACTTGGTTCGTGATCTCTTGTACACTTTAGAGTTCAGAAACATCAAGTTTTTGCATAGTTCGCGAACCCTTAAATTAGTTCGTGAACAACTCGATGTTTTTAGGTTTACATAAATTCGCAATCATATATAGTTTCTTGAACAATAATATTTTCTTTCGACTTCAAAAGCGTTAAACCTATGAATATTCATTGCTTGAAATTATGTTTCGAGATTAATCAATTTAAAGCTTGAACTCGAAATTTGTTTTTTTCAATTCATCACTTATATTAAAACCACATGACGTTGTCTCAGTAGATAGAATGGTATAAATGATGAAATGTGATAATCAGTCTTCATATACCTTTGTTGATGAAGTCCTCGCAGATATCTTCGTTGTTCTTCAATCTTCAAGGGTTATCCGTGCATTTTGGTACTCAACTACCATGATTTTATCCTGGTTTGAGACTTGAGTTTGACTAAGTTATGCAAAATACTAGCCATAGGAACCCCTTTGCCACAAGGTTTTTAAAGCGTGAAGCGTTTTTTATTTTTAAGAAGCGAATCATATGTTGAAGCGTGAAGCGACGCTTCATGTTAGATTATTGAAGCGCAATATTTTAATACGTACGCCTATATATACTAATGTGATTCGATATTTGATGTATGAGTATCCTTATAAATAAAAAATATGTTGATCATAAGCACAAAACACAAGTTGTTACAGTGGTAGATGGTGTCACCTAGGAAGTGGGGGATCTTAGGTTCGATCCTCACCAACCGCCTTTATATTTTTCTTAACTTAAAACTCTGAAATTTCACATGGTTGCCCTAGTCAACGCTCCAGGAAAGGTCAAAGTCACGATTTGAAATTTCACATGGTTGCCCTAGTCAACGCTCCAGGAAAGGTCAAAGTCACGATTCTTGGGCATTCCGCTCCACAGGTCCGACTCGAAGCGGTTTGGGGAAATATGAGGCGAAGCGTGGAGCGTACGCTTTTAAAAACGATGCTTTCAAAGTCACGATTCTTGGGCATTCCGCTCCACAGGTCCGACTCGAAGCGATTTGGGGAAATATGAGGCGAAGCGTACGCTCCGAAGCGTGGAGCGTACGCTTTTAAAAACGATGCTTTGCCACTAATAAAAACATGAACTTTGATTGGTTAATCAGTTTTGATTCATCTTTCTTGGATTCTGACTTTACAAGTGGATTTGCTATTACTATATTATTGACGAAACGAGTCAATGAATGCATTGCAGAACCAGAGGAGATTTGGCTTCCCCCTCTTTAGATGCCGATGCTAAGGCCTTAATAAAGACTTTGGGATGGGCGAAGGATTTGATGATCAATGTTGCATCGCCAATAATTGTCATAACTTAGTAGAATTAGTTAATGAAAATGGAATCCTCCTTTCTCTCTTCTTTGGAGAGCTCAATTTACTTTAAGTTTAGAAATAGGACACTATTTCTGGGTGGATTTGTATAGACAACATTTTATATACTCAATATGTATGTATAGATCTCTATATTAAGATCCTTGTTCCTAATTCTCGGCCTACTCTTAGTATGCTTATAATTCTCGGCCTACTCTTATGTTCCTCTTATAAAGCTCTAAATACCAATCAAAAATGAGCACATCCCGAAATGTATAACACCATCATCTAACAATCTTAATTTCAATATTTGAAAATCCGTTAATATTCAACGGCTCATATTCAAAGTAATTGATGGTGGCGTCAATACACTCATTTTTTATACGTAGGAACATAGAGCTTTGTAAGAAGAACATATATCCGAAATATTTGCTTCAAACCTGTAACCGTTTGTTTTTTTATTCGGGAAAATAATGCCCAAAATATAAGATAGTGTGAGGGGATCTCCCTCTTCATCAAAAGAAAAAAAATCCTCCTCATAACTGAAATTTGCTTAGCGATCTGTAATTTTGCTAGAAAATTTTGTGTTAGTGATCCAAATTATCCCTTGCGGCTGTCCTGAACCAAATTTACCTAAGTGACTCAAAATTTGTACCTTAATCCAAAAATTGCCCTGAGCCATGTGGCCAAAATCTATCATGGTCACTTGAAGTTCGCTCCATGACTCCTGACAAAAATCTTGACTGTGACCAAGACCTACTTCTACGATTTTAATTGCAAAACATATGGCATGCAACCATCAAAAATAAAAAAAAATGGCATGCTACCCAAAATCGGGTTGTATCAAAATTCATATGCCTTTTAATTGTTGAGCTCATCTTTACGTACTATCGTTTGCATTTTGAACACGTCCCGGGAAACCTCATGATTTTTGAACATGTCCCAGGAAATGCTTCAAAAAAAAAAAAAATCCCCGGGAAATCTCATACTGTAGCCAAAGAGGGGACAACAGTGGAAGAGAATTGAGAAAAAAAAGTGCCTCACAAAGCAAACCCTTATCTTCTATTAATGTACTCGTAGTAGTACTATACCCAAATAGGTAGAACCTCGGATCTTAGCTGCTATATATGTTGGTGGAAATATTGCCGGAGAACTTTGTACGTTGCTGCTGCTCCATAGCAGGATCAAACCACAATAACATATACAGTGTGTCCTTTGATGCGACAACTTTGGGTGGAGTGTAAAGCCAAATAAGAATACCACCCGTACTCCAAAGGAATAGCATAGCTTAGGGAGGTAGACCCAAACCATTTATATATTTGCAATTTGATGAAAAAATAATAAAAAGTATGAAAAAAAGAATCTGATCATCCAAGTGATGTTGATAATAGTAATTAATTAGAGAAGAATGTTTTCCTTTCACTTTTTTTGCCTTGGTTGCAAATGTCTTTTGTACAAGTACATATACTAATAAAGAATGAGCCGAAAGGGGTTCATGGTGAGGAGGGAATCAAGTAGATGAGCTGAGTTGTGAAATTTAGTGCCATTTCCATATATGTATGCTGCCATTCTTCTTCTAGTAATGGTGGTAGAGCTTTTGATCTTGCAAGTACTCTCTACTTGCATTAAGAAATAAACACATAGTAGCAATAGCTGCTGCGTACTTAACCCATGGCATGCACTGAGAATTAAATTGATTGCTTTATCATTCAAGGATGGACATAGAGATGAGTAACCTAACTAATAAGTAAAGCACTATGCAAGTCCATATCAACCATTGAATACTACAGCTGCTTACTCATTCACTTGTCAAGCACCATTAACCTTTTCTTTTATACCAAGAGTTTTGAAGTATAAAACAATTGCTTTTACTTGAAATAGAAAAGTTTAACAACATATGTCCATATCTGTTTTGAGTTGTCTAAGTAAAATATTGAGTTCAACAGCTTCCATGTAATACTTTACTTCTCTTTGTCAAAAAGCTAAGGCTTTGTTGTTTTATTATGCAATCCCTCCCACTCCACATCCAATGAAATTGATGATAATGGGGCGGTTTATTTTATTTTTATGGTCCCTTTTAGCAGCATGTCCTGGAAACGTCAAACACACATAAAATATATACTGCAGCAGCCACACACAACAGTTTTTATACAATTTTGCATCAAGCACGTGTCGATTCATCTAATTTCTAAATAATGTGGTAACATTAATTTCTTTTGGTAATCATATGGGTGGACTTAAGAGAATTCACACAAGGAAGTTTTTTTTTCTCGCTAGAGAATACAGTAAAAGAAACGTAATTCTGACTAGTAACCCCTCCGATCCTTTGGTGTAGTATGTTTTCTAAAGAGAGGGACTCTAGAGGGCTTATTCTAAGGGACTGGGGGTCTCCTCTTGGGATGTCGGGAGGAAGACATAATCGTAATAATGCATTGAATTATTGATTTTAAAGGGGAGAATAGTGATTATATATATTTTTTGTAATTAATATGAGACGATGGAGGGAAAAAATATACAATGAATTTGATGTTACAGTGTACGATAGGAATGAAATGATGTTCTAGAATGCATTTATGCAGCAAGAGCAAAACTGATGCTGATAGATGATAATCATGATGCATGTACACGAGTCTTCTTTGTTAGACAAACTCTATTGATTCTTTACTTGGTAGTTCGGTTTTTAATGAGAAAGAGAATAATTCGGTTTTTAATGAGAAAGAGAATAAACTCATTGCAGTACATTGGTTGGGTGCCCTGATGAACTGACAGACCTTAGCTAATGATGATAAGATGCATGTGTGCATGATCTAAATCTGTCAATGTTACCAACAGTAAAAAGAAGAAAAGTTGTTAGTGTGTACTTAAGATTACTAAACATACATATAAAGTTTTAAAGGAAAGTTTTGTTGCCATTTTTTATTTTTTTTATATATATCTTACCCCACAAAGGAAGAAAAAAAGAACCACCACCACCCCGCAAGTTGCATTTCATACAGTAGTCTACACCGAGAGATGGACAGTGAAAGATAAGAATAGAGATAGAAAGTATATGATGCTAGAGATCAAGTGTGTGTTATTTTCAAAGCATGAGCAGTGGTTATGTGCATATCACTTGGTTCTTTGATGATAACTTGATATGAGGAATTGTAGCATGAAGAAGACTGTGTTGAGACTTGAGTGTGGGGTGGTAAGGGGGTAAGAGAGAGTGCCCCCTACTTTTGTCATCCTTAGAAGCAGACAGAAGCTATTATAGCTGGATTTTTTTGTTTCTTCAATTCGAATCAGGGGACCCCTACACCCCCCAAGGACCCAACCCCTTCTCCTTCCAATTATTCCATATAACTTAATGAAACTGTGCCCACTTCCATAATTATTATTCTTTCTTCGCCGTAGTACTTCTGTTTTTCACTTGCTCAGTAGATATACAAGGACATTAAGCATCTCTTTCTTTTGAATTTTCTCCCGATATGCTTTGGGTCGGATTCGACTCGCATGACATTCACTCTGAAAGTAGGATTTATCGACAGTTTTTACTGTCTCATTTATTTAATATAATGTAAATGCAAAGATGCAAAGTTTTTTTTTAAAGTTTCAGGCAACGTTTTTTGCAAAGTTTGGTGTAGTTTTTAAATAGAAAAGAAACAAAGGAAAAGATGGGAGATACTCGTATACTCGCCTTAAAACAACCGACAGCTTACCCTTTTCCAAGATCTCTCTCTGGTGTCTCTACTATCCATCTTCTGCAAAGTGTACAAACAACACCACCAACTCGTAATAAGATAAAAATTTCATCCTCTTTTTCTATATATTCAAACATTAATAACATTGGCATATTAATAATAAACACCCCAAAATTAACAAAAAGTGGAAGAAAAAAAAAAAGAAAAAAAGTTCTCTAATGGATCACCTCCCCCTCTCATCTACACCCTACATTACATTTTTTTTCTTCATTTGTTTTTCCTCTCCACAATAATCTTCTCATCATCACCATCTCAAGTGAAAACAAGAAAGAAAAAGAAGAAGAAAAAATGTATTATTATTTGAATATGGATGTACTAGAAATGAGTGGGTCTGTTTCAAGTGATGATGATGACTGCTGTTGCTTCACTTGATCATCATCATCTGTTACACACAAAACTTGTTCCAAATTAACCACCTTTTTAATGACTTCTTTGGTAGATGATGATGTTGTTGAATCAAATGTTAATTCCTTTGCTCTTTGTACCTGGACACTCCAATCAGTTGTTAATAAAACATACAGCATTAACAATGCGCATGAGCCTTGAGCTGCCAACAATCCAAGCCAAAGTCCCGTAAAACCCATTTTGAAGACAAACCCCATGACAATTGCAACTGGCATTCCTATCAAATAGAATGAGCTCAAGTTTATGTTCGCGCCAGTACTCGGTCTTGCACTTCCCCGTAAAACACCGCAACCGGTTGTTTGCGGGCAATTTCCAAGCTCGCAGAGTCCGACAATTGGCAAAGCCATTGCTGTGATTTCAAGAATCTCGGCGTCGTTTGTAAACAACCTTCCCCATTGGTGTCTCATCAGCACTGTAAATGTCATGGCTCCGAGGCCTAACACAACTGCACAACCCAAAGATACGATCATGGAGATTCGAGCTTTACCGGGTCGGTTCGCACCCAATTCATTCCCGACCCGAGTTGATACTCCGAGACTTAAAGCCGATGGAAAAACATAAACTAAAGATGTTGTTTGAATTAGAATTCCCATGGAAGCAATGGTGGCTTTTGGATTAACTAGTAAACCACATAGAAGTATCATGAATTCGTACCACCACCATTCCAAACACACTGAAATGCAAGTTGGAATAGCTAAGCTGAGTAATGAAGACCAACCTCTTAGACAATCCATACTAGGGGCAACCCATGAATCTTTATACACACCAGAAAAGAATATAAAGGCAGCTAATAAGATGAAAAGGTTGAGATTAGTCCAAACCATGGCTAATGCAACACCTGCAATACCCATCTTGAGATGAATGACTAGTAGATAATTCAAAGGGATATGGATGATAACAGAGATGGCTGAACAGAATGATATGGGTAATGTGATGCTTTGAGTTCTCAGATAGATTCTAAGGGGATGGAGAAGAGATAGAAAGAATAAGTCAGGAATGGAGAAAAGTATAAAGACATGAGCCACTGATGAGATCTCTTCATCTTGTCCACACCATAACAGAATTCTCTTCATGTTAACCCACATGAATGAAATGGGTATGGATGTTGTGAGTAGTAGCAGAACCGTTCTCTGTGAAGTTAAACCTAAAATCTTCTTTTGTTTAGCACCAAATGCTTGACCACAAATGGGTTCCATTCCCATAGCTAAGCCAGAAATGACTGAATAACCAGTGATGTTAGCAAACCCAATTGCTAATGATCCTCCAGCCAGTTCAAGCTCACCTAGATAGCCTAAGAAAAGCATGGAGATCATTGCTCTTGAATATAAAAGTAGACCAGTTAAAGCTGTTGGACCTGAAATCTTTCCAATAGCTTTGATCTCTTCCACAACCTGAAACAACACAAAAACATATTTAGCAAAATGATGAAATTTCTGGACAAAAAAAAACTAAATGCATTTGTAATGATCATCAAGTACTAAGAATATGATCATTCTTTTTGTAATTACCTCAGTGGGAGTTGGCAATCTATGAAGTTCTTCATCATCATGTTCATAGTCAGAAGAATTATGGACTGGGAGAAGATCCATGGTTTTGTGATTACTATTACTCATGAGAAGAGTTTTCTTATTAGGAGGTAGATATGAAGAAGGAGAAGATGGTTTTGAATTACACATACTCTCAGCAGGTCTCTCTATGCTCTATATATACTCCTTCAGGGTTCTAATAATTAATCACTCTGAAGAATAAGAACAATAACTCTGATCAGAAGAGTCTGAATGAATTAATTTGTTGTGTTTAGAGTATTTGGAAAAAAAATTACTTGATGATATGAATATGGAGAAGTGAATGGGCTATATATACACATGAAATGAGTAAGCTGTAGTGGGGTTTTTGCTTTGCAATTCAACACAGCAGCAACAGGTGTCGAAATTTCAGGAAGAATCACAAAAAGCGGCTAAAAATAGTTTTGGTTTCTTCAAACTAGTACTACACTATGCATTCAGGAAGAGGGAGCTTAATTGGTAGGAAAATTATGAGTGGGGGCCTCTATCTCTCTCTAGCTATCTAAAAAAAGTTGTCTTTGGGGTGTTTCAGTACAACTCACTCTCTATTTAGAGATGATCATCATCATTATCAATGAAGACTATTGCAAACAGAAGAACTGGGATTAGACAGTTTTTGTGTTGACTGAGCAACTACTAATTAGTAAGAACAACAAGGAAGAATGAACAAGTCGTAGAGAAGATTGATTTTCTTGTATTAGTGTTTGTTTCAATGTGGAATTTTTTTGGATGATATGTCTGTCTGAATCCTTATCTTCAATGAAAACTGGGGGATGTGATGGTTTCAATTGTTTTTTACCGCCCCATATAATCAGTTTTTATTTTTGCTTTCCTTGTTTTGGTCTCTGTGGGTGGTGGTAAAGGATTTGGATTTGGATTTGGATTTGGATTTGGTTATGATGATAGTTTGTTTCAACTTTATTAATTGTGTTCAAGTTCAGGTACACTCTTTAGTAGGCTTTGTGTTTTTAGATTAGATTGTGTTTTAGATTTTTTGAGATTAATATAAGTCATCCCATGTCTCTAATCTAATGCTTAAATTTGATTGGTGCTTGGTAGATTTTCATATAATTGAGTTGGAACAATAATTTATGGTACCCAATTTAAGCTGCAAATATATCTTTGAATTGGCCGTCATTCACCCAAACATGTTGTCCATTAAACAAATGCATCCAATTGGCACTGTGTTAACACTAATCACCATCATTATCATGTGTGTGCTTCTCCTCTCTTTCATGTGTATTTTTCTTTCAACATTTCTAGGTTTATATATAAGACAAGTGAGTACTGATTCTGTTTTAAATGTTTTACCTTTTCTCCTTGGAGAAAAATCTCAGTGTTTGTTTTTAACCTTTTATCAGTTGGCAGCTGCATAGTTTGTGTTTTGTGTGACAGATACATTCTATTGTTACCTACTTACCATACCATGCATGTATTGTATTGTCATTTACACACACAACAATACTTGCTTAAGTATTCCAATTTCCAACTCATACTTGCTGTAAATTAACATAATAAGATGATGCATTGAAAGTGTGTCAGTTTCAAATTTCTAATTATACAAAATAATTTCTATGCAAGAATGGGAAAGTCTTAGTGTTTTACGCGATCGATTCAATGTTTCCAATCTAAATTGGCAAGGCATTGAAGATAATAAAAAGATAAATCAGTTACTTTCAAGTAATATACAACTTTTCTTTTTGTTTATTCAGTAAAATTTAGATGCTGACGAGTTTAAACTCACGTCATTGATATTGTCGTTTCTTCAACGCTTATCATTTTTCCAGTATGCTGTTTTTATACACTCTAAACACTGCATCATTATTCAAATTTCACCTCCATTCTTTCGAGCACATTTGATTTTTTCAATTTTTTTTTTGCTTTCCTTCGTTTTATTTTTTATTTCAGAATTTATTATTAATGATATATTAGATGAATATAAATGTGTGGTTGATAGTGAGGTGGCATCTTGTTCTTTTTGACCCTTATCATGCCAAATGTATACTAGAGATGGTTCCTATATATGGCCCCTTGGCCGCTGCCACTAATCAAATTCTTTGTATTACAGAAGGTTTTTCCATATATAAAAGAAAATAATGGGAGCCAAATTCGAACCAAATTCGAGGTCCTACTGTACTGTTTTCCAATTTTTTGTCAAATTGGCAAAAAATCATACATGGACCTGCGATTTTTGCTTTTATGAAAGGGTGTGGGTGGGTCTATTGCCCGTACATTCAGTAGTTCCTTCCTTCCTTCCTTTTCTTTTTGCAGAATGAATATTGACAGCATTGCCAATACCATTACCATATAAGGCAATGTGTAGTAATTACATGGGGCAGCATGGTGGACTCTTGAACATTGAAATCCCAAGCTTGATATAATATTTTTTTTGGTGGAGTTTTAGTTCAACTCTTAGTTAAATTTCATTATCATATGGATTATGGGATTAGGGAATAATCACACTTTGCGATATTGGCCATGCATTAATACAACTTACAATTGGTTAATTTGTTTCCATTGTTCATTTTCATTGTTATGTTGACATTCTCTTCTAGATTATTATTGTAATCTTTGGAAAAATCAGAGGACAAAACTGAAGTCAGATATGGACAAGTAGGTACAACTGCTTCTGCTTGCCAACCTGGCTCTTAAATTGTTCATTCATTCACTGTTTGGTCAAAAATAGTAAGAATTTATTGCGGTTTCTTACTTTCCTATCTCCTCCTTAGCCAAAGGGTTACATGTAAGAAGTTTCAACATTAAGATTTTAAATTTTGAAAAATAAATTCTAACCAACCAATAAGGGAAGTAAAAAAGATTCTATGATTTTGACAAAGAAAGAAAAAAAAAAAAAAAAGACTATTTCTCCTTTTCAAATGAATCCAAAAATGGTGTTTGGACATTAATAAAAATCAATCAAAAACCTTACTTTGAGTCCATACATATATAAAACTACTTTGATGAATTGACTGTTAGTGATGATGCAGTTACTCTCTATCACGTGTGCATATGAATTTGTCAGTCAGGCAACAACAAAACCGATACATGTGCACAGAGCCACAGGGCATAGTGCATATACATACACTTGACACACTACTACTTGCATTTCTCTTGAAACTCACTTACTCACCCATGCATGTGATCATCAACTCTTTTGATCTCTAGCTTCTCGTGTGTGTCCATTACTTATTTGGACTTACACTGGCATATAATTTTGTTGCATCCACTATATTACTGAAACTCTTGCACTACTATGCCAATCCTCCATTTGTTTGTCTGCCAAAATCTCTGACCGACCGATAAGACATGGAACACACCACACAAACCTGTTCCTGGTCTAGTCTCATTCATTCATTTATTTTTTGTTTCTCTTTTTTAAGACTCTCTCCACAAATTACTAAACCATTTGGATTTGGATACGATTCATTCTATGATACACACACATTTGTTTATAAGGTTATCCGTTTTTCATCAACTAGTTTGTGAATCACTTGTTTTCCCTATTTTGTCTAGCTTCAAATTTCACACTATCCCTTCCCAAGCTTATGTGAAAGCAAGTAGTTGCCCTTTATCTTCTCCAGAAATATCTTTTTCTGGATGAGATTTTTCCAGCATTTGTTGTAGAGATCTCTAGCACAAAGCATGAAATTTTGCGCATTAGTCTATAATTGAGGCGAGGGTCGAACTCATGACGGAATTGAAAAAAAATACTTAAAACACTCCTCTCTATTCCTTGTCTTATTCTCTATTCTTTGTCTTAATAATTGTGCAGTAGCTCTTTATCATCAAATAATAAGTTGTTCTTAAAATCCCCTAAAAATGATTTGTTAGACGATGATGCCAATTTGTTGGATTTTTTTAGGAGGAATTAATTGGGGGATATGAGAATTAATTGGGGGATATGAATTACTTCCCCCAACTCATGGTATGTGTTAAGGGGTTATTTTTGGTTATGAAAATATTAAAATACCCTTCCCACAAAATTAAAATCAAAAACTTAAAATCAAAAAACAAAATCATATCCCCATTTCCATCTCCACTTCTTATTAATCTTATTTAGGGGTAGAGCTTTGAAACCTAAATATTCCCCATTCCCTTTAAAATTCTAAACTCTCCCCACTCTACATCAAATTCTCTTCTCTTCACTTTGGAAACTAATTTTTATTTTATTCTAAGTGATGAAGATCATCTTGAAAGTGATGATGACCATGCCGGAATTGATTCTAAGCATCTTAGGTATCATGTTCCGGATATGATCTTCATCAATTAAAGCATGGTTTTCATCACTTCCTTTTTGAATTTTTTTCTCGGTTTTAATCACTTCATCTCTTGAAGCATGGTGGTTGATATGAAGACATCATGCCAGGTATTGCTTTCCTGGCATAGCATGTTGCTTTATTTTCTATCTTGGGAAAAGCGATCTGATGGTCTTCATATCAACCGACCATCTTAAGTGGAGTGACTAAAACCGTAAAAAATTCAAAACGAAGTGATGAAGACCATGCCGAATTGATGAAGACCATATCTTGGAACATGATACCCCAGATGCTCGAGAATTTCCTATCAATGCCTGGTATTCAAGTGGAAAAAATGAACATTCGGATACTTTTCATCCCGTTCCATAGAAATTTAAGCAAAATACTATGTCGGAACATGATACCGATGCTCGATAATTTCTTGTCAATGTCGGTAGTCAAGTGAAGAAAAAAATCAACATTTTAGGTACTTTTCATCTTGTTCCTGATAGAAATGTAAGCAAAATACTATCTGGAAGTACCGCTATCTTAAAAATGCTCTCGAAAACTAGATTACCATGCCTTTTTGCTCAAACCCGAAAAAAATCAACATTATGAAGATCAAAACTAGAAAATTTCCCTGGATAGTGGCAAACAATTTTTGAAAATTTCCAAAATGCTTAGGCATGGTTTTTTGGTTGAATACCATGCCTAAGACCGAGCTTTTTCTAATCGCAACAATGGTGAATTCAAAGGAAACAAATCAAATTTTCAACCTCTTAGCGACAATTCTCTCATCACAATCATCTTCCATTTTCAAAAAAAAAATTCCACTTATTTTTTTTTCCTCTCCTTCTACTCCTCACTCACACAAATTAAAATCAAAACACACACTAAACTATCCCCCAAATACTTAAGCATATACTAATTATTATTAACTACTAAACATGATTAGTGAGGGCTAGATTAGGAATTAAAAAAAAAATTACATAGGGGGTCACCCAGAATTGCTATTGGGACACCGTTTTTATCCTGTAGCTATATCCCCAATTAGTTTCCATATCCCCAATTAATTCTTCTTTTTTAGGTATCCAAACACTAGATTTGAAAACACCATAAAATTCATCAATACGCATTGCAGATTTGCAGTTGTCAGTGAACCAGTGATTCTGTCACCCCACTGAGTAAATATAATCTGAACAAACATATTTTAAGGGTGTAGTTTTTGAGCTGTGTATGGAAAGGACCACAGTGGGTGAGTAATAATGATAGATGAAAATGGTAGTGCTAAGAACCGGCAGCCGGAAGGAAGGAAACATTGATAGACAAGGAGACAACTACGTGCATAATTTGCAGCCAGTCATTTAAATCTCTTATCATTACAAAGGCAAAAACTGTGAACACTCACACGCACTCATCTCTGCTATCCACACTTATTGTTTTTGCAAGACCAATGCCCCCACCACTCTCAATTCTTTCTTTTTTAACAGTCTGAGCAACTACAAGAATCAGTTTCTATTTTGTTTCAAAAGAATAGAAAAAAATAAATTTTAATCCATGATTCATCATCTACTCAGTCCTCGTGTGGGATGTCAGAAATTCCTATCTGTCTCCAGCAATATACACCTCTTCTTCTTCTGCTGCTGCTCCCTCTATCTTTCTCTACAGGTTACCATCTGTGTTCTATCTACAAAAACAAGAAAAGGTTAATCACAAATAGTTTTCATAAAAACAAGAGTTTTATCTCATTTGGGTCTATGTGGGTTTCTCTCAAGTATAGACTGAATATGGAGATAGAATCATGTCACTACACATTGCTCTATGTCAATAATTGAGCATCTTTGCTATCCACATATGCATCATCATCATTTCTAGCTGCTACTACTACAGCACTACAGCTTATCCAAAAACACTGGGAAAGGAAACATGAATGATCCTTATTCACCCGGAAAAGAAAAGCTGGAAATTTACTCCAAGTAAAAAGAATCCTACTGGATTCCTTTTTTCTTTTCTATTCTTTTCTTTTGAAATAAAACTTTTGGCAAGGAATCGAAAGTGTGTTTCAAAAAATAGAAAAGAAAAATAGAAGAAATGAAAATTCCCAAGGAACAACTACGAGAAAATTGATTACAATGTGCTAAGTGGGATTAAAGTGTTTTATTCCATAAACCATTTATCTGAGAATTAGAAAAGATTCTATGTTATTATCATTATCTAACTAAAAAGAGTCGTATAATGAGAAGGAAAGATGCTCATAATAGAATTTTACTCTACCCCTGTGATGAGACGTCAAGCAATTGTTTCTTCTCTTTCTTGCTAACTTCCGTTCTTTTTAACTTTTAGCAATTTACCTTTCATAATAGCGTTTCTGATAAAACTCTTGAAGACATGCAATTGAAAAAGCAATAAATATCTGCTATCAAGTTTTGCTACTAAAAACAAAATTATGAGGAATTAAAGGCAAACAACATGATATTCTTTGAAAGATAAATGCAATAAACTTCAGAATTTGTGCTAATATTCTGAAGTAACAAGCATGAAAAAGAAAACGAATAATAATTATAATAATGAAGAGCAAAACCCTTTCAAGAAATCAAATATGTCTTCATCAATAAAAGGTTTCACTACGAATATTCATATATTCTGCCACCTAAAATACTCGCACTATAATGCTTAACCCATGATATGCATGACAGAATGTGTGATTCTTCAGTATCAGCATTGTAGACAAACAGATGGACTAAATTTTTGTAAGAAGGAATAACTATAATTACCGGTTAATGAATGATTAGACATGCTCCTACCCATCATTCAATTCAACCATGTAACAAGAAAAACCAGACATCCAACTAACACGATAAATGTACCCTTGGTCATATGCCAGTTATCCCCTCATCAAAAACTTCCAATCTCTATACCTGTCTCTTTCAAGGAGAGTTAAGCTCATTCAACTTTAACATGGTATCAGGGACGGTGTGTCAGTGATGGGTAGGTTTATCTTTTTGTTTGTTGGCCCTAAAGCAAAGGAAACGGCTACATTTGCAGGCATACTTTGCCTTAGCTAGCGTACAGGGAGAGTGCTGCGCGGCAAAAGTCCTAGTGGAAGGAGGGTAACAGAATAGTACTCCTCTCAATATGTGCAGAGTACAAGCTGGACCCCGGTCTAGATTTCTGAGATAAAATCATCACCTACAGTTGCGTGCATACTTGGCCTAAACTAGAGCAAAGTGGAGAGTGCCAAGCGGCTGAAGCCCCAGGCGAAGGAGGGTTTAAGTAAAACAGATTAGTCCAATACACCGTTGTATCAATTTATGCAGTGTATGAGCTGGAACCATTCGACAGATCTGATGTAACCAGTCTACCGCCAACCCCCTCCCCTCCCCACCCCACACACACACACACACAAGGATGTCTGATGTAAAATCATCTCACACCCCCATTAAAATGAGAGTAAACCAACCTCTGTCATTAAGCTAGCTAACAACAACAAACGAGAAACCTGAAACTAAGTTTATAAAAATGAAGTGGCTTCTTCAATCCCAGATCAACCCAACAGCATGAAAAGATAAATGCATTACACATGTTTAAGGAGAAGCATGAAAGAAAAGGACAAGATTCCTTGGACGAACAAATGAAACAAAAATGTTTATAGATCTCTATAACTCATTATTCAACTAGCTATATAGATGAAAACAGCTATAAAATTCAAATAACATACGTTACCTTATAGGATGGTCCAACTTCTCAGTATGCCATATTACACAAGGTCCACTTGATAAGAGATGGCCGGTTCTCTCCTGTAATAAGCAATTGCACCAGCTCTTGCCACGCCATGATCCTATACATCAAATCACATTATTTATAATAAGCTAAAACTAGAGCTATTCACTGGTCAATGAACTCTGCAGAGTAAAAGCTCTTTCACTTTATTCTGCCAAATCCTAAATACACCGAATGGGGTAAAATCAGTGGTCGTACCTTGTCATATCATGAATAACAGGGGTATATGCAAATCAAAAAATAAAAAGGAAGGCAGCTGAGTGAGGCATATACACCAATATCAAGAAAAAAATTAATGTAAGGTTTATGATCCAATGTCTTGAGATATGTTTTCATATACATAGTAACATATATGTTACCACATGGCATATTCACCAGTGGTGAACCCACCAACAAAAGCCTGATTCACCGCTTTTAAATCACTACAGGTGAACATATACCTCAAATAATTGGTTCCAAAGGAAATGTTAAGATGTGTTAAGAGTTTATCGGGTAACAGGAATTAGATAACTACAATCACAACTTAGTAAGCCCTAAAAGTATGCCTGCAGAGTACTACTGCATCAAAGAAGGGATAGGCAGGTTTATCTGTCTAGGTTTCCAAGATATACAAGCGACGAAGAACTAAACAAACGCAAAGCACAGAGTTCAGTCAAGAAACTTAAGATGGCTTACAATGGTGAAACTAATTAGTTTACACTGAGAAACAATGGGGAAAAGTCCTACTGCGATCCAGTTCACTACACTTCAACGAAAATTGAATTAAGAATATGACAGTTGAGAAGTTTTTTTCTTTGACTCGTCAGATCAATTTCAAGGCCAAGTAAGCCTCGAACGCATATGCACAACAGGGAGCACAGCTTTGCTGGTCCTCTGACCCCGTATATAAGTCTCTTCTAAGCATAATAGTAAGTTCACACAAACAAAATAGATAAATCGATAATGTAACTTAACCAAGTTCTCTACCGAGTATGGTTAACTAAAAAACAGAAAATTACTTTATAGTTGTCCAAACATAGAGGATAATCATTTAGGAATCAGACTGTTCTGTCACATACGGACCTCTTTAGCAGGCTTGTAACATAAGCTTTGGAGATTCTTTGTAAGAAGCTTTTGATTAAGATTTGTATGAGGGTTCTGCCCAGATGAGGTCCTAGCATAATGCTCATTATTTCACCAAGTTCTTGATTGAATCTGCTCTAGTCCCACTTTCAGCTTGCTCTCTGTATAATTATATGTCCATGATACAGGCCAAAAATAGTAACGTTAATGAATAAAAGGAGAACATATACATAGGAACTGCAAAGTGCAAACCTCTCCAGAATTCTCTCAAACTTACACGAATTGAAAGATTAAAGAAGTGGATAGATGAGTTCCTTAAAATAAAAAAATGAATCTTATGCTTCTGGCTCCAATAAAAAACGAAGAACACCAGATCATGGTGTATGCGGATGCTTTCTACTAAAATGACCCTTAGTCGTTTTTCTTTCTCCGTTTTTCTTTCTCCCTTCCGCTGTGGTCGTTAGAAAACTTTATTCAAGGGTCATCCTTGCTGTTCCACACAGAAATCAAGCTAATGCGCTTCAACCAAAGCCTTCAGGGAGTACCACAAACCCCTATCACAAGTACAACCCCATTACCAAAGTACAACTATAGATCTCCACCTTCCCGTTAGCCAGCAGGAAGCAGTAGCTCCTAAATATGTTTACCTGTCTCCTCCACCACCACCACCAAGTTACTACTAAAAATCTTCACCACGTATTCCAACAATGCTTGCTCACAAAATGCATCTACTCGTCTACACCAACAACACCATGTTCCTAAAAGCTAGCTTGTTCCGTTACATCGTGTGTAGCAGACAGTTACAAACCGAGCATTTTCTCCATTTACCTTATTAATATATTAGAATATTATGTTTAACAAGAGTATTTATATGTTTATTTCTGCAATTCAAAGATAAAGCAAAGTTTTATATGTAGCGCAGAAAGTAAATTCACTAGGAGGAGATTATTTCCTTTACATGTATGATTCGTTGTTGTTTGCCAGCATAATCTTATACAATATAAACGTAAATGTTGTTAGGTACATACTTCGGCGTCTTCAGTGTAATAAATTAGATTTGAATCTTAATGTACACATTTCCAGACATCTCTATCTCTTCTTTTTTCTGATAGTAATAATTTTTCATACTTTTTATCACTTTTTAAGTTTCTTTTTATTCTAGTTTTTGTTGTTTGGAAGTTCACCAATAAGAAAAAACTTAGTGAATTCCATAGCTTGAGATATACATGCTAAAGGCTAAGAAAGAGATGAGCATATCTGTTATAATATTTGAAGTTATGACACAGTTTTCTAACGAACACCAACTACAGCATTCCTATTTTGAGCATAAGCTGTTCAAGCAACTAAGTTGTTAAGGGTTCTGTAAGCCACCTTATCTCTCATGGATACCCTCCTACTGACATACACAAGTCCCCATTCGGTCTATCATTCGCGCAACAAAAAAAAAAAAAAAAAAAAAAAAAAGATATATCACTTACTATTTAAACAATCAAGAAATGCTACTTTCACAAGGATAATAAAATCACATCTTCAAAAGCAATGCAACTTAGGGGAAAATATGGCCTGTCATAATCAAATTAATTAAGGGCCAGATTCGAGTAATATTCATGAAACTACTGTAATTACTTCACAATGTCAAACAATTCCTAGTAAGAGATGCACACATTATAAACATCAAAAGATTGATGATTCAAAATCTAAACAAATTCGCAAATATTGACAGCAGAAAAACAAATAAAAATGAGTTAACACTTACAGAGCAGTTGAGCAGTTCCAAAAGACCAAGAAGAGAGCTTTGCGGCCTCTGCCTCGGATAGAGCAATAGTGACAGGCCTTGTCCTGGAGGCAAGTGAGTCTGAATGGGCTCAAAACCCCACCAGCATGTTCTTCAGAGTTCATCTATGATAATGCCAACTCCCTCATACTCCGAGAACCAAAATCCTGTTCAAGTGTTTCATTACAAGACTAAGTTGTATACATGCATAATTTTTATTTATTTCTTCTGCTTAGAGAATGCTGCACTTTAATTTTGGCTTGTAATCGTTTGTGTACAGAAATCATAGTGCCATGAACGCGACTAAAAACAATGTATGAACCTAAATCCCAGTACAAAAGGATCGGGTATTTTACCTTCCTTCTCATCTCATTGCCATTGACTGTGGACTTCGTTGCAGAGTTGATTAGGCTTCAGGAATGATCAACCTCTGCGGAAATTCCTTTCAATAATTTGTGAATTACTTCTGAAGGCTTCTGAAGATAAACGACTCTACTAACTGAAGCTGAATTGGAGAACCTTCAAATGGAGAGGGTGAGGAAAGAAAAAGAAAAAACCTAAGAGATTCGGATGATGATCGAATTGGAGCCGAGATTGGGTATTTAGGGTTAGGAATTGAAGATGGATGATTCAAGGGTTTCTTATGAGTGAAAATCCTGTGGAGACTTGAATGTGTGAGATGGCTGGCGATTTAGAGAAGATGGGAGGAGGAATTGAAACAGTATGGACGCCCACATTGCTATTTGCATGTTTGCTCAACACAGTCAAAGTGAACCTAGTCAGTGTTCGAGACTGATCTCGACGGACCTAGGCTCATGACTAAGACGAGTCTCCCAATCTCTGCGAGGCAAGATGTTTTCCGGAAGTGCTGGCTGTACCGACTCCAGTTCCCGACTAAAATCCCGCAAGAGAGAAAGTAGTGGTCCCATTTTTAATCTTTAACGGTCTAGATGCTGGAACCCTACCAAATGCCACATGATCCCCCTCTCGGGATACCTTTTCGGGATGTTTGTATACGTAGCATCTCCAGATGTTTTCGGGGAATATAATGTGACGGTGGAGATCTCTCCAAGACAAATTGCTGAGTCAGAGGGTTAATATAAAAATTCACTAGTTGTTGATGGTGGATTTCTATTTAAAGGCTAAAATTGTAAAAAAGCCAATTTTTGTAAGTTGATGTCCTGCAAAGGATAAAGCCTTCGGGTGATGAATATTTCTCGACATGATAATTCATTGAAGCATGTGCAACCATCCCTGAGAATTAAAACCTATCCAGAATGGATCATGTAGCAACCATCCCGATTTTCTGTAGGTTTGCAGCATTACAATTAATGCCGTACTCAAAGCCTTGTGTTCGACATGCAAACACCCGTAGGCTACCTGACGGCGGGTTATATTAGCCCCGTTGAACGCATGCAAGACTACCCATGTTAGTCTCACTTGCTGAAAACAAACTCAAAAGTAGATCTCATCCGTCCAACTTCGCAGCATGGTTGTATGCGCCTAGATCGCGCGCGGGACGGAGTAGCATGCACGCGCATGCTCACCGCCAGACTACCTTCCTCCTGGACTGATTGGTTTCCCCATGGGATCCGTGGAAGGTGCAAATACGCTAACTCCAAATTGCGAGCCCGTGACTTGAAGGAATTAGGGTTTCCGCAGGGCGCAACCTCCCTACTTACTTCGCCAACGCACGGAAACGACCAACAGGCGAGACCACTGGCCGGTAGCACCTGCATGCTCACCGTGGGCCCGGATACACGGCCAACCAATCGGCCATGGTTGGTTGCAGCCGGCCGTCTCGAAAATCGTTCCCAAAGGTAGCATGCAAGGCCACTTCTAATCTCGACCATCCGTCATCGCAGGCGTGTTTGGATGGCTTAGCTCACGCCTATGGTCGCAAACCAATCATGCACATGCTCGCCACCAACCCACATCCCTGCTGGTATGATCGGCTTGCCTGCGGGAGTCACGGACGTTGGGAAACGTTAGCTTGAAGGTTGGGCCCGCAAACCCTAAAATTATGGTTTGCCGACAAGTTGCGACCACGCAACTTTGGGCGGGTGTGTACGAACGACCAGGAGGCAGAATTGCTGGCCAACGGTGTTTACATGCTCACCGTGGGCCCACCTACACGGTGAACCAATCGGCCAGCTCCCCTGACTGCCATGCATCTCGATTTGTGTGCCCAAAGGTGGCATGTAAGGACACTTCTAATCTCGACCATCCTTCATCGCAGGCTAGAACGGGCGACCCAGATCGGTCCAATGAGATTCAACTTGACATGGGCGTGTAGATTGGCGTCCTTCCTGCCTGCAGGACCAATCGGCCACTCCATGCATGCCTCCCAAGGCATAAAACCGTTAGGGTGAAAGAGGAAGCTCGCAAGCCTTCCAAACCCTAATCCAACGGTTATTCCTCCATCAATCTCGTCCGTCCAAGTTCGCATGCTTGGATGAATAGCCTAGGAAGGGATTTAGGTGGAAAACAAGGTATCACCGTGATCACCATCCTCCACACTTCCCCATGGCATGACCGGCCAAGGTGGGTCCCGCTCATGCGACCTCCGAGGGACGCCTGAACATAGCTAGTTGAGTCACTTCAACTTGCAATCTTTTCATCAAGGTTGTGTAGGCTTCAAGTATGTTAAGCATATTTAATGCACCGCATGCATACGATATGCGCCGACAAACAACTTGATTATTTTACCTAGCAACGTTTGCTACCTTATGTGGGTCCCACGACTCACTCGAGACGTTAATCACGTCACAACTGGGGGATACAAACTGGGGTATTGGTCTGGCGGTTTAAAGTGTGCAGCGTGCAACACGCCATCACAAGATCGTGTCAGGGAAACATGGGCGGTTAACGATGATAGGAGAAGTGGGCAAGCAACCGTGCGACACTAACACACAAATCCACTTCCTCCATAACTCCACTTCCTCCACTTTCCCAAGAGAGACGTGATGAAGGCTTATCGACTTGTATAAATAGGTTCTCCTCCCTATTTCCAACAACACAGAAAAAACCAAGTGTTAATACCATCGTATTCAACACTCAGAGCCTGCCTGCAACATTTGCTAGCCTTCTCAACCTTTTGTTAACAAGTCATCAAATAGCTTTCACCTTCATACTCTCAACACCTTCTTCGCTTCCCTCCCTAAGATCAACCTCACATCCTTCACCTATGACCGAAACAAATCTGGAACAGCCGTGTCTTCGGTTTAGGCTAAAATTTTACAGATTATCTCTCGAATCAAAAGTGCTCATCGTGGAGCACATTTGTTGAAGGTTTAAATTCACTTCTCATCCACACACACCCAAAATTACCTAAACCTGCAGAAGTAGTTTTCTCCCACAAACACTAATATAAAACATCAAAATAAATCCTGAAAGACTGGATTTTCTTTTATATCACGATGTGCGCGTTTAAATTAGTCTAAAATCCCAAATTTCTTCGGTAAACAACTCAAAATTAGTGAAGGGTGACGGAGAAACTAATCCCAATACACAGTACAATTTTCTGAAAAGTTTTGTCTCTCTCTGAATGCCTAGCCTCCTTTTATAGGCAAAGCCTAACATCAGGATGACTTATATGTGCACTCTAATACCCTGTTTCACAAGACTCTTATCATTAACCGTACACGTGTGCTTTATAATAAGGTTTAATAGGTAACCATTAATCTCCGTTATGGGGTAACCCATGTTTTCCACGTCATTTTCTAATGGTGACTCCGGCTTTAACCTATCCGGAGTCCTCATTCTCTATTCTTTGCCTACACCAACTCCGAGTACATACACTAGCGATGTTTGCCAAACTCGGTGGTTTTGGAAATAGTCAGTATGTATACTGAGTCATTCTCTTATCGTTTGTTTGCATCGTTTTTCCTTATGGTCTTTCGAGTCAGATTTTCCGGAGCCCCCTAGTACGGACTCTTTCATTGGTTGATCTCTCTTTCTCTTCTTCTTTTTCTATCTCTGTTTTCTCAACAATTAGGCCGCTTGTTTTGAAATCATTTCGAGTTTTCTCTTCTCAATATACATCCATTTGATGATAACTCCGGCTTTTCTCACACCAAGATCCCCTATCCACCATGACTTTTGAATATTTTTGTTATTACCATTTCGGCCCCTTGGATGTTTGTCATACCCTACCGTCGTGATAACAGTCAGTTGTAGGATTTAAGCACGTGAAAAATATGCATCTAACGGTCTTCCTTGTGCCATCGTTATGCTTCAGAATCCCCATAAGATTTTATCGTCATTAACTTATTTTTTTTCCTATTTTTCTGCCACGTATCTGATAGTGTCATCGATTGAGTCCCCCTAGTCATATTTTCCTCCATCTTCTTGGAGCCCCTCAGTATAAATTCCTTCTCATTTGTCCTTTTACCCCCTTTTCGTTGGTACCTCGGGAGTTTGGGGGAAATCAACACTCTTTTCCTATAAAACCAGTTCACTATGGGTCTCCTTGTTGTCCATTTCGGTAATTTCAGGTTGCACAAGTTGTGTACCACTTCTCAACATAACAGCATTGACACCCTCCCTTTTATTAAGATGTTGAGAAGGGAGTTTCCCATCATTTTGTGCCTTCAATTTGTTCAAGTCAATAGCCATGGAGCCAACTTGTGTCTGCAAATCCTTTATTGCACTCTTGGTCTCTTGTTGACTTTTTTGAAACATAGATATAAATCCTTTCATCACGGTGTTAAGCTTTTCATCGAGACTTAAACCTTGAATTTGAGTTTCTTGTTGCAGTTAGAATTGTTGTTGTTGCGGTATGGAATTATTGTTCTTGTGGCTGGAATTGTTGTTGAAACTCATATGGATGGTTGAAAGTAGGTTGTTGAAACGCTCCTTGCTTATTGACATTGATAAAGTAACCGTCTTTGCTGATTTGGAAACACCGCATTATCTTGCTCATTGACGTCTTCATAAACTTGAGAAGATGTTGGTACTACCGTGGCTGCAATTTGTTACATCATTATTGCCATGTTACTTGTTTTTTGATGAAGTTCATTAAACTCGCTCACTTCATTCACTCTCCTTAGAAGTACATCCGAACCAAGACTCTATAATTGTTGTGAGTTCGCTGCCATGTTTTCAATCAACTCTCTTGCTTGTGCCACCGTCTTATTCACTAGTGCAACACCATCCGCAATATCAAGGAAATTCTTATCACTTAATTGAATACCTTCATAGAAGTATTGGATAATCATTGCGTCACTGAATTGGTGATGAAGAGAGCTTGCCACCAATCTCTTGTAACGTTCTCAACATTCGTACAAGGATTCTACATGCCTTTGCTTCATCCTACAAATTTCTTTGCCAATTTGAGTATCTTTTGATGAAGGAAAATATCTTTCTAAAAAAAGTTTCTTCAACCCATTCCATGTTGTGACACTCCCAGATGGCAAATAATAAAACCATTCCTTAGCGTTATCCACCAAGAAAATGGAAAATCTTTCAATATTGCATTATATGTATTATTCTTCGTTGGTAGCATGGCCATGACTATGGTATGGAAGTCCATGAGATATTTGTTTGGGTCTTCATTCACCATGCCATGAAATTTTGGTAACTCTTTAATCAACCCCCGCTTGATCTCGAAGGTTGAGTTTGTTTGAATACACCATTGTTGTGTATCAATCTTGTGAGAAGCTAGGTCCTTGAGTGTACAATCGCCTATTACTTATTCTTCTTATTTTTCTACTGTTTGAGGGTGAAAACGGTTTCTGCTGATTTTGGTAATTTCGGGTGTGTGGGTGATAAACGAATTTAAACCCTAAATAGTGTATTACAAGGGAGAACTTTAGATTCGAGAGATCAATCTGTACAAATCCGTCATAAACCAAGAAATGGTCGTTCTAGACTTACTTCGATCACAAAGTGAAGGAGAAGGGTTGGTTTTAGGCGCGGCCAAAAGTTAGGGTTTTGGCTTTGTTTAGGCGCTGCCAAACTAGGGCCAAAGGTTGACATGCGTTAGCTGGTGAAAAGGCGAGGGTACCCCAAATATACCCCAAGCTATTAATTTTCCATCCTATAAGTCCTTTCCCCGAAAGTGATTGTCTATGGACTGAGTCGAGACAATACAACAAATCGGTTCACACTTTGTGTGATCGTCTATGGATACGAGAGCGAGACAATACAACAACAAAGTGTGTTTACTTGATACAAAGGTTCGGACTTAACCAAACACAATATGATTCACGTATCAAGTAAATAGGAATTAACGTTTGTGAAATTTACTTTAATTATAATAAAACAATTATAATGTGGAAATATAAAGTAAATGACACATCAAGATTTTGTTAACGAGGAAACCGTAAATGCAGAAAAACCCCGGGACCTAGTCCAGATTGAATACTCTCGGGATTAAGCCGCTATACAAAATAAACTAACTTCGTATAATTGAGACCAAGCAACTAAACATATAGTTCACCTAGTTCCATCTGTATTCCCACTCCTCCAACCTATAAACAAGTCACGTACTTGGACCAATTCCTTTGGTTCGTATTCCAAACAGTAAAGGAATAACAAATCTGTTTGGTATCAACTCTCTTCAACCAAGTGATATGAGTTTCACAAAGGTTCCCTTGTTTATCTTAACATAAACTCCTTTGCCAGGTTCCAAGATCTATCTTATGTTCAATCACCCAAAGGCAATCGTTAAGATTAAGCCAATCAATACCTTTAATCACAAGGAATCGTATTGATGCCGATCTTCCTCAACTATAGTCGGATCCTCTTTTTCCCAATAAATACCTTTAAATCAGTTATAGTCGGATCCTCTTTTTCCAAAACAAGTATTGTGCACACCAAAGATTATAAAAACCAAGTCAGAAATCTTCAATATCTTCTTAGATCTTCAATAAACACCTGCACACAACTACTTGAATCTCTTGTGATCAATCACACACATAACGGAGTCTATTAACAATGTATTATCACAAGATCATCTTTAGATCTAACAACAGTATAAAGATCCCTGTCGAAACCTTGAACTAGTGTGAGTGAATTTTATATCAGAAGAGAAGATTCTCAAGCATAAACAAACTAGGTGCAATCAAAGTTCAACATCTGTTAGTCAATCAAATCAATACGAAAACTAAAGATAAACCGCAATATCTAGTTTCCCACCAACATGTCGCTCTAGAGCTTCTCAATCCCAAAGAAGACTTTAAATTGAACGGCCGTAAGAGATTTCACCTAATTAGATTACTCTCCTCTCTGATAGGAAGCTTCACCAGTAACAAAGACAAAAGAGTAAATCTATGTCACGCGAGATTAGTTTGCTAGAAATGAAAACTCAAAGTATTTATAGACAAGGAAGTTTGGATACCAAGGAATTTCCAAAACCGGAAATATTCTCAAGATATTTTCCATATTTACCCAAATTTGGTTTTCATAATTCCTGTGAAGGCACTGTCCAAAAATAATGATCGAAATCTCCTTGGAAAATCTTTAATTAGCAATGCACATTTCTAATTCTTATTTTCCATATATAATTAAAAACCCTTAATTAAAAAGATTATTAACTTATTTAAATTCGATCTTGGGATTTACTTCCTTCTTAGCCGTTAAGGAATATCTTTGAACAATATAGAACAAGCATTAATGCACCGTGTTCAAAGTGTGTCGACATCTTACTCTTGCAAGTCCTTTTTCATACTTGCTCACTTGAAACCGATTTACCACGCTTATAAACAAGTTTAGAATTGGTTCATCTGACTTTCAAGAACTACGTGATTGATCAAGTAACACTCAATCACAACTCATGGGTTTACGGTTCTACCAAAAAAAGTTTCGGTTCTACCTCCATATGAGTACTATGCATAGTTACACTAGCTTACCAAAGATACGGCTGACTAGGTACTAGTATCGGTTCCACACATATATTTGGTATCTAACTTGTATGCACTGCACATGTCCATAGGATCGGTTCCCCCTTCCCAAAAACGTGTTACACATATTCATAGGATCAGTTCCCCTTTATTCCATAAACCTTGTTGCACCTCATACAAGGATCGGTTCCCCTTGTGATGCACTTCACCTCTTACTAGGATCGGTCCCCTTCTCTCAATAATAAGTTCAGACACTCACAACCCGATCATACCCCAGGTGATTACTTAAGATCGGTTTCACTAATAAAATTCATACCAATACATAAGTCAGGCCTCATGTGAATAGTTTTACCAAGAACACAAACAAGTCATGAGAGGTTATACTAATCACACATATTGGTCGTTCATAAGATATGCAATGAAGAACAGCCCCAATAACGCCTGGCGATTTCCTTTTCGGTTCACAACACAGATCATGAACTTACTTTCTTAGAACACATGTAAACATTGTTCCCTAGGATGATATTCTCACCTCATACCCATACATAATCACAATAGCATTCATACGATTATGTTGATGTCTTATATACAAAGTTTAATAGTTAAGCAAGAAACTTCATATTGTATTCCTTAATACTATGTCTATCTATAGTGTTCATGCTTTGCATTTTTATGTTTTCAATATGCACGACTTGAAAGATACATTAGGGAATGAAACAATTCAAGTCAGATATCACTAAGCTCAAGTGGAAGGATGATGTTGTAGTTGTAGCTCCGTTCTTCTTCACTTCTTCAAGTCTTCGCAATACTTGTAATGTCTCACCCTAATACTTTCAAGCTCACCTATACGAAGTTAACTCTAGTACATTTAAATAAAGAGACTCTTAAATGAGTTTTGGATCACTAAAATATGACAACCAAACTTGACATATCAACGCTTGGTGGGTTAAACCAAGCAATGCTCTATGTAGGACCAAAATATCGCTACAACACTATTTCTGCGATATTAACAACACTTTTGCGAGCGTCAAAGAAGATTCTTTAACAACATTTCGCGAGCGTCACAGAAGAATTCAAAAGAAGCTGACGATAGAAGAAATAAAAAGAGAGTATGTTTACCCCGCGATGGTTATCAATTTTGCGAGAGAGAATATTATAGCAATCACGATAAGATCGCAAAGTATATTCGAAAAAGGAGGAAAACTTAGCTGTCATCCACTATGTAAAACCCTATATAAAGGGTTCGTTAGGTTCAGAAAATGATGATGTCTTTTAAGAGAATTGATAAAGTTTTGATGAGAGAGAAACTCTAAAAAGAAATTTGTACTTCTGAGTTCTTATGTCTTTTGTAAAGAATTCAAAAGTTCAAATAATAAAAAAGTGTCGTAATTCATTCTCAAAGATAACTTAATTTCTGTAGATTCTTATCAGGGGTGTATTGTAGGAATTCCTACAACTACATTTTGGCGCCCAGAAACAGGGAGAATCAAGCTAAGAAATATCTAATTACAACTTGAAAATTTGAAAAAATTGTTAGAGTTGAAGAAATGGCTAGAAGAAGAAGAAATACATTAGAACCACCGACAACTATGAGGAGAAGTAAAAGACTTGCAGGTGAGGGAACAGGTGAATTGGAAGAATCTTTAAGGATAAGATCAGGAAGAAATAGAATAAGAAATAAAGCATAAAGTTCAATTCAACATCCGAATCAACAAACACAAACACGAGATATGAATGTGGATTATGATAGAGTGAGTGTGCATACTTGGAGGTCGGATTCGATGGAAGAAGCAGAAAATCGACAATTAAGAAATGAAGAAGAAGGAGAAAGAAATCAAGAAATGGTTGGAGGATTAATTCATGAAGGACATGAAAATGAAATAGTAGATGATTTGAGACAAAGAATACAAAAAGAAAGAAGATTAGAGGCAGAAGAGCGTGCGAATTTAACAAGACAAAATCATGAACTAAGAATGGAAAATTTGAGGTTACAAATAAGGAGATCAAGAAGTACTGTTAGATCAAATTCAAGATCACTCAGAGAAGAATCAAGGCAAAATTCCCCAATGAGAAATGTTAGAGAAGAATTGCAAAATTTAAATGGAGAACAACGTCATAGAGAAGAAGAAATAATTGGAGATCGCTATAATCCGCATGGCGAAGCATTGGATTATAGACGTAACAATAGAAATCAAGGAGGAAGAAATAACCAAAATGAAGAAGAATATCCAGAAGAAGGTAGGAGGATATTACATGGGCGAGAGAATCAAAGGAATCAAAGAATAATTGAAGAAGAAATTAAGAGACATTACACCGAACAAGCACGCCTGGCTTACGAGAGGGAAAGATTAAGGGCAGAAGTAGAAGAAAAAGAATTCTGAGAGGCAGTACGACAAAATAAACATGAAAATTGAGAAAGGAGACGCACACAAAATCGCTAAAATGATAATATTCAGGAGGAGTATGATAGAATACATAGGAGATTAGATAGGCAACGAAGAGAAATGAGGAGGAATGAAGAAATCCGCAGAGAAGAAAGTAGACAGCTATGATTTCAAGAGGAAGGTGAAAGAGAAAATCGCAGAGAAAGATGGGATGACAATGAAGAAGAAGACACACAAAATCTTGCAAGACAAGAAAGGCAAGAGCACGGAAGAAGGGAAGATGCATTAAAAAGGCCAATGGAGCAAAACTCAACTGAGAATGAGAAAATATTGAGAGAATTAGCAGAAATGCGAGGAATGATAAGCAATAGAAGAGAAGGAGGAAGAAGGCATCTCATGAAGCTATTGAAGGAGCTGCGAGAACTCCATTTACTCAAGAAGTACAATTAAGAGGAATACCTCCAAAATGTAACTTACCAGCATTAACCAACATCTTTGATGGGACTACTTGTGTTGTTCAACATGTCAAGGCTTATGTTAGATGTATGCTACAATGGGAAAACCATGATGCTGTACTATGCAAATATTTGCATCTAGCTTAACTGGCGAGGCATTAAAATGGTTCGAGGGATTGCCAAAAAACACCATAACTTCTTTTGATCATTTACAAGCTACATTTCTAGGAGATTACATTATCAAAAATTCATCGCGACTAGGTATTGAAGATGTGTTTGGGTTAAAACAGAGGGTTGGCGAGAGTCTGAAACATTTAACCATAAGATGGAAGACAATGTGCAGTGAGATGGCAGGAAGAGTTGACGAGAGATATCTTATCTTGTCTTTTATCAATGCAATGTTCGCGACCAATCTATTGTACATACGAATTTTCAGAGTCAAGAATACAATCACTATGACTGAACTACGAGAACTACAAGAAGAATACATTGCTTTGGAGGAGAAACAAAATGAGATGGAATCATACCCCATCGCGAACACCAATTTCGGAGCAGCAAATGGGAGTTTACTTCCTAAAATGATAAACAATGTGGCGAGCAGCTCGCAAGTGCAACAAGAAAAAGTAGAAACTGATAACCAACAGAAATTGGTAGCTATGGGTAGTAGAGATCAAGAAGAGTATGGAAGGGAGAAGAATTACTACAATCGCGGTGGAAATAATAAGATTCAAAGGCTTGATCAGCCGCAAGAAACTTATGGTGGACAGAGGCAAAACAATTTCAGAAGTCAGGGGAATCAGAAGATCATATGGGAAGAAATTAAGATGCCTCCTCTCAATGCTAGTATAGAAAAAATTTGGGAAGCTATCATTTTAATGGAAAATATACCATCCCCATGGAACATGGGAAAAAAACCACATCCTAATAATCGCAGTCAAGAATTTTGTCCTTACCATCATTTTCATGGCCACACAGTAAATGACTGCAGGAATGTAAAGAGAATAATTTTAAGGATGATTGAACAAGGAAAGCTAAATCACTTTTTAGTAGGACATCCACAATCTCAGCGATTGCCTCCTGCACCATAAATTCGCAAGGTAAATACTGTGAAAGGAGCCGAATCATTCGTAATAGAAGTTGGGGCTAAAGCAAAGAATTTGTTTTATAATTTCATTGTACATTCACATAGAACAATAGAGGATTTCCATGATAATGTTCTAAGCAGAGTCTTCGAGAGAGAGACAGATGGAAGAGAGATAATGAATATCGTGAGAGCATCGCCATTAGAAGAATGGCATAAACAAATTATATCTTTTAGTGAACAAGAAGTACCAGAACCTGGTGAGCAGCATGATAACCCATTGGTAGTAAGATTAGAGATAAACCCAAAGCAAATGGAGGAAGAAGATGAAGAAAATGGTGATGACAATGAAGATTCTTGGGCTATCAATAGAGTTCTAATAGACACAGGCAGCTCCGTTGACATAATATTTTATCATACCTATAAAACAATGGGTGGAAGAGACGAAGATCTAATTCCCTCAACATATAAAATCTATGGTTTTAATGGTACTGCCAATAAACCAAAAGGGGAAATTGAGATGTGAATTCCCTTGAAAGGGATAACTTCCAAGATCTTGTTCTGTGTTGTTGACATTGAATCACCTTACAATGCTCTGATTGGTTGACCTTGGATGCACGGAATATTAGGTGTAGCATCTATTTTCCACCAGTGTGTTAAATTTCCTCATCCTAATGGTGTTGGAGTAATTAAAGGAGATTGGGGAGAAAGCAAGAAGTGTTATGAAATTGATATGAAGTCTTGCGAGGAAAGAGCTGAGAAGAATAGCAATTGGAAATACAAAATTAAACAACAACAGAGATGTGAAAATTTAATGATTGATACGATAGAGCGACAAGAGGGAATTGATGGCGAGCGTCTCGTGGATGAAGAAACAACAAAACGTAGCAGAAAAGCAGAACCAAAGAATAGTAAGTAGAGAGGTAAAGTGATGAACTTTAAAGAACTCTATGAATGATTTGTTTGAAGAGTATGTAATTGAACAGAGTATTCTGCTTGAAAGAATTGCAAGATTTTACAAAAAGAAAGAAGATCAAAGTTATGAAATTTTATCAGAGTTACAACACTCGCGAGAAGCGCGAATAAAATTTCGCAGAGATTAATAGAATGGGACGAACCTTTATGGCGTGCACCTTAGTTCGCGAATAAAATTTCGCAAGAGGCAAATATAATACCTAATAACACGTCATATGAGGGGGTATCTCTTGAAATGACTCAGTGATAAGGTTATACCGCTGCTGGAACCTGAGTTATGCAGATGTTGGGGTTAAAGAAAACCTATCCGGGAGAGAGATCTTGGATTTCCAACTATATAAGGTTATACCTTGGTTGGAAGACTGAGAATCTCTTCCAAGAAGTGCAAAGTATGACCAAGGCGCTGAGGTACACAGTTGAGCCAAGAGTGCCCGGGGCATACGAAACTCCCTTGCCATTCTTGGTAAGTCTTGGCTATGATGCACTTGGCCTGAAGAAAACCCCACTTAGGGTGCATCCTTGTAACTATAAGCCATATAGGCATAAAGGATAAGAGGCTGCGAAAACAGCTGGTTGTTGGTAAATCTGGATGGGAGGAGCTAGTCTTGTATGGACGATGTGCCCTCCTTTAAGGGGTAACCAGGGGGAAGATAAGGGTGGAACCCTCCATTAGGGAGCTGATAAGTGTCTTAAGATGACAATGTCATGGGGCTTTATGATCGCAAGAACATTTAAGCATGTCATATTGTCGCGTGACGTAAATTATACAGAGGCAACAAGCCACAAGAGAAATGTTAAGATGAGATCAATGTGTTTTTACATGAAAATTTAAAGACGTCCTGCGATTTCATCGCAAGACGGCAATATCATAAGGCTTTGATCTCGCGAGGGAACTTAGACTTGTCATATTATCGCAATACAATCAAAAAATGAAGATAAGGCAAGATCAATGGGTCAATACATGCAAATGTAAATACGTCCTGCGATTTTGTCGCAGAAAAAAGTGTGGCACAGTAAGACCTTTAATTAGGAAGGCATAATAAGACCATAAGATTACTGCGATAATACTCGCAGATTTTATGAGAATTGCGATTTTATGCAGTTGTTGATAGAAATAACATCGCCAACATTGAGGCAAATTTAATTTAAAGCTTATATCTAATCTCTATTCAATTTTTTCATATTGCATATGAATAATAGAGGCAAGTATGGGAATGTATAAGAACGATGAAATTATTATTCATCCATCATATAAAATTGCATAAAGATTATTAACTGATATGTTTGCACGGATAATTAAAGGATATTAATTATATTGATTGATTAATTTGCAGAAAAAGAATTGTTTTCTCATTCATATAGATAGAAGAAAAAGAAGTTTACAGAATTGGAGAAACTTACAGCAATGTTACAGAAAGAAGAAAATAAATATACAAAGAAGATAAAAGGAAAAAGAAGAACTAGCTAGATCCATCGCCATCCTTTTTTATCAGACTTCTCTTCATCGCCAAATTTCTCCCTTTCATCATTATCGACACTATCTTCATTGTCATCAGATTCTTCTCCTCCACCATATTTTTCTCCTTCGTCATTATCATTATCCTCGTCAGAATCCTCAGCTTCGCTATCAGAGATGTTAAGATTTGGGATTATTGCGGGGATTTCCTTTGCAAGATCAGGATATATAGAAGGAGAAATTCCATGATCATTGCAGACCAACTTAACGGAATCATTACGAACAACAATGAGAGATTTATTGAAATTCGCGATAGTAATGTCAAACTGCTCTTTCAATCGTGAATATTTATTATTGCGAGAAGCAAGAGTATTTGCGAGCTGATTCTTTTCATTTTCAAGTTCCCCAATTCTTTCAAGATATCCTTTTTCAGATCCTGCGAGAATATGACAACAAGTTAGAAATTTTGTAAAGAAGAGTAATAAAAACAAGAAACTAGCGAGAAGAAGAACAACTAACAACCTTCTCTTTCAGAAATCATATCTCTAATTAAGGCCGCTTGTTCAACTTGAAGGCTAACATTTACACCTAAGTCATTCCTGGTATTGTCAAGAACCTTCGCAGCCCAAGAAAACTCATCATCACTATTTATAAGGAGACGAGATCGAACTTGAGTTTCCCTCGCAAGAAGATCTTCATTCTCATGAACAAGTTTATCTCTTTCCATTTGAACATTAAGAAGAGTCTTATGGAAATCAGCTAGAGTCTTGGAACCATTTTTAATAGCAAGATCTTTCTCGTCAATAAGATCGTTATTCCTCTTTCTTAATCTATTTATTTCTTTCTTTGAATCAAGATAATAGCGCTTATATTTGTCAGTCAAACCTAAATTGAATTTGTATTCAATTTTTAAGAGATTAAGCTTGGATCTAAGTTCATCTATGGAGAGGGATTTAATCTTATCGTTTGAGAAATTACTTAAAGAATTATTAAGACAAGCAAGAAGAGTATTATCATCTACAGGTTCAGGGAAAGATTGAAAGAGTATAGCCTCGTCAGTAAGACCATAAATATTTGCATGTTAAAAGTGGTTGCTTGAATAAGCCGCGATAGAGTAAAAAGAATTAAGAGAGAAGGGAAATCAGTCATACCATATAGTTGTTGGTTAGCTCTATCAAGATCAGAGATCTTTTGCTTATCAACTGAAGCTTCAGTCTCCAGCTGTTTATTCTTCTTGCGAAGCTCAATAACTTCAGATTCTAATTTTTCTTTATCCTGGTGAAGTTTTGCAGCCTTATTTTCAGAGTTGGCACGTCTTTCATCTAAATCAGAAGCAACAGCAAAAGAAGCTCTTCCAACCTGCGAAAGAATAATATAAATTAAGATCTAGCGATGGAGAAAATATATAAACAAATTGAAGAAATGAAAACATACCAAGGTACCAAGAGAATTTAAGAGATTAGGAGTCACCGATCGTGAGACTCCTTGGAGAGAATCATTGTCCACCAGTATGGGAGCATCGCAGACACTGGCAAGAGCTTGGGATGTCTTGTTAATAACTTCATCCTCGTCATTACAAGTTATGTTGTGGGAAATATCGCTAAAAATTCTGGATAAATGGGCCATTGAAGAATCAGATGAAGAAGAGTTCTTTATAGAAGGGAATATGCTATCATTATTATTAAAATCTTCATCATATTTATCCTTATCAAATTCAACGTTTGGGGTTTCTGGAATAGGTTGAGGAGTTGAAGAAGAAGAGGGTCAGGTTTTCCTTTTATTCAAAGGAGGATCGCCAGAATCTTCACCACAAGGGGCAGAAGATTTTCCTTTAGGAGGAACAACAGATTTATCCTTTGAAGGATTCTCCTTAGTTCTCACGGGTTTTATTGGCGGTAGTTCTTCAATTTCCTGCGAGCACAAATGAAGATAAGAAATAGGGGCAACAATATATTGTTAAAATTTATGAGGAAATATTTCTTACTTCATCCGTGAAAGATTTAAGAGCTAAGAAGGTGCTGGGTTTCCTAAAAGTTTGATAGCTGAGTTTCATTCTATCAATCTGAGAAAGATCAAAATAGTTAGCGAGAATATAAAGAAGACAGTCAATGATAATAATGTAAAAAGTTAAGATAATATACTTCTTTAGATATTTCAGGCCAGTTGAAGACCCATGTCTCATACTCTGAGAGATTCGCAGGTAATGGGAGAGAACCAGATATATAAGGACCTTCAAGACATAATGGAAAGATGAACCATTTGTCATCGCTAGAATGGCGAGGACCTTGGTTGGTAGATGTATGAAAATTAATATCCGGCATAAGAGCTTTGTCACCAGCGACCTTCTCTTTTTTTCAAACGAACACCCCAGCAGGTGCTATCCCTCTTCATAGGGACTATTCTATAATTTACAAAGAAGTTGTCCACAATATAATCCGCAGAAACAATGGGGACATCTTCAAATTATGGATTCTTCGCATCTTCAGGGTAGCGAGACCCTTTTCCAGCTCCGCGAGAGGCATATTCAAGCAGCAATCGGATACAATTTCCACCCAATTGATATATCGCTCGCGAAAACCTTTTGTCAGAAATTATTTGATAAAATAGCGGAAGTTCTGGGTCATAGAGAGGAATGGGAAGACCGGCTTCAAGTTTTCCTAGCGATACTATAACTTTCTCGCGAGAACATTAATCATCAGTAAATAATTTAAGAGTAAGTTCAGATCTAGAATCCTGATTTGGAATTTTAGATAGAGTAAAACCTTTGCTTCTGAGTTTTCCTTGCATCTCACCAAAAGCCATCAAATTTTTAGCACCAGCGATAACCATTTTTCAAGTATGGTAATGAAGAAAAGGGATTAAAAGATAAGAAAGAAATCACAGCGATAACAGAAGCGCAATTCGCGGAAGAAAAATAAATTTGCAGAGAGGTTATGGAGAGAGAGAAGAATAAAGTAAAAGAGAAAAAGAAAGGAATGAGAGAAGTATTTATAGAAGAAGAAATTTCTCGAAAAAGATGAAGGCAATTAATGCAAAGAAAAGACGTGGGTGGTCAAATCGCAGCGGTTAGAAGAGACGTGTCAAAAATTTATTAGAAGAAAGAATACGTGAAAACAGCTGGCGAAGGACACAGAAACGTGTCAGAACAGAGAAGTCTGAAAAGATAGGCAGTTACGGCATTCTAAAAGGTTCTCATGATCTTCTGTTCCTCGCAGAAAAGACATGAGAAGAGGCAAGATGTAGGACCAAAATATTGCTACAACACTATTTCTGCGATATTAACAACACTTTTGCGAGCGTCAAAGAAGATTCTTTAACAACATTTCGCGAGCATCACAAAAGAATCCAAAAGAATCTGACGATAGAAGAAATACAAAGAGAGTATGTTTGCCCCGCGATGGTTATCAATTTTGCGAGAGAGAATATTATAGCAATCGCGATAAGATCGCAAAGTATATTCGAAAAAGGAGGAAAACTTAGCTGTCATCCTCTATGTAAAACCCTATATAAAGGGTTCGTTAGGTTCAGAAAATGATGATGTCTTTTAAGAGAATTGATAAAGTTTTGAGGAGAGAGAAACTCTAGAAAGAAAGTTGTACTTCTGAGTTCTTATGTCTTTTGTAAAGAATTCAAAAGTTAAATAATAAAAAAGTGTCGTAATTCATTCTCAAAGATAACTCAATTTATGTAGATTCTTATCAGGGGTGTAGTGTAGGAATTCCTGCAACTACACTCTAGCAATCTCCCCCTTTGATAATTTTAGTGACAAAAGTCTTACAATCATATGAATAAACAAATTACAATAATTCATTACACATACGCTTGATTCCCGAATTCAACAGCACATAACTACATTAATTCAATCTTTAAAATGTCGTTGTTGACATTATAATAACAAAGCTCATACTCCCCCTAAAGGTGAGATAGGTATATTTTAAATCCGCACGTCTTAGTTATCCCAATCATATGATATGTTACTCCCCCTTAGTCTGTGTTTTTCCTCATTCATTAGATAAACGTTCAAGCACCATTGTCCTCTTCCCTAGTGACACCAATCAACCAAAAAATTGATACCAGCATCACTTGTTTACTCCATATATTTCTCCCACTTTTTGTCACAAAAATGACAAAGAAACGAAAAAATAATGGACAACGCGAAAAGGATCTTACAAATATCAAAATAGACTTGCAACATGTTGAGTCAAGCACGAGTGTTCCACATACCATTTTTGATAACTAATATCAAAACCAAAACTACAAAGTAATTACATTTTGGTATGTTATCATGAAAATAATTACCTGAAGCAATTTTCCCAACTAGTTTAGCAAACCAAAAATTAACTAAGCAACTTAGTTCCTTTGCTAAACCGATTGTATAAATACAACCGCTTCATTCGATAAGACCAAAACAAAGATAAACTCCATTTTTCTCATCGGGTTTTAATTATCCATATAACTTAGACCTTTAGATTGCAAATAAGCCAAATATTAGGTTTGTTAACTATCATTTCCTTGTTTAGGCTTTAGGCTAGACTTGATTAACCAAAACCTCCACTTTGATAAGTCTAACTAAGATCATAATTAACTTAGTTTATCTTATCCGGAATCGAATTGGACTAAAAAACTCGTCCCGTCAACATATTTGTAGTACCAGAATATCGCTATAACACTATTCCTGCGATATTAACAACGTTTCTGCGAGCATTACCGACGATTCTTCAACAACGCTTCACGAGCATCGTAGAACAATTAAAAGAAATTGACGATGGAAGAAGGAAAAGAAGAACCAGACTGATCCTGCGATGGTCATCATGTTTTCGATAGAGAAATATTATAACGATCGCGATAAGATTACAGAATAGATCCGAATTAAGGGGAAATCTTAGTTGTCTTCCACTATATGCTTTCCTATATAAAGAGCACGATAGATCCAGAAAAGGATGATGCATTTTTGAGAGCTGAGAGAATTTTGAGGAGAGAGAAACTCCAGAAAGAAAGTTGTAATTCTGAGTTTTAATATCTCTTGTAAATCTTCCTGAAAGTGAATTAATAAAAGTGTTGTTGTTTACTCACAATTATGACTTAGTTTTCATAGATTCTTGACAAGGGTGTAGTGTAGGAAATCCTGCAACTACATTTTGGCGCCCAGAAACAGGGAGAATCAGTCTAAGAAATCTCAAATTGCAACTTGAAGATTTGAAAAAAAATGTTAGAATTGGAGAAATGGCTAGAAGGAGAAGAAATACATCAGAACCACCAACAACTGTGAGGAGGAGCAAAAGACTTGCAGGTGAAGAAACAGGTGAATTAGAAAAATCTTTAAGAATAAGATCAGGAAGAAATAGAACAAGAAATGAAGTAGAAAATTCAAATCAACAGCCGAATCAACAAGCAAAATCACAAAATTGGGATGTGGATTATGATAGAATGAGCGTGCACACTTGGAGGTCGGATTCAATGGAAGAAACAGAAAATCGACAATTAAGAAATGTAGAAGAAGGAGAAAGAAATCAAAGAATGGCTGGAGAATTAGTTCACATGGGACGTGAAAATGGGATAGTAGATGATCTGAGGCAAAGAACACAAGAAGAAAGGAGATTAGAGGCGGAGGAACGTGCGAATCTAACAAGACAAAATCATGAACTAAGAATGGAGAATTTGAGGTTACAAAGAAGGAGGTCAAGAATTACTGTAAGATCAAATTCAAGATCATTCAGGGAAGAACCAAGGAGAAATTCCCCAATGAGAAATGTTAGAGAAGAAGAGCAAAATTTAAATGGAGAGCAACGTCATAGAGAAGAAGAGATAATTGGCGATCGTTATAATCTGCGTGACAATAGAAATCAAGAGGGAAGAAGCAACCAAATTGAAGAAGAAAATTCAGAGGAAGGTAGGAGGATATTGCATGGGCGAGAGAATCAAAGGAATCAAAGAATAATTGAATAAGAAATTGAAAGATACTATACTGAACAAGCGCGCCTGGCTTGCAAGAGAGAAAGATTAAGAGCAGAAGTAGAAGAGCAAGAATTTCGAGAGGCAGTACGACAAAATAACCATGAAAATCGAGAAAGAAGACGTACACAAAATTGCTATAATGATAATATTCAAGAGGAGTATGATAGGATACAAAGAAGAATAGAGAGACAACAAAGAGAAATGAGGAGAAATGAAGAAATTCGCAGAGAAGAATATAGGCAACTGCAATTTCAAGAAGATGGTGAAAGAGAAAATCGCAGAAAATACAGGATGATGATGAAGAAGGAGACACGCAAAATCTCGTAAGACAAGAAAGACAAAAACGCAGAAGAAGGGAAGCTGCATTAAAAAGTCCAATGGAACAAAACTCAGCTGAGAATGAGCAAATTCTGAGAGAGTTAGCAGAAATGCGAGGAATGATAAGCAATAGAAGAGAAGGAGGTATAAGGAAACTTGATGAAGCTATTGAATAAGCTGCGAGGACTCCATTTACTCAAGAAGTACAGTTAAGAGGAATACCTCCAAAATGCAATTTACCAGCATTAACCAGCATTTTCGATGGAACTACTTGTGCCGTTCAACACGTTAAAGCTTATGTTAGATGTATGCTACAGTGGGAGAATCATGATGTTGTGTTATGCAAGTATTTTGCATCTAGCTTAAATGGAGAGGCGTTGAAATGGTTTGAGGGATTACCAAAAAATACTATAACTTCTTTTGATCATTTACAAGCTACATTCTTAGGAGCGTACATCAGCAACAATTCATCGCGACCAGGTATTGAAGATGTGTTTGGGCTAAAATAAAGAGTTGGCGAGAGTCTGAAGCACTTAACTATAAGATGGAAATCAATGTGCAGCGAAATGGCTGGAAGAGTGGATGAAAAATATCTGATCCTATCCTTCATTAATGCAATGTTCGCAACTAATTTACTGTACATTCATATTTTCAAAGTCAAAAATACAATCACCATGACAGAATTGCGAGAACTGCAGGATGAATACATTGCTTTGGAGGAGAAACAAAATGAGATGGAATCATACCCAATTGTGAACACCAGCTCGCTAGCGGAAAATGGAAGTTTGCTCCCTAAAATGATAAATAATGTAGCGAGCACCTCGCAACCACAACAGGAGAAAGTGGTCATTGATAACCAACAAAAATTAGTAGTGATGGGCAGTCGAGATCAGGAAGAATATGAAAAGGAGAAGAATTATTATAATCGCGGTGGTAATAATAAGATTCAAAGACTCGATCAACCTCAAGAAACTTATGGTGGACAAAGGCAGAAATTTTTTAAAGGACAAGGTAATCAGAGGATAATCTGGGAAGAAATTAAGATGCCCGCTCTCAATACTAGCATAGAAAATATTTGGGAAGCCATCATTTTAATGGAAAATATACCCTCTCCGTGGAACATGGGAAAAGAACCCCATCCAAACAATCGAAGTCAATAATTCTGTCCTTATCATCATTTTCATGGTCACACAGTAAACGATTATAGGAATGTGAAGAGAATAATCATGAGGATGATTGATCAGGGAAAGTTAAATCATTTTCTAGTAGGACATCCACAATCTCAGCAATTACCGCCAGCACCAGAAACTCACAGAGTGAATGCTGTAAAAGGAGCGGAAACATTTGTAATAGAAGTTGGAGCCAAAGAAAAGAATTTGTTTTGTAATTCTATTGTACATTCACGCAGAACTATAGAGGATTTCTATGACAATATCTTAAGAAGGGTCTTCGCAAGAGACACAGATGGAAGAGAGATATTGAATATCGCGAGATCCTCGCCATTAGAGGAGTGTCAGAAGAAAACTCTATCTTTCACTGCGCAATATGTACCTGAGGTTGGCGAGAAGCACGATAATCCAAAACAAATGCAAGAAGAAGATGAAGATGAAGAGATTAATCCAAAACAAATGGTTAGAGATTAATCCAAAACAAATGCAAGATGAAGATGAAGAGATTAATCCAAAACAAATGGTTAGAGATTAATCCAAAACAAATGGTCATATGGTTAGAGATTAATCCAAAACAAATGCAAGAAGAAGATGAAGAGAATGATAGTAAAATTGAAGATTCTTGGGCCATCAACAGAGTCTTAATAGATACAGGGAGTTCTGTTGATATCTTATTTTATCATACCTTTAAAACCATGGGAGGAAGAGACGAAGATCTAATTCCATCAACATACAAAATCTATGGTTTTAATGGCACAGCTAACAAACCAAGGGGGGAAATTGAAATGCAGATACTGTTAAAAGGAATATCTTCAAAAAAATTATTATGTGTTGTGGACATCGAATCACCTTACAATGCCTTGATAGGACGACCCTGGTTACACGGGATATTGGGTGTAGCATCTACTTATCACCAGTGTATCAAATTTCCTCATCCAAAAGGTGTCGGAGTTATTAAAGGGGATTGGGGAGAAAGCAAGAAATGTTATGAAATCGATATGAAGTCTTGCGGAGAAAGAGATGAAAAGAATGGCAATTGGAAGTGCAAAATTAAACAACGATAGAAATGTGAAAAGTTAATGATTGATGCAATAGAACGAAAAGAAGATGTGAAAGCTGATGACGAGCGTCTCGTAGAAAAAGAAACAACAGCAAAACGTAGCAGAAAAGCAGAATCAGAAAATAGTAAGTAAAGAGGTAAAATGATGAACTTCAGAGAATTCTGCGAATAATTTGTTTGAAAAATATGTAATTGAACAAGATATTATGCTTGAAAGAATCGCAAAATTTTACCAAAATGATCAAAGTTATGAAATTCTATCAGAGTTACAGTACTCGCGAGAAACGCGAATAACATTTCGCAGAGACATAAGAATGGGACGAATTTTCATGGCGTGCACCCTAGTTCGCGAATAAAATTTCGCAAGAGGCAAATGTAAGACCTAATAGCACGTCATCAAAGGGGTATCTATGGACATGACTCAACGATAAGGTTATACCGCTGCTGGAACCTGAGTCATGCAGACGATGGGGTTAAAGAAAACCTATCCGGGAGAGAGATCTTGGATTTACAACTATATATGGTTATACCCTGGTTGGACGACTGAGAGTCTCTTCCAAGAAGTGCAAAGTATGACCAAGGCGCCGAGGTACACGGTTGAGCCAAGGGTGCCCGGAGCGTACGAAACTCTCTTGCCATCCTTGGTAAGTCTTGGCTAAAATGCACTTGGCCTGAAGAAAACCCCACTTAGGGTGCAGTCTTGTAACTATAAGCCATATAGGAATAAAGGACAAGAGGCTGCGAACGTAAATAATGCAGAGGCAAAAATCCACGAGAGAAATGTTAAGATGAGATCAATGGGTTTTTACATGAAAGTGTAAAGACGTCCTGCGATTTCATCGCAAGACGATAATGTCACGAGGCTCTGATCTTGCGAGAGAACTAAGACTTGTCATATTATCGCAATATTATCAAAGAAGAAAGTTAAGGCAAGATCAATGGGTCAATACATGCAAATGTAAATACGTCCTGCGATTTTGTCGCAGCAAGAAGAAGCGTGGCAAAATAAGACCTTTAATTAGGAAGGAACAATAAGACCACAAGATTACTGCGTTAATACTCGCAGATGTTATAAGAATTGCGATTTCACGCAACTATTATTTGACGGTAAGATCTCCAATATTAAGGTAAATTTTGATTTTTATTTAATCAATTTTTATATTGCAGATGAATAATAGAGGCAAGTATGGGAATGCATGAGAACGATGAAATTATTATTCATCTATCATATAAAAATTGCATAGATACAAGCACGCAGATAATTAAAAGAATAATAGTTATATTGATTGATTAACTTGCAGAAAAAGAACTATCTTTTGATTCTTACAGGTAGAAACAAAAGAGGCAAAAGAAATTTACAAATTAATGGCAATATTACAGAAAAAGGAGAAAGAAAAAGAAGAGCTAGTTAGATCCATCGTGATCCTCCTTATCAGACTTCTCTTCATCGCCATATTCTTCCCCTTTATCATTATCATCATTATTTTCTTCTCCACCAGACATTTCACCTTCGTCATCACTATCATTTTCATCCTCATCAGAATTTTCAGCCTCACTATCAAAGATGTCAAGACTTGAAATTACTGCGGGTACTTCTTTCGCAAGATCAGGGTATACAGAAGGGGAAATTCCATGGTCATCGTAGACCAATTTAACAGAATCATTGCGAATGACAATGAGAGATCTATTGAAGTTTGCGGTGGTGATGACAAACTGCTTCTTCAATTGTGAGTATTTATAATTGCGAGTAGCAAGAGTGTTCGCGAGCTGACCCTTCTCTTGTTCAAGCTCCTTGATTCTTTCAAGATAACCTTTTTCAGCTTCTACAAGAATATAACAACAAGTTAGAAATTTTATAAAAGATAATAATGAAAACAAGAAATTAGCGAGAAGAAGAGTAGCCAATAACCTTCTCTGTTAGAAATCATATCTCTAATTAGAGCCGCCTGTTCGACTTGAAGGCTAACATTTACACCTAAATCATTCCTGGAATTATCAAGAACCTTCGCAGCCTAGGCAAACTCATCATCGCTATTAATAAGGAGACGATATCGAATTTGAGTCTCCCTCGCAAGAAGATCTTCATTCTCGCGGATAAGTCTATCTCTAACCATTTGAACTTCAAGGAGAGTTTTATGAAAATCTGCTAAGGTTTCAGACCCCTTTTTTATGGCGAGATCCTTCTCGTCAATAAGATCTCTATTCTTCTGCCTTAATTTATCTATTTCTTTCTTTGAATCAAAATAAAGGCGCCTATATTTGTCAGTCAATCCTAAATTGAATCTGTGTTCAAGTTTTAAGAGATTAAACTAGGATCTAAGTTCATATATGGAGAGGGAGTTAATCTTATCATCTGAGAAGTTACTCAAGGAATTATTAAGACTAGCGATAAGAGTATGATCATCTACAGGTTCAGGAAAAGTTTGAAAGATTATAGCCTCGTCAGTAAGACCATAAACATCTGCAAGTTAAAAGTGATTGCTTGAATAAGCTGCGATATGATAAAAGGAACTAAGAGAGAAGGGAAATTATTCATACCATAAAGTTGTTGGTTAGCTTTATCGAGATTAGCGATCTTTTGCTTATCAACAAAAGCTTTCGTCTCCATCTGCTTCTTCTTTTTGCGAAGTTCAATAACTTCAGACTCTAGCTTTTCCTTATCTTGGAGAACTTTAACATCTTTCTCTTCAGCGTAGAAGCATCTTTTGTCTAAATCAGAAGCAATAGCAAAAGAAGATCTTCCAACCTTCGAAGAAGAAAAACAAATTAAAATATAGCGATGAAGAAAAATAAACAAACTAAGGAAGTGAAAACATACCAAAGCACCAAGGGAATTCAAGAGACTGGGAGTCAGTGATCTAAAGATTCCTTGGAGAGAATCATTATCTAACAAGATAGGAGCATCGCAAACTTTAGCGAGAGCTTGAGATATCTTTTCGATAACTTCATCCTCGCCATTAGAGGTCATGCTATGGGAAATATCGCTAAAAATTCTGTACAAATGAGTCATTGAGGAATCAGAAGAAGAAGAATTTCTTATTGAAGGAAAACCACCAGCATTAAAATCCGTGTCAAAACTAGCACTTGGATTCTCCGGAAGTAGTGGAGGAGTTGAAGAAGAAGAAGGTTGAGTTTTTCTTTTCTTTAGCGGAGGATCGCTGGATTCATCATTGCGAGGGGCAGAAGATCTTCCCCTAGAAGAAGTAGTAGACTTTTCCTTTACAGGTTTCCCAGATGGTTCCTTTGAAGAATTATCCATGATATTTGCAGGACGCAATGGTTATAACTCTTCAATTTCCTGCGAGCACAGATGAAGATAAGAAATAGGGGCAACAATATATTATAAAAACTTCTAAAGAAATATTTCTTACTTCATCTGTGAAGACATCAAAGCCAGGAGAATGCTGGGTTTCCTAAGAGCTTTATAACTGAGTTTCATCCTATCAATCTGAGAAAAACCAAAATAATTAGCGAGAATATAAAGAAGACATTGATGAGAATATTAAGAAGATGATAAACGTTAATAATATTAAAATTTGAGAGAATATACTTCTTTAGTTCTCTTAGGCCAGTTGAAGACCCGGGGTTGATACTCAGCGAGATTCTCGGGAAGTTCGCGAGAACCAGATATATAAGGACCTTCAAGACTTAATGGGAAGATGAAACACTTATCGTCGCTAGAATGACGAGGACCTTGGTTAGTAGATGTATGAAAGTCAATATCCATTATGATAGCATTGTCACCAGTGACCTTCTGTTTCTTCAAACGAACACCCCAACATGTACTATCCCTCTTCATGGGGACAATTCTACAATTTACAAAAAAGTTGTCCACAGTATAATCGCAAGAAACAATGGGGACATTTGTGAACAAAGGATTCTTTGGAGCCTTGGGGTCGTCAGTTCCTTTACCAGCGCCACGAGAATCATATTCAAGTAGTAATCTAATGAAATCCCCACCTAATTGGTATATTGCTTGTGAAAATATCTCGTCAGAGATTATTTGATAAAACAGCGGAAGCTCATGATCATAAAGAGGGATGGGAAGACCAGCTTCAAGTTGTCCTAGCGATACTACGATTTTTTCGCGAGAACATTGATCATCAGTGAACAGTTTAAGGGAAAGTTCTGATTTGGAATCTTGATCCGGAATCAGAGATAAGTTAAAACCTTTAAGTCTGAGTTTCTCGCGCATTCTATTGAAGGCCTTCAAATTTTTAGCACTAGCAGCAACCATTTTAAGTATGGGAATGAAGGAAAAAGTTGAAAAGAAGAAATAAATCACAGTGGTTATAGAAGCACAATTTGCGGAAGAACAGTAAAAATTGCAGAGAGAATATGGAGGGAAGGAAGAAGAAAGTAAAAGAGAAAAGAAGAGGAATGAGAAGAGAATTTATAGAAGAAGCAAATTCTCGAAAAGGATGAAGGCAATTAATGCGAAGAAAAGACGTGGATGGTCAGATCGCAGCGGTTACAGAAGACATGTCAAAAATTTATTGGTAGAAAGAAACTCATGAAAACAGCTGGCGAAGGACGTAGAAACGTGTCAGAATGGGAAAACAGAAAAGATAAGCAATTATGGCATTCTTAATTCTCATGATCTTCTCTTCTTCGCAAAAAATACATGAGAAGAGGCAAGATGTAGTACCAGAATATCGCTACAACACTATTCCTGCGATATTAACAACGTTTCTGCAAGCATTGCCGACGATTCTTCAACAACGCTTCACGAGCGTCGCAGAATAATTAAAATAAATTTACGATGGAAGAAGTAAAAGAAGAACCAGACTGATCCTGCGATGGTCATCATGTTTGCGATAGAGAAATATTGTAACGATTGCGATAAGATTATAGAATAGATCCGAATTAAGGGGAAATCTTAGCTGTCTTCCACTATATGCTTTCCTATATAAAGAGCACGATAGATCCAAAAAAGGATGATGCATTTTTGAGAGCTGAGAGAATTTTGAGGAGAGAGAAACTCCAGAAAGAAAGTTGTAATTCTGAGTTTTAATATCTCTTGTAAATCTTCCTGAAAGTGAATTAATAAAAGTGTTGTTGTTTACTCACAATTATGACTTAGTTTTCATAGATTCTTGACAAGGGTGTAGTGTAGGAAATCCTGCGACTACAATATTCATTCGTTAAGCTATAAATAATTCATACAAACCAATAAATCAACTTGCATAATTATTCACCTCAACCGGATACAATAGAAACAACATATATATCAAGGTTTCACTATTGCACCGAAATTTTGTAAGCCTAAACAATTGATACTACACAATAAAGCAAAATAACAATTGTTTTACTTAACTGGAAGCAATTGAATTAACATAAACATTAAAGAACCGCAATTGCACCAAATTTTATAAGCCTAAACTATTGATATCGCACAACAAAGCAAGACAACAAAAGTTTTACTTAACCGGAAATAATTGAGTCACACAAACATCCACACATGCATAATGGAATAAACAAATCAATTGTACCAACTATTTAGTTTAAGCAAAAGCAATATATATATATATATATCAAATAAAAATAGGTTTTTCTTAAAACAGTAAAACAATTAATTAATAAGATTGTTACCTCAATTTCGCATCCAGCTTCTGCAAATATGATTGCATCGCTTTCTTCTTCCGAGAGAATTGATATCGAAATACCATTATGTTGTCATTCCTATACCAAAAACAAAAAAAATAACAACAACCAACCTTTACCAGAGAAAGGTTGAAAATCGGTTTTAACAATTGCAAGTAAAACTTGAAAACCGTCGAAACACATATGCTTTTATGCTGAACCAAAACCGATTCAACATATTGTGACTTTTTCACATATTGTTTCTACAGGAAACCTTATGATCCTTTGATAAAGCCTACCAACATGGGCTAGAACTTAATCATGCTAAATCAAAAAGTCACCCAAACCATAAGGGTTCACAACATATTATGAGATCGGATATCAAGGTAGTAAAACAGAAATCAAACATCTCATACACATACATAGCAAATAAATAAAGCATTAAAGTACCGGCTATGTAAATCAAAAACTATCACAAGAAAAATTATAAATCAAATAACTTTATTCATAATACTAAGATAGTTTTATTTATAAGCAAAAATTGAAGTAACTCAACAATTTATGGTTTATTCTTATTATTCAAAAAGAGACATAAACTCAAACTTCATTTGTTTTCCCATTGAGAGTTTTTTGATATTTTTCTTCAATTTTTGATTCAATATTCCAGAACTCAGATTCAATGTTTAGAATTCCTTTATGAGTTTCTGGATTATTTCTGAAAATTCGGGGGTCTAACAACCTCACCCAATATTTTTATTAGCAATCTGTATGGACAACTCCGAGTTGTTTTCTAGAGAATCAACAAGACTCGATCAATAGAAAATACTCAAGGAGTTATTATCCCAATCTCTCGATTTGATTTACTCAAGCCAATATGATTCGTGAGCCTAATCAAAGAGAGATAACTTGGATGGTACCAAATACCAATATCCAAGTGTCAATCGATTTAAATCAACAACCAATAAGGTCGGATATTCTAATCGATTGAACAACGCACAACCTGTATTATTTCAATTATATAAAAATATAACGCGGAAAAGAAATAACGCAGACACTAGAATTTTGTTAACGAGGAAACCGCAAATGTAGAAAAACCCCAGGACCTAGTCTAGATTAAACATACACTGTATTAAGCCGCTACATACACTAGCCTACTCCAAATTAACTTCGGTCTGGACTGTAGTTGAACCCCAACCAATCTCACACTGATCCAAGGTACATTTATGGTCCTACGCCTCTGATACCAGCATGATACTGCGCACTTGATTCCCTTAGCTGATCTCACCCACAACCAAGAATTGCTACGACCCAAAGTCGAAGACTTTAGCAAACAAATATGTCTCACACAGAAAAGTCTACAGGTAATAGATAAATTCGTCTCCCACGAATAAACCTATGAGTTTTGTTCCGTATTTTGATAAATCAAGGTGAACATGAACCAATTGATAAAACCAGACTTATATTCCCGAATAACAGCTCAGTTTCATCAATCACCTCACAATAAACTTAATCGACGCAGCGAACAATATTATTGAGGAATCACAAACAATGAGACGAAGATGTTTGTGAATACTTTTATCTTGCCTATAAAAGATAGAAATCTTAAGACAATTATTACAATTGTACTCGTATGATAGAAATAGCAAGATCAGATCATATAACTACAATATTGAAGGCCCTTCTTCTTCCTCTAATGGCTTTGTCAACAATATTGTTAGGTCTAGTGGTCTAAAAGACATTGGATTTGTAGGAAAGGATTACACTTGGACTAGTAATAACCTAGGTACTGGTGCTAAAAGATCTAGAATAGATTTAGCATTAGGTAATGGAGATTGGAGTACTCATTATTCCAACTTTAAACTACTTCATCTTATTCAGGTGGGTAGTGACCATAGTCCAATTTTACTAGTCACAGATGCCATTATTCCTAAGTGCTGGAAACCATTTAAGTTCTTTTTTACTTGGTTAAAAGACATTACTTGCATTCCTGTCATTGAGAAATCTTGGAGTACTTATGTTTCTGGCTCACTAGGTTTTCAGCTTACTAAAAAACTTCAACAAACTAGAAGGGATTTATCTCTTTGGAATAAAGCTCACTTTGGAGACATTAACTTGAAGGTTGACAACTTGCAAAATGAACTCAACACTCTCCAGGAGAAGCCTTACAATGATGAGAATCATAAAAAGATTTTTTACATCAACAAAGAACTGGAAAGCCAACACAGAATAAGGAGTGAATTTATAAGACTAGAATATCGCCACAATTATATTCACGAGAGATTAACGACACTTCTTCTCACTTTTCTTATTCATTGTTTCATTTTTCGGATCTGAGAATTTCAAAACAAAAACTGGAAAGTAGATTTTTCATAAAACCTAAACTTTGCTTTTTGTAGAAATTTGATTTATTGAGGAAGTCTTGAATCTAAAAATGTTTTTGTTACGAATTTGTAGTAACCAAACCTCGTTTTACAAATCTGTTTAATGAATCTCTAAAAATGTCAAATTTCGATATTTTCTATTGATTAGAGATTTACATTTCGTAAGAAAGTTTTCATTCTTTGCAGGGAGAAATCTAATGAATTTGGATCAATTAATTTTTAAACAGGACAAATTCATTCTTATCTTATTAAATTATATGGTCATAGTATAGATCTGGAAGATTTTGAATTTTAGATTATTAATCTTTGTTTTTCACAAAAATTGTTGTTTAGTTGATATTTTGAATTCCAAAGAGTTTTGATCATAAATTTACGTCCATAAACCTTGAATTTAATCATAATTTTGACAACTAATGTGAACATGATTTTTGTGATTGAAGTCAAAGATGAAGGAATCAAAAGATCCAGTGAAATTTCTCTTTTGCGATAAGATACATCCACCAACTTATCAACATAAAACGTCAGCGAATAAATGGATTAAACCAACACCAACATTTTAATAGAAAATTTAGATTCCAACGGAGGAAAAAGCATAAAGGACAAAGACAGCACAGTGGATAAAAGAAGAAGACTAATGATTTATTCACCAAGTACTCCATTAACAATCGCGAAGAAATCAAATGAAGTTACACCAACAAATAATTCTACAGGGCAAAATCTCTTCTCTTTTCAAAAAAAAAAAAACACTTTTCAAGTTATGTGATTTTAAAAATAAAATAAAATTGATGATTATCCTTGTTTCCAATTTTATGAAGTTGATATAAAACTTGCATTACTCATAGTGATTGCTCGCAGGGAATGAACTCTCGCAAGAAAGAAAGATAAAATAGCATGGCTAGAAAAGAGAATATAAAGGGCCAAAGAGAAACCTTATACAAATGACAAATAAAAAGAATAAGTCACATGAATCTCGCCACTCTTTCACAAGTTAAAGACAGTACAGTTGGTAAAACCAGAAGCATACAAGTTTAAGGTCGCGGGATCAATTCTTGCTCCTCGCAAGTTTATTTTTATTCAGCGAGATTTGCAAGTTAGACTTTGATTATTTTGCAGATAAATCTCGCAATCAATAGAACTAGCACAGTTTGTTGGGAAGCTTGAATGCAAATAGCAGGTCGCGGGATCAATTCTTGCTCCTCGCAAGTTTATTTTTATTCATCGAGATTTGCAAGTTAGCCTTTGATTATTTCGCAGATAAATCTCGCAAGCAAGAGAACTAGCACAGTTGGTTGGGAGGCATGAATGCAAGCAACAGATCATGGGATCGAGTCTCACCGCAGCAATATTTTTTTACGATTTTTCTAAAGTTGCCTAACGAGAGGATAATAATAGTAAGATGATGATAGTATAACTTTCTATCGCAAACAGAATCTAGCACAAATGGACAATAGAGAAGTTAAGAAGTTCAGTATCGCAGGTTCGAGTCCCTCGCCAAGCATACCTTTTCTTTTACTCATTTTTGAACTTCAAGGAGCGAAGAAATGGAATAATATATCAGAACTAGGCCTTTCTTTCGCAAGCAACAAGTAGCCCAAACCGTTAGAGAAGGAGTATGCAAACTAGAAGACTTGGGTTCGAATCTCCCTCCTCGCAAAGAATTTTTTGCGAGGCAAAGAAAAAAGTTGGTGATTATCTCGCCAAGAATGAAGAAAGTTGACGAGAATTTCGCAAGTTAATTTCGCAAGAGAGGGTTAGAACAATTGGTATGGTGCAAGAGGCAGGTCAAGAGTTCATTTCTCATTGTTTCTCATCTCGCAAGCAAATCATATACTTCGCGAGAAACGGCAACAATAGAAAAACATATAAAAATCTAAGTACCACTTCCTTGAATATTTTACTTACAAAAAATAATTTTTTTGATTTAAGCGAAGCAATCGCAAGATTTCAAAGAAAATTTCTAAGATTTCTAATATTTTCAAAATAAATAAATAATAATAATAATTTACTAGAAGCGAGGCAATCGCAAGATTTCAAAGAAGATTTCTAAGATTTTTGATTTAATTTACAAAAAATATTCTATTTGCGATACAATCGCAAGATTTCAAAAATTTCAAAAGATTACAAAAAATGAAATCATCGCAAAAAATATACAGATCTCCAAAATTTTCAAAGATTTCCAAGATTACAGAAAACGAAATTATCGCAAAAATTTCTAAAATTTCTAAAATTTAAGATTTACAAAGAGCGATACAATCGCAAGATTTCACAGATTTCTCTAGAATATTTCTTTTACAGAAAAAGATTTTTGATTTAACAATGCGATACAATCACAAGATTTCAAAGAATATTTATAAGATTTCAAAAGATTTTAAAGAATATTTAATTCAAATATGGTGTTATGAGAATGAAAGAAGAAATGACAGAAATGAAAGAAAAACTCACAGAAATGAGCAAAACAAATTTTTATCAGAGCTGCGAGTGTAATCAAGAGATTATTCAAGATTATATAAATAATTGACAGAAATGAAACAATGAAGAAACGCGAGAATATCGCGAGAAACGCGAATAAAATTTCGCAGAGATTAATAGAATGGGACGAACCTTTATGGTGTGCACCCTAGTTCGCGAATAAAATTTCGCAAGAGGCAAATGTAAGACCTAATAGCGCGTTATATAAGGGGGTATCTCTTGACATGACTCAGGGATAAGGTTATACTCATTTCTTTGAACTGAGTTATGCAGATGTTGGGGTTAAAGAAAACCTATCCAGGAGAGAGACCTTGGATTTCCAGCTTTATAAGGTTTTACCCTGGTTGGATGACCGAGGATCTCTTCTAAGGAGTGCAGAGTATGACCAAGGCGCCGAGGTACACGGTTGAGTCAAGGGTGCCCGGGGCGTACGAAACTACCCTGGCCATCTTTGGCAAGTCTTGTCTATGATGCACTCGGCCCGAAGAAAACCCCATTTAGGGTGCAGTCTTGTAACTATAAGCCATATAGGCATAAAGGACAAGAGGCTGCGAAAAAAATTGGTTGTTGGCAAATCCGGATGGGAGGAGCTAGTATTGTATGGCCGATGTACCCTCCTTGAAGGGGCAACTAGGGGGAAGATAAGGGCGGCACCCTCCATTAGGGAGCTGATAAGTGTCTAAAGACGGCAATGTCATGGGGCTTTATGATCGCAAGAACATTTAGGCCTGTCATATTGTCGCGTGACGTAAATTATACAGAGGCAACAAGCCACGAGAGAAAAGTTAAGATGAGATCAATGGTTTTTTACATGAAAGTGTAAATACGTCCTGCGATTTCATCGCAAGACGGCAATGTCATGAGGCTTTGATCTCGCGAGGGAACTTAGACTTGTCATATTGTCGCAATACAATCAAAGAATAAAGATAATGCAAGATCAATGGGTTAATACATGCAAATGTAAAGACGTCCTGCGATTTTGTCGCAGAAGCAAAAATTGGCAAAATAAGACCTTTAGCTAGGAAGCAAAATAAGACCAATTGAATAATCTCAAACATTAACCATTTTCTTTAAGAATGCAGGAAAGATTTGTTCATCGCAAGAGAGAATTTCTCAAGAACACTATTCAGAATTTTTGAGAAGTATTTTTCAGAATTTCTCAAGAGGATTATCTACAATCTTGCAACACTATTCATCGCAGAACTATTCATCACAACACTATTCACAAACTCACAGCGCTTTTTCAGGAACACAATTCATAATTTCGCAGGGTTATTCATAAACTCGCATATACATTTAGAATCTTGCAGACACATTCAGAAACATGCAAATTCATTCAGCATCTCGTAGACTCTTCCAGAATTTCATAGGAGATGTGGTTATTTCGCAGAATATGATTATTTTATCGCATGAGGCAGAGGCAAGACAAGAATAAAGAAACAATTCGTTCATTTAACATTTTCTCAAGGATTCTACCTCCATAGATAAAGAACAGAGGAAACTATGGATTACCAAGAAAATATTTTATGATTCTTTATCTTCTCGACAAGACTCATTTCCAAAATGGACAGGGATTTTCACCAAAAATGAAGTAATAATTTCGCATGAACAGAGGCAATACTTATGATTTTCATTCAAGGACGGATACTTCTTATATTTTGAGGATTAAGTAATTCTTATATTTCTTCAAGGATACTTCATACTTCGAATACTTCAAGAGTTAATACTTCTTATTTACTTAGCAAAGATATGGAACTTCACAAAAGAATAAAGGCAAGTACGTACTTTTCGAGTCTAGTATTCTTTCGCTCGTTCCTTCATCAACAAAGATCAAAGACTACTACAACAACAGATTTTTTCTTAAAGATTACTTTTCAAGCAATATTCAAGAAAAAAGAGGCAAGATGTAGGACCAGAATATCGCCACAATTATTGTAGTAGCAGGATTTCCCACACTACACCCCTATTAAGATCCTATAAAAATATAAGTGAAACTAGTTGAAGATTAAAGAATTAAACGACACTTTTATTATTTAGATCTCAGAAATGTTTACAGAAAATATTCAAACTCAGAATTACAACTTTATTTTCTGGAGTTTCTCTCTCCTCAAGGTTTTCTCAACTCTAAAAAATACATCATCCTCATCTGGACTTACTTGAACCCTTTATATAGGAAATTACATTGTGGGTGATAGCTAAGTTTTCCCCTTCTTTCGGATATATTCTTCGATCTCATCGTGGTATTTACAATATTAATATTCGCCAAGTTTTGTAATCCTCGTGAAACATCACTCTCATAACATGTCTCTTCAATCGTCAGCTATAATGACGCTTCCCTGTGACGCTCGCCAAATGTTGCTGAAGAATCCTTACGACACTCTCGTGAACAATGTCATTTATATTTATAGGAATATTTGACCTTCTCGTGAAAGCGTTGTTCTTACTATGAGAATATCGTTGTGGCGATATTCTGGTACTACAATTATATTCACGAGATATTAACGACACTTCTGCGAGCGGCACCGAAAGCTCTTCAACAACACTTTGCGAGTGTCAGAGAATAACTCAAAGAATGACGTAATAGACAACGACAGCATAAAACATGAGAAAGATATGAAGATTTTGTAGTTGGAGAGAATGCTCGCGAGCACAAGGCAGGAGCTCGCGAGAGCAAGGCTAGAAATGAAGATTTTGTAGTTGAAGAGAAATCCTGTGAGCACATCCTTCGAGAACATAGCAAGAGATCCTAAAATAGGGGAAGTGTGACTTGTCATCCTTTATGTAAAAACCTATATAAAGATAAGAGCAGGAGAGAGAAAAGGGGGGACACAATTTTAAGAAAGAGAGAGAGATTTTGCGGAGAGATTTTTAGAGAGAAAATGTATTTTTCTTTATCATCTTCTTCCCCAAAACCAGATTTAGAACTCCATTAATGGAGATTATCAATGTAAAATCAAATGTAAATTTTAACAATCATAGTGAAGAATCATGGATGTAGATCAAATTGATCGAACCATGTAAAAAATCTTGGTGTCCTTTTATAATTTTAGCAATTTTACTACCAATTATATATGTAGATATAGAAATTAATATCAAGATATGATAAGGGGTGTGTTGTAGGAAAACCTGCAACTACATAATTCTACCAACAAAAATCCAGGGATCATTTCATTAATGACATGGATACCAACAGTAAATACTTTCATATCAAAACAAACAGGAAGAAGGCAAGAAACAACATAGACTCTATCAAAGATCACAACAAAAATTGGATTCATTCAAGGGAAGAAATTTCTTTACACCTGAATGATCATTTCAAGTCCATTAGTACCACTACTAATCCTGTTCTGGAAGAGAGACTATTTTTAGTCATTCCTACTTTGATCATTGAAGAAGACAATGCAACCTTAACAAGAATTCCTTCTAATCAAGATATTCACAATACTCTCAAGTCTATGGAAAATTGGAGTGCACCAGGGCCAGAGGGATTTCAAGCTGGCTTTTATAAGAGCCAATGGAACATAGTGGGTGAAGATGTTTGCAGAATGGTCATCAGGTTCTTTGAGACTAAACATATTTTAAAGCAAATCAACAAAACCTACATCTCCTTAATTCCCAAGAAGAAGAAATCTACTTGTGCAGCTGATTATAGACCAATTGGTCTTTGTAATACCTCTTACAAGATCATTTCTAAGATCTTAGTCAACAGAATGAATCCCTTGATAGGTAAAATCATTTCTCCATATCAAGCAGCATATGTTTTTGGAAGGCTCATAAGTGATAATACAGTCGTTGCACGGGAAATTATTCATTCTATGAAGAAAAAAAGGGGACAAATTGGATGGTTTGCTCTCAAACTAGACATGTCTAAAGCCTTTGATAGGCTTGAATGGCCCTTTCTGATCAAAGTTTTAAGGTATTTTGGATTCTATGAAGATTTTTGCTCTCTTGTTTATCAATGTATCAGCACTACTTCATTCCCTGTCACTCTTAATGGCTCACCATGTGAATAATTTCAACCTACAAGAGGAGTTAGACAAGGTGACCCACTGTCTCCTTATCTGTTTATTCTATCAATGGAATTTTTGTCAAGACAACTCATTCAAGCTTAGCAGAACAACATCATCAAAGGTATTAAAGTGGCTGCACATTCACCATCCATCAATCATTTTCTTTTTGCAGATGACTGCTTGATTTTCACTCAAGCAAATCTTTCTTCAGTAAATCATCTTCTAGAGCTTCTAAATGATTTCAGCTCTCTATCAGGTCAGCTTATAAATTTTGATAAATCTTCAGTTTATTTCGGTAATAAAACAAAGCCTGAACTTGCTGCAGCCCTTACTAATATTCTTGGAGTTAAAACAATAACTTCCAAAGAAAGATACTTAGGTTCACCTCTCATTCTTGGCCATTCAAAGCAAGTAGCCTTTAAGAACATTGAAGAAAACTTTCAAAACAGATATACTTCTTGGTCTTCCACTTCTCTTTCTCAAGCAGGCAGAGGTACTATGGTGAAGCATGTTCCTAACTCTATCCCCATTTACCAAATGGGCACTTTCAAGATTCTTACACAATCTCTCAACAAGCTTACTTCTATTCAAAGGAATTTTTTTTGGGGGTACAAATCCAACAGAGGCTTAAACCCAATTGGTTGGAAAAAAGTTTGTCTACCTAAAGAACTAGGTGGCTTGGATTTTAGAGATTTGGAGAAGCTAAACTTGGCACTACTCACAAAACTTGCCTGGAGGCTACTCACTGAAAAAGAAGCTCTATGGTCTCAAATAATGGACACCAAATACTTCAAAGTGAACAACATTCTGCATCAAAAGATTGAAGCAAAAAACGGTTCTTATATATGGAATGACATTACAAAGGGCCTAACTATTATTCAACAACATTACTTCATGGAAGTCAACAATGGGAAAAAAACTAAGATTTGGCTGGATAGATGGATTCCAGGTAATTCTCAACCACTTGTTCCAATGAATGACCTTCACATATTTTATCAATATGTCAATGAACTACTGCTACCTAACTCAAACTCCTGGAACATTGAGCTTCTGAACAAGTTATTTGATCAAGTTACTTCTAGGAAGATACAAGGAATCTGTAGTACCATAATATCGCCACAATGATATTCTTGTAGTAAGAACAACGCTTTCACGAGAAGGTCAAATATTCCTATAAGTATAGATGACATTGTTCACGAGAGTGTCGTAAGGATTCTTCAGCAACATTTGGCGAGCGTCACAGGGAAGCATCATTATAGATGACGATTGAAGATACATGTTATGAGAGTGTTGTTTCACGAGGATTACAAAACTTGGCAAAGATTAATATTGCAAATACCATGATGAGATCGCAGAATATATCTGAAAGAAGGGGAAAACTTAGCTGTCACCCACAATGTAATTTCCTATATAAAGGGTTCAAGTAAGTCCAGAGGAAAGGAATGTATTTTTTAGAGTTGAGAAAACCTTGAGGAGAGAGAAACTCCAGAAAAGAAAGTTGTAATTCTGAGTTTGAATATTTTCTGTAAACATTTCTGAGATCTAAATAATAAAAGTGTCGTTTAATTCTTTAATCTTCAACTAGTTTCACTTAGATTTTTATAGGATCTTAATAGGGGTGTAGTGTGGGAAATTTTGCTACTACATTTTGGCGCCGACTAAGGGGAATCGAAGATCCAAAATCTCTAATTACAATTTGAAGATTTGGAGAAATTGAAGAAATGGCTGGAAGAAGAGGAAGAAATACATCAGAACCACCAACAACAGTGAGAAGAAGTAAAAGACTTGCAGGTGAAGAAACAAGTATATTAGGAGAGTCTTCAAGGATGATAATTAGGAGGAATAGAACAAGGAATGAAAGGTAAAATTCAATTCAACAACCAAACCAATCAACATAGATACAAAATGGAAGAGTGGATTATGATAGAGTAAGCGTGCATACATGGAGATCAGATTCAATGAGAGAAGAAACAAATCGACAATTAAGAGAAGAAAATGGAGTAGGAAGAAATCAGGAGGTAGAAGAAGGGTCGATTCATCAAGATGAAGATGAAACAGCAGAGGAATTAGGGCGAAGAATACAGGAAGAAAGAAGGTTAGAGGCGGTGGAACGTGCAAATTTAACAAGACAAAATCATGAGTTGAGAATGGAGAATTTAAGGTTACAAAGAAGAACATCAAGAAGTACTACTAGATCAAGTTCAAGATCATTTAGAGAAATACCAAGGAGAAATTCTCCCATAAGAAATAATGGAGAAAATGCACAAGAAGAAACTGAAAATCCAAATAGAGGACAATGTCAGGGAGAAGAAAGAGTAAATAATGATTGTAACGATCCACAAGGAGAAATTCTAAATGGAAGACGAAATATTGAAAATCGAAGAAATGAAGGTAATCAAGATGGTGAAGAAAATCACGAAGAAGGTAGAAGAGTATTACATGGCCGAGAGCATGACAGAAATCAAAGAATTATTGAGAATGAAATAGAGAGACATTATGCTGAACAGGCACGCCTAGCTTGCGAGAGAGAAATACTAAGGGCAGAAATGGAAGAACAGGAGTTTCAAGAAGCAATAAGGCAAAACAATCATGATAATCGAGAAAGAAGACGTACACAAAATCGCGAAAATGGCAATATTCGGGAAGAATATGAAAGAATACAGAGAAGGATAGAAAGACAACAAAGAGAATTGGCGAGAAATGAAGAAGTTGGTGGAGAAGAAATTAGGAGACAAAATCAATTGCGAATTTTGGATAAAAATGAGGAGGAAAATCGCAGGAGAAGAGAAAGTGCGTTAAAAAGACCAATAGAACAAAGCCCAACTGCAAATGAGAAAATTTTGAGGGAATTAGCAAAAATGAGAGGGATGATAAATAATAGAAGAGAAGGTGGAAGAAGGCAACTTGATGAAGCAATCGAAGAAGCAGCTAGAACTCCCTTCACACAGGAAGTACAACTAAGAGGAATTCCTCCAAAATGCAATTTGCCAGCACTAAACAATATTTTCGATGGGACTACTTGTGATATTCAACATGTTAAATCTTATGTTAGGTGTATGCTGCAGTGGGAGAATCATGATGTTGTTTTATGCAAGTACTTTGCATCCATTTTGACTGGCGAGGCGCTAAAATGGTTTGATGGATTGCCGAAAAATACTATTAATTATTTTGATCACTTACAAGCTACATTTTTGGGTGCATACATAAGCAACAACTCTTCACCACCAGGTATCGAAGATGTGTTTGGATTAAAACAGAGAATTGGCGAGAGTCTAAAACATCTAACAATAAGATGGAAGACGATGTGTAGTGAAATGGCGGGAAGAGTAGATGAGAGATATATTATTTTATCTTTTATTAATGCAATGTTTGCGACCAATTTGATCTACATACAAATTTTCAGAATCAAAAACACCATCACAATGACTGAACTAAGAGAATTACAAGAAGAGTACATTGCTTTGGAAGAAAAGCAAAACGAAATGGATTCATACCCAATTGCAAATACCAGTTCTGTAATGGCTAATGGAAGTTTGCTTCCCAAAATGATTAATAACGTAGCGAGCATCTCGCAAGTTCAAGCAGAGAAAGTGGCGAATAATGACAAACAAAAACTAGTGGCTATGGGAAGTCATGATCAAGAAGAATTTGAAAGAGAGAAGAATTATTACAATCGTGGAGTAAATAGTCAAATCCAAAGGCTTGACCAACCTCAAGAAACTTATGGTGGACAAAAGCAAAATAATTTTAGAAATCAGGGGAACATGAGAACCATATGGGAGGAGATTAAGATGCCACCCTTGAATGCTAGTGTAGAAAAAATCTGGGAAGCTATCATTTTAATGGAAGATATACCCTCGCCGTGGAACATGGGGAAGGAACCACATCCTAACACTCGTAATCAAGAATTTTGTCCTTATCATCATTTTCATGGGCATTCGATAAATAATTGCAGAAATGTAAAAAGATTAATCTTAAGAATGATCGACCAGGGGAAGCTAAATCATTTTCTAAAAGGGCATCAACAATCGTAACAATTGCCACCACCACCAGACGATCGCAGAATGACTAATATAAAAGGAGCATAAACTTTTGTTATAGAGGTTGGAACTAAAGAAAAGAATTTATTTTGTAATTCTATTGTGCATTCTTTCAGAACCATCGAAGATTTCCACGATAATGTCTTAAGTAGAGTCTTCGCCAGAGATATGGATGGAAAAGAAATAATGAATATAATGAGAATCTCGCCATTAGAAGAGTGGCAGAAGCAAGTCCTTTCTTTTACAAAGACAAGAAGTACCAGAGTTCATGCGAGCTGCATGATAACCCATTGGTGGTAAGATTGGAAATAAAACCAGAACAAGCAGAAGAAGAAGAAGAAGGTAAAGAAAACAATAACGAAATGGAGGAGTCTTGGGCCATTGATAGAATCCTAATTGATACTGGAAGTTCCGTAGATATCCTGTTCTACCACACCTACAGAACCATGGGTGGGAAAGATGAAGATTTGATACCATCGATATACAGAATCTATGGTTTTAATGGAACTGCCAACAAGCCTAAAGGGGAGATCACAATGAGAATTCCATTACGAGGAATGACTTCCAAGATTTTATTCTGTGTTGTCGATATTGAATCACCATATAACGCCTTAATTGGTCGACCATGGATACACAGGATATTGGGTGTTGCATCTACCTTTCATCAGTGCATTAAATTACCTCATCCAAATGGTGTTGGAGTAATTAAAGGAGATTGGGGAGAAAGTAAGAAATGTTATGAGATAGATATCAAGTCTTTTGAGGAAAGAGCAGGGAAGAACAACAATTGGAAATACAGAATTAAGCAACAACAGAGAAGTGACAAATTAATGGTTGATTCAATAGAAAAGCATGAATAAATAACTAACGAGCCTCTCGCAGAAATCAAGAAAAAAATAAAACACAGCAAAGGTACAGGTATAAAATGCATAAAAGGAGGAAATGACAAACAACTTGCTGGAAAACACTAAATAAAAGAACAAATGATAAGGAAGATGAGAAGAATAAAGTGATAGAAAGATGAAATATGACGAGAAGATCGCTAGAAGTAGAAAGGTAAAGTTGTTTTTTCTGTTTGAGTGAAGAAAATGAAATTGAAAAGTTAAAGAAAAGAAATTATTGAGATTTGAAGCTCGCAAGAAATTTTAAGAAACGCGAATATAATTTCGCAGAGATTAAGAGAATGGGACAAACCTTTATGGCGTGTACCTTAGTTCGCAAATACAATTTCGTAAGAGGCAAATGTAAGACCTACAAGCACGTCATAAAGGGGGTATCTCTTTATATGATTCAGGGATAAGGTTATACCGCTACTGGAACCTGAGTCATACAGATGTAGGGGTTAAAGAAAACCTATCCGGGAGAGATATCTTGGATTTCCAACTTTATAAGGTTATACCCTGGTTGGACGACTGAGAGTCTCTTCCAAGAAGTGTAGAGTATGACCAAGGCGCCGAGGTACACGGTTTAGCCAAGGGTGCCCGGGATGGACGAACCTACCCTGGCCATCTTTGGTAAGTCTTGGCTACAATGCACTTGGCCTGAAGAAAACCCCACCTAGGGTGAAGTCTTGTAACTATAAGCCATATAGGCATAAAGGACAAGAGACTGCGAAAACAACTGGTTGTTGGTAAATCTGGATGGTAGGAGCTAGTCTTGTATGGACGATGTGCCATCCTTGAAGGGGAAACCAGGGGGAAGATAAGGGCGGCACCCTCCATTAGGGATCTGATAAGTGTCTTAAGACGGCAATGTCATGGGGCTCTAAGATCGCAAGATCATTTAGGCCTGTCATATTGTCGCGAAAATTATACAGAGGCAAAAAGCCAAAAGAGAAAAAAGTTAAGATGAGATCAAGGGGTTTTTACATGAAAATGTGAAGACGTCCTGCGATTTCATCGCAAGACGGCAATGTCATGAGGCTTTGTTTTCGCGAGAAAACTTAGGCTTGTCATATTGTCGCAATACAATAAAGAAATGCAGATAAGACAAAATCAATGGGTCAATACATGAGAGTGTAAAGACGTCCTGCGATCTTGTCGAAAGAATACTATGGAAAAGTAAGACCTTTAAGTAGGAAGGCATGATAAGACCATAAGATCGCAAGAATAATAACACGAGAATATCAAGGTTTGCGACAATATCGCAGAAATTATGAAATTCGCCAAAATATTCATTTATTAACTTTCTCATATTGCAGATGAATAATAGAGGCAAGCATGGGAATAAATAGAAGGGTAAAGATTATTATTCATCACCATATGAGAAATTTATATGGATATTAAAGTGCAGATAATTAGCAGGTGCAAACTATATTGACCAAGTTATATTTGCAAAAAAGAGGATGTTCTTTCATTCATTCAGATAAAGGGGAAAAGAAATTTACACATTAAATTGAAGAAAGTTGCAACAAATTGAAGAAAATCGCGATTGATTACATAAAAGAAAGAAGTCAGACAGATACATTGTTTCATTTATCAACATTGTTATCTTTATCAGATTCTTCTTTTTCACCGGATTTCTCTTCTTCATTATCTTTGATGGGTTCTTCATCATCGCCAGAATTTGTTTCTTCGTCGTTATTTTCTTCTTCACTTTCGTCAAAATATTCATCAGAGTCAGAGATACCAAGATCTGGAATTATTGATGGTATTGCCTTTGCAAGATCAGGATACAAAGAATGGGGAATTCCATGGTCGTCACAAACCTACTTGGTGGTATCATTACGAGTAATGAGGAGGGTTCTATTAAAATTTGCAGAAGTAATCCCAAATTGATCTTTTAATTGCGAGTATTTATTGTTGCGAGCAGTAAGATCGTTCGCAAGTTGATGATTAATATCTTCTAATTCTCTCATCCTTACACGGCATCTGTCTTCAGAATCTGCGATAATAAGGCACAGATAAGATAGAAGTTATAAGAAAGAATAATAAAAGAAGCAAAAGGTTAATAGAATAGAGTGTTTAACAACCTTCTTTCTCAGAAATCAAGTCCCTAATTAAGGCCGATTGATCAACATGAAGACTAGCATCTATACCTAAATTATTCCTAGCATTATCAAGAACTTGTGCTGCCCAAGAAAACTCATCATCGCTAGTAATAAGAAGGCGAGAACGAACTTGAGTTTCTCTTGCAAGAAGATCTTTATTTTCGCAGAGGAGTTTATCTCTTTCCATTTGAACTTCGAGAAGAATTTTATGGAAATCTGCTAGAGTTTCGCTGCCATTTCTAATTGCTTGATCTTTCTCGTCAACAAGATCACTATTTCTACTTCTTAATCCATTGATCACTTCTTTTGATTCATGATAAAGACGTTTAAATTTATTAGATAATCCTAAAGTGTGTCTGTGTTCAATGGTTAGGAGATTAAACTTAAATTTAAGTTCCTCTATAGAAAGGGATTTAATTTGTTCGTCAGCAAAATTACTTAAGGAGTTATTAAGGCGAGCAAGAAGAGTATTATCATCTACAGATTCGGGAAAGGTTTGAAGGAACATAGCTTCGTCAGTTAGACCATAAACATCTACAAAAATGATTGCTTGGATAAGCTATATAAAAAAGATAAAAATCTAAAAGAAAGAAAAAGTAAATCATACCATAAAGTTGTTTGTTGGCATTGTTAAGATCCAAAATCTTCTCGTTTATCAACCTGAGCTTCAGCCTCCAACAGTTTATTTTTCTCACGAAGCACAGCAATTTCAGCCTCTAGTTTCTCTTTATCTTGGCGAAGGTTAACAACCTTTTTCTTAAATGAAGCACATTTATTATCTAAATCAGCATCAGCAGCAAAAGAAGCTCTTCCAACCTGCAACAGAGTTTTATGAGTACAAAAAATTTGACGAGAGAAATCTGGCGATTTAAGAAACAACTAAGAGAACATACAAGAATACCAAGTGCATTCAAGAAGCTTGGAGTTAGAGTTCCAGAAATTCCACGAAGAGAATTATTATCAGATAAGATTGAAGCATCGCACACTTTGACGAGCACTTGAGCTAGCCCATTAAGAGTCTCATCGCCATACTCATTCGCAGTTCCACGAGAAGAATCGCCAAAAAGCATGGACAGCTGGGTCATGGAAGAATCAGAGGAAGAAGAATTTTTCACATAAGGGACTTCTCTAATATCGTCAAATTCTTCGATAAATTCATCATTAGATTTATTACTAACGATTGAATCCAATTGGGTATGATGAGAAGAAGAATGCTGAGTTTTATTTTTCTTCAAAGGAGGCTCGCTGGATTCTTTATCACGAGGGGCAGAGCGTCTTCCTTCACTTACAGCAGTAGATTTCCCTTTACGATTAGTTGAAGGTTTCTCCTTAGGTTTTGGCTCTAAAGGTGGTAATTCTTCAATTACCTACAAACACAGATAAAGATAAGAAATAGGGGCAAAAATATATTGTTAATTAATAAAGGAATATTTCTTACTTCATCTGTGAAAGATCTAAGAGCTAGAAGAGTGCTGGGTTTCCTATATTTCTAGTAATTAAGCTTTATTTTGGAAATCTGCAAGATAATGGAAAAGTTAGCGAGAGTGTGAAGAAATAAATAATAATAGCATAAGAAGATGAGAGAGTATACATCGGAAGACCTATCAGGCCAGTTGAAAGTCCATGGTTCATAGTGAGAGAGATTCACAGGAAGTTGGAAAGAACCGGATATATAAGGACCTTTAAGGCATAAGGGAAAAATAAACCACTTATCGTCATTACAATGACGAGGACCATAATTTGTATTGGTATGAAAATCAATATCTTGCATAAGAGCATCTTCACCAGTGACCTTGTTTTTATGCAAACGGACACCCCAACAGGTACTATCCCTTACCATGGGGAGTAATTGGTAATTTCGAAAGAAGTTATCTACGGTATACTTTGCAGGATAATCGGAATATGTTTATATTTAATACTTTTATGTTCTTCGGAATATTGGGATCCTTTGCCAAAGCACCACGAGAGGCATATTCCAAGAATAATCTAATACAATCCCCGCCAAGTTGATACACCGCTCGTGAAAATCTCTTATCAGAAATTATTTGGTAAAAGAGTGGAAGTTCAGGGTTGTAGAGAGGAAGTGGAAGACCAGCTTCAAGTTGGCCTAACGAAACTATATTTTTTTCACGAGAACACTGAAAATTAGAAAATAATTCAAGAGAAAGAACTGATTTGGGACTTTGATCTGGAATTAAAGATAATTCAAATCCTTGATTTTTAAGTTTTTCTTTCATAAAATTGAAAGCAATAAGATTTTTAGCACCAGCAGCAACCATTTTGAGAGAATGGGAATGAAAAAAGATTGAAAAAATGGCGAAAGATATTAGATGCGCGATTTGCGGGAAAGAAATGAAATTTGCGGAGAAGAAGAAGGAAAGAGAATGAGAAGAAAGAAAAAGAGAAGAATGAGAGAAGGTATTTATAGCAAAAGAAGTTTCTCGAGAAAACAAAATAGTTAATACAATGAAAGGACGTGAATGGTCAAATAACAGCGGTTTAATATGACGTGTCGAAAAATATATGGGTGATAAAATTATATGAAGACAGCTGGTGAAAGGTTTAGAGACGTGTCAGAATAAAGGTGGAGGTGAAAAGATAGGAGATTACGGCAATTTATTCTCACGATCTTCTCTTCTTCGCAAAAAAGACATGAGAAGAGGCAAGATGTAGTACCAGAATATCGCCACAACGATATTCTTGTAGTAAGAACAACGCTTTCACGAGAAGGTCAAATATTCCTATAAGTATAGATGACATTGTTCACGAGAGTGTCGTAAGGATTCTTCAGCAACATTTGGCGAGCGTCACAGGGAAGCATCATTATAGCTGACGATTGAAGAGACATGTTATGAGAGTGTTGTTTCACGAGGATTACAAAACTTGGCGAAGATTAATATTGCAAATACCACGATGAGATCGCAGAATATATCCGAAAGAAGGGGAAAACTTAGTTGTCACCCACAATGTAATTTCCTATATAAAGGGTTCAAGTAAGTCCATAGGAAAGGAATGTATTTTTTAGAGTTGAGAAAACCTTGAGGAGAGAGAAACTCCAGAAAAGAAAGTTGTAATTATGAGTTTGAATATTTTCTGTAAACATTTCTGAGATCTAAATAATAAAAGTGTCGTTTAATTCTTTAATCTTCAACTAGTTTCACTTAGATTTTTATAGGATCTTAATAGGGGTGTAGTGTGGGAAATCCTGCTACTACAGAATCTTCATGGATACAACCAAAGAAGATGTCATGATCTGGAGTTCTTCTAGAGATGGTAAATTCTCAGTCAAAAGTTCTTACAAGCTCCTCACTATGTCTAATACAAAAATCCAAATTAATGGTCGAGCTATTCAGCCTGCAGTATGGAAATCACTTTGGCAATGCAATGTTGCACACATGGTCAAACTTTTTACTTGGAAGAGCATTCACAACATTCATTCCACAAAAGCTAAACTAGCTTTATTTCAAGACTCTTCTGATACTCAATGTGGTCTATGTGGTTCTCATTATGAAACCATTGAACACTTATTGATGGAATGCAACTTCTATAAAGCAGTGTGGAAGAGACTTTATATCAATATTGATGAAGAATGACACATATTTGATAGTGTTTCAGTATGGGTTGAGAACTGGTTCACTAGCAATATTGGTTCTACCAATAATAGAAGACTTCTGTCTCTTTTGATTGGATCTTGGATCCTTTGAAAGAAAAGATGTGATGCTGTTTTTCAAGGAATATCTCTCAACCATCACAACACTATGCACATAATAAATTACTATTTATCTATTCACTCAAACAATAGCTCTTTGCATAGCTCTATTCACATGCATGATTATAGTTCCTTCATGATGGCTGTGTCACGATAGAAACCACCTAGACAAGGCACCTTTAAATTAAATGTTGATGCTTCCTTCTGTCATGACTCTAAAAAATTGGGTATGGGGATTGTTCTCCGGGATTTTGCAGGTACCTACCAAGGAATCCAAGGACATTACTCAGATGGAGCACTAATTCCTGAAAATAGAGAATGCAAGGCGATTCGGGAAGCTATAATCAGGGCTAAAGAATTGCACTTAAGTCGTATTCACATTGAAGCAGATGCAAAGATGGTCATTCAGTCCTTATTGGAGAATTCCCTTCTAATTCAATGGGAAAATAGAAATCTTCTTAAAGAAATTAAACATTTAAGTAGTAGTTTTGATTATTGCAAGTTTTCTTTCGTTAGTAGAAATGATAATCAGGTGGCGGATGTTGTTGCTAAGTCTGCTAGAGTAACAACATCAAACATCATCCATCTTGGTTCCTTTCCAAATAAATTCTGTGAACTTTTAGCAAGAGACCTCAATGCTCTTGCAACATGATCAATAAAATTTCTTCTTTATCAAAAAAAAATAAAAAATCACACAACTACAAGATAAGTAGTATCGGCATGGCTTCACAATCCCAATGAAGTCTTTAAGTCATTAACCTGGTTTTAGAAGAAGAAAACCAAAGGTTAAAGGAGAATTGACTCTAGCTTTAGCAAACTAGTATCACACAGAATGTGTGGGGATTAGGTTTCCCAGTTGCTAGAGTTCTCCCTTATACAATATTTCAAATTAGGGTTTGCAATCAATGTTATCTTAGTAACAAAGCATTCAATATTCACCGTTAGATGAAAACCTGATTATGTACAAGCTAATATCTCTCAACCGTTAGATCAAAAACTTAGCTTGTCATACACACATGTACTTGACGTTTTGATTTCGTGTAACCGTACCCAAACATGTACAATGGTTGGTTCAATATTAGTCAACCAAATGGTTAGCCAAATGATAACTTTCATATCAACCATATTCTTCTTCACCATAACTAGTCCAAATGACTCAAATGAACTAGTTAGAGAGTTGTTCAATTGCTATGAGATCTCAAGTACTACAAAAGACACAATTGAATCAAAAACGATGTGATTCACTCGAATCATTAATCATGAACTATAAAGCCACGGTTTGCAAAAGTATTCCTTAGTAATTTAGAATAAGTTCACGAACAACGTTTTCAGACATAACCTCTTGAGTTCGCGGACTCAAGCTAACCGGTTGAAATTAATAAACTCCAGCAGAATTTCTCGGGATGAGAACTTCCCTTAGTTCGCGGACTGGGTTCGCAGACTACACCTGAGCTTCAACTTCAGCAGATATTCTCGGGTTCGAGAACTTACGCCAGTTCGCGGACTGGGTTCGCGAGACGTGAGTTCGTGGACTTTATCACGTTCCGGTTCCACTTGATCAACAAAGTTCACAAACTTCGGTTCAAGTGTAAAGGACTTATACATATATGTGTTGCCACAACAATGTTTATATCCCACAATGGTTATATAGTCTAAACTCTCATTTCAATCATTGAAACATTCTCATAGGACGTCATATAGTTGTTTTCACGAACTAGTTTTTGTCAGAGCGATCTCCAAAGTGATTGAAACATAACATGACTTTCATCACTAGGTAAAGATGAACTTGGCTAAAGCGAAATCTTTACCAACACACATTTCGAGAAATAGATAAGCAAGATATACTCAGCTCAAAATGTCACATGTGCATATTCTTAGTCTATATAGTAAAACGACTTTTGTCTCAAGATAGGAGATAGAGTAGATAGACTTTCGAGTGATAGATAAGTTCAAGTCTCCACATACCTTTTAGTTGATGAAGATCCACTGGTTCCTTGAGTAGTCCTTCGTCTTGTATGATGATATCCATGGAGTTCTTGAGCTCAACTACACTTTCTATCCTAGTCCGAGACCTTAGCTATAGTAGACTAGAAATCAAGCCTATATGGTTTTGATCACTAAGATTGACAATCATGTTTGAGATAGCAACGCATGCGAGTTTGACCGGGCAGTGCTCTAACAATCTCCCCCTTTGTCAATTTTAGTGGCAAAACTATTAATACATATGTAATACAAAAATTATATAAATAAACTTTGTAGCTCCTATTCCACATGCCTAATCTTCAACAATACTCGAAATCTTCGTCACTTCCAAGTAGTCCAATGATCCCAAAGGTTGTAAGTTTAGTATCATAGTTGTTGAAAATCCGTAGCTATAACAATGAGAAAAGCATTGGTTCTCAATCATTGTTATAAAGTGTCATAGTATTATTACACAGCGTCAAAGTCCAATTGCATCACAACTTCAACAACTATGGTGATACTTCACTCCCCCTTAGTCAATACTCCATATCATATGGAAACCACTTGTAGGATCAGAATATCACTACAACACTTCTATGAGAGATTAACAACACTTCTTTGCGAGCGTCATCGCAAGCTCTTCAACAACACTTAACGAGTAATACAAAAGAATGATGTAATGGATGATGATTGAAGAAACACGAGAAGAACATGATTGTTATGCGATGGTTACAAAACTTGCGAGAACCAACATTAAGACTCTCGCGATATGATCGCAGAGTAGATCCGAAATAAGAGGAAAACTTAGCTGTCATCCATTATGTCATTTCCTATATAAAGGGTTCCAATAGATTCAGAAAAGGATGATGTATTTTTGAGAGTTGATAAAGTCTTGAGGAGACAGAAACTACAAGAGAAAAGTTGTATTCTTGAGTTCTTAAATTTTTTGTAAACATTTCTGAGAATCATATAATAAAGTGTCATTCTTAATCTTCAAATTTGGGTTGATTATTGTAGATTCTTAACAAGGGTGTAGTGTAGGATTTCCTGCAACTATATTTTGGCGCCCAAAACAGGGATTGAATTAACAAAAATCACAGAAAAATTGAAGAAGAAGATAAGACTTGTTCAAGATTAAGAATATCATTAAGAAAATTGATGAAATAATTGAAGGAAGAATGATCATAATCAAATAGGATTGTAGAAAATTGGAGTATGAAATGGTAACAAGAACAATGATTGATAGATTTCATGAAAATATTAAGGGAAAGATACATAAACGGGATTTCGAAGGAAGGAAGATTATGATGGTAGAGAAAATATCATCATTGAAAGATTGGGAAAAGCAGGAGATCACATTTACAACAGCAGAAGTACCAGAAGTAAATCTAAGTCATACATCTCCTTTGGTAATCACGTTATCCACTATACCAATGAGAAAGGAGGAATAGAACTTTGGTAGATGCAGGAAGTTCTGTGGATATAATATTTTATCATACTTTTAAGAAAATGGGATATAAGGATGAAGAAATGTCTTGTTCAACATATCATATTCATGGCTTTGGAAAATCTTTAACAAAACCTAAAGGTGAAATAGTGGTACGAATTCCGCTAGGAGAGATTGAAACACAAGTAACATTATGTGTGGTAGACGTGGAATCACCGTATAACATGATATTGGGAAGACCATGGATACATGCAATCAAGGCTGTAGCATCAACGTTAAATCAATGCATCAAATTTCCTATGCCCGGTGGAATTGGAAAAATTAAAGGAGATACAAATTTCGCGAAGCTATGTTATCAAATTGAAGTAAGAAATTATGAAGAGCGTCCAAAGCTGCGAAAAGCTCGGAGAAAATTGGCGAGAGAAACGGAGAAAGAAGAAGAGTTTAAAGTTTACATGATAAGAGCAAAAGAAGGAAAAGGAATACCCAGCGAAATTTTGCAAGAAGGAGATGAACTATTGGGAGTAAAGAAGAGCCTAAAATATTGAGAATTGGGACTAAAATGGAGGCAGAGGAGGAAGAAAGAACTATAAATCTTCTGCGAGAATATAAAGACATCTTCGCGTGGAGCATGGATGAAATGCCATGGATAGATCCCTCAATAGCATGTCATAAATTATAAATCAACAAAGATGTAAGATCATTCAAATAAAGAATAAGGAAAATCGCAACAACATACCATTCCCAAATAGAAGAAGAACTACAAAAAATGCTTGATGCAGGAATTATAAGGCAAGAAAAATATCCAGAGTGGATTGCAAATATGGTGGTGGTCCCAAAGAAGAACAAGGGGATAAGAATTTGCATAAACTTTACTGATTTGAACAAAGCTTGTCCTAAAGATAGTTTTCCATTACCAGATATCCCACAAATGGTCGAATCAGCAGCGGGAAATGCTAGAAAATCTTCATTGGATGGATATAAAGGATATAATCAAATCCCTCTCGCTGAAGAAGATCAAGAGCATACCGCATTTTTTTCTCCAAGAGGATTATATTGTTATACAAATATGCCCTTTGGATTACGAAATGCTGGTGCAACATATCAGAGAATGGTGGAGAAGGTGTTCGCAAAATGGATCCACAAAACATTAGAAGTATATGTAGATGATATGCTGATTAAAAGTAAAGAAGCTGAGAATCATGTGCAAGATTTGAAAGAGATTTTTGATCAAATGCGACAATTTAATATCAAAGTGAATCCTGACAAATGTACTTTTGGAGTAACTTCAGGAAAAAAATTGGGGTATATTGTTTCAAAAGAAGGAATTCAAGTTGATCCAGCAAAAGTGCAAGCAATTCGCGATATGCCAACGCCTGCGATGGTATAAGATGTGAAAAAATTGAATGGACTCTTAGCCTCGCTATGAAGATTCATCTCGCGATCTTCAGACAAGTACAAACACTTTTTCGATATACTCAAGAAGGGAACAAAATTCAAGTGGATAGATGAATATGAAAAGTCTTTTCAAGGAATAAAAGAACATTTAATGAACATAACTATCTTACAGAAAGCTGAACCGGGAGAAGAACTATTGATTTTATCTCGCAACAACCACATATGCGCTAAGTGTTGTGTTGCTGCGAGTAGATGAAGGGGTAGAAAAACCAATTTATTACATCAGCAAAACATTCAATTCTGCAGAGAGAAATTATTCAAAGATTGAGAAACTAATTCTAGCGTTGGTGCATGCAACTTTTTAGCTTCGCATCTACTTTCAAGCACATAAGGTCAAAGCGTTAACAAAAGTGCCAATTGAGTCAGTAATGAAAAATTCAAAAAGATCAGGCAGAGTTGAGAGATGGAATGCACAAGTAGGACACTTTGATATCCAATATCAAATTTTATCCTCGCAAAAGTCACAAGTTATCGCATATTTCTTAGCTGAATTTCCTTTAGAAGATGATGAAGCCATGGAAGAGATGATGGATATAGAAGAGGAACATGGAGATCCAAAAGATCTATTAACAGAACCCGACAGATGGGAGATATTGGTGGATGGATCATCAAATAGAGAAGGAAATGGGATTGGAGTTATTTTTATTTCGCCAGAAGGAGAAAAAACAGCTTTTTCATTTAGATTGGAATTTGCATCCACTAATAATGAGACAGAATATGAGGCCGTGATTCATTCTTTGAAATTTGCGGTAGAAATGAAGTTGGAAAATGATAGAATCACCAGCGATTCACAATTGGTTATTCGCCAGATAAAAGGAGAATACACAACAAACGAACCATCTTTGAGAAAGTATAAAAGACTAGTTGAAGAATTGTCTGCGAGGATTCCAAAAATAAAATGGAGACACATATCAAGGAAAGATAATAGGCTCGCAGATGCTTTTGCTTTCATATCCAGTATGGACAAATCCAGCTGCGAGATGCATAAAAAATCAAACACTTTTATTACCAGCGATAAACAAGGAAGTAGAAGAGGAAGATGTGATGATGGTAGAAGTTGGCGAGGAAGAATCAAAGAACAACATTACAGATTGGCGATCAGATCTTCATGCATTCTTGGAAAGAGAAGAGGTCCCAAGAAATTGATTAGAGGCACATAAATTAAAAAGTAGAGCAACCAACTATGAGTTAAGAGATGGAGTATTATATCGCAGATCTTTTAGTGGACCATCGCTAAGATGTTTGACGAGGGAGGAAGGACAAAAAATATTGAAGATGTTGCATAGTGGTGATGCTGGTAATCATAGTGGAGGAAGATCTTTGGCATATAGAACAAAAATCCAAGGCTATTACTATCCATATATACATGAAGATGCAAAGCAACTCTCAAGAAGTTGCGAAGATTTCCAGCGATATGGAAAGAAGATACATGCACCAGGAGCACCATTATCATCTTCAACAAGTGTATGGCCTTTTGGGAAATGGGGATTAGATATTGTGGGACCATTTGTGCCTGGCTCTGGACAAAGAAGATATCTAATTGTCGCAACATATTATTTCACAAAGTGGGGAGAAGTAAAGGCAGTACAACATATCCGCGATAAAGATATTTTTACATTCATATTTGAGAATATAATTTGAAGATTTGGGATTCCAGCACAGTTGGTGTCTGATAATGGAAAGCAATTTGAAGGGCAGAATATAGAATTGCTACTTAATGCATTTAAGATAAAATGTGGAAAATCTACTCCTTTTGCTTGTCAAGATGAAGCAACTAATAAGACAATCACATACATCTTAAAAAAGAAGCTAGAAGGATACCACAGAGCATGGTGCGAGTAAGTTCATAATGCAATATGGGCTTAAAATACAACTAGACGAGAAGCTACTGTAATGTCACCTTTTTGTTTGACATATGGGGTTGAAGCTGTGTTACCAACAGAAGTAGTTATTCCTACAACAAAAAGAGAGGCTTGGAAAATAAATCTAAGTGCTGGAATGATTTTAAATAAATTGGATGAATTAGAAGAAAAAAGAGAAAAGACTTTACAACATATGGAAAATTACCAGCGAAGATTAGCTCGCGAATACAACAAACGTGTTAAGAAATGTGAATTCCAACCTGGCGATTTAGTGCTGCGAGAAAAACCAAGTTATCAGCGAGAAAATGGTGGAAAGATGGCGAGAAAATGGGATGGACCGTACTTCATTAAAGAGATAGTTGGAACTGGGGCATACAAACTAATGGATCCTGAAGGAAGAGATGTTGGTCAAAGACTTGATAGACCATGGAATAGACTATTTCTGAAAAGGTATTATCAATGGCAACTTCTGCGAGATAAGAGATACTGGTGCGTTGTATGATGAAACAGATAATAAATTCTTCTTTCTCTATTATAACTGAGAGGTTCTTCTGATAACAAAGCAAAACAAGAGCTTCGAGCATCATCACAAGAAAGGCGAATAAAAATTTCGCAGAGATTAATAGAATGAGATGAACCTTTATGGCGTGCACCCTAGTTCACGAATAAAATTTCGCAAGAGGCAAATATAAGACCTAATAGTGTGTCATATGAGGGGGTATCTCTTTACATGACTCTGGGATAAGGTTATACCACTGCTGGAACCTGATTCATTAAGATGTTTGGGTTAAAGGAAACCTATCCAGGAGAGGGATCTTGGATTTCCAACTATATAAGGTTATACCTTGGTTGGACGACTAAGGACCTCTTCTAAGGAGTGAATAGTATGACCAAGGCGCCGAGGTACACGGTTGAGTCAAGGGTGCCCGGGGCGTACGAAACTACCATGGCCATCCTTGGCAAGTCTTTTCTATGATACACTCGGCCCAAAGAAAACCCCACTTAGGGTGCAGTCTTGTAACTATAAGCCATATAGGCATAAAGGACAAGAGGTTGCGAAAACAACTGGTTGTTGGAAAATCTGGATGGGAGGATCTAGTCTTGTATGGCCAATGTGCCCTCCTTGAAGGGGCAACCAAGGGGAAGATAAGGGCGGCACCCTCCATTAGGGAGCTGATAAGTGTCCAAAGACGGCAATGTCATGGGGCTTTATGATCGCAAGAACATTTAGGCCTGTCATATTGTCACGTGACGAAAATTATACAGAGGAAACAAGCCAAAAGATAAAAGTTAAGATGAGATCAATGGGTTTTTACATGAAAGTGTAAAGACGTCCTGCAATTTCATCGCAAGACGGCAATGTCATAAGATTTAATTCTCGCAAGGGAGTTTAAACTTATCATATTGTCGCAGAGATGTTGAAAAAATATGGATAAGACAAGATCAAAGGGTTTTTGCATGCAAATGCTAAGACATCCTGCGATTTTGTCGCAGACATAAAGTTTGGCAAAATAAGACCTTTAACTAGGAAGGCAAAATAAGACCAACAGAATAATCTCAAACATTAACTATTTCATTTAAGAATGCAGGAAAGATTACTTCAAAATTGTTCAGAAACATTATTCAAGGTCTCAGAGCAGGAATATTGGAAGAAAATATCGCAGCAGTATTTATCACATCACAGATCTATTCTTAATATCACAAGAAATATAGACACACAACTCGCAAAAGGAAGATACAGAAAATGATTCATTATTACAAGAAAGATAATGAAGGGAAAGTAGGGGAGTGGATAAATAAAATGTCATTATCTTCCTTAAGAATATTCAAAATAGCAGGAGTAAAAGTTGAATTCTAAAGTTGCAAAAAGTTACATTGCTCGCAAGAAAGAGGAAAGGAAAGAAAACAAAAGCAAAACTTAAGCCTCAACGTTGGTCTCGCTAGATTCATTATTGCCAGAATTGTCAACTTCACCAACATTCTTCTCCTTGCGAGTTTCTCCTTCTTTTACTTCTTCATCAGCGATTTCTTTACCACCAGTAGTTACTTCTTTGGGGGGACTTCTTTTTTCTTCACCATCTTCCTGATAAATATCTTCTTCAACACTCGGAAACTCTAAATCCTTATCCATGGGAAGAGGAACTTCATCATTATCAACTTTTAGAGGAGGAATATATACAGGAGGAAGAGAGTGGGAAATCAGAATGTCATTCACAAGAACTTCAGCACTAAGGTGAACCTTGCGAAGGAAACCTTTGTCATAATTTATAATCTCCATATTCTTGAAGTATTCAAGATAATCATATCTTCTCTCTGCTTGGTCGCGATATTTTACAAGATCGCAAGTAAGAACCATATTTTCATTACGAGCTTTATCCAATTTATCAGTCAATTCAGAAATGGTAGAGTGAAGATTTCTTTCAGATTCTACGAGTAACAAAAATAACAAGAAAATATTCAAATGAAGATCTCGCAAGGAATATAACATAGAAAATTAACAGAAAAAACAGCAAGTGAGGAAGTCAAATGACTACCTTCTTTTTTTGAAGTTAAATTTTGGATTAATAAACAACAATTCTCCCATTGATTCATGGCATCGTCAAACTTATCCCCAACTATACCCTTCAGACGAGATTTTATGTTTTCTTCTTTTGAATGGAGATATGAATTTTCTTTTGCCAATAAAGAATAAGATTCTTCTAATTTGGAATATTGTTCTTGAAGTGTGTTGGCCTTTAAACTAAGAGTTAATCTCCCCTTGATAAGTTTATCCATCTCATCGGCAGATGATTCAGTTACTTCCTTGAGTTCATCCTTAAGAGAACGCAGAGATTTCTCTTGATTGTCACATATTCTTTGAAGATTACTCAATTGCTGCAAGGAAATATCCATCAAGCTTGAAAATTTGTGTTTTTCTTGAGATAAAGTTCTATTTTCATCTGTTAAAGATTTCGTCGCCAAATTAGCTTTGATTAACAAGTATGAGAGGCGAGTAATCTCGTTATTTAATAAATGATGGCTCTGTGATAATTGATTATTCTCATTAGTGAGATTATCTATTTGATCAACTGAATACGTGTAGAGATTATCTAATCTATTAAACTGATCCATCCAAGAATCTTTTTTAGCACGAGCTTGTTCAGCGATAGATTCAAATTTAAGTCTTTCAATGAATCGACTCTGATTTAAAACTAAATATACAAGCCAATAATTTAAGAAAGAAACTTAATTACAGAGAAGAAGAAAACTTATTAGAACAGAAAAGCAAAAAGACAGAGGCAGGAAAATTATACCTTTCAGCTCACTATTTCTCCTGCGAAGATTCTCGCAATCAAGTGAAGAGTTGCGAAGCTTGTGATTTAGAGTAACGCATTCTGAAATTTTGGCTTGAAGGTCTCTCTTCAGAGCTTCAATTTCATTTTCTAGAGACGCTCGCGAAGCAGTACAGTCAGAGCCAAAATACTTAAGTAAAGTATCACAAACTTTATATTTGAAGGGATCAATAGAAGATTTCCTAGCATCATCTAAAATATTAGATAAGACTTTGAAGGCAGCGTCGATTCCTACTGATGCTTAATTAGATGAAAGAAAAGATGCAGAAGGTGAAGTAGTAATAATGGCGAGTTGGAGATCTGGATTATTTGCGATGGTTGTATTATCAGAAGGAGGAGTTTCTGGAAAAGTAACAGTTGAAGGAAATAAAGGACTAGAAGGAGTTTTAGTCACTACAATTTTAGGAGTTTGGTTTGTCAAAAACTCAGTAGAGATGGGGGTATTGACAGCGAGGTTCTCCTAGATAGAATAAGAAGGATTCAATTGCGAAGGTGTGGGAATAACTCTCGCAGATGTCAGCTGGGGAATAATGATATCAGCCTCAAGAGTTTTAACTTGGCGGGATCTTTTGGGAGGTCTAGCGATATGCTCGTCATTCTGCGAATAATAACTTAGATAAGAAACAGAGGCAACAATATTGTTATTAAGAAATAAAATATGTTTCTTACTACCTTATTACTCACAGAACTCTTCTTCATCTTTTCAGTCGGCCTTTTACGAGAGTTAGGGTTTTGAATTACAGAATGGGTATTAGGGATGGTTCCACTAAAGAGAAAACATAATAAGAATTATGAAGAATCAAATAAAGAAAATTGAAGAACATAAGTAAAAATTGGTTCAAACAGGTAAAGTAATTGAAACACATACCTTGATGACTCCTTTAGAACAGTAACAGGAGATTATGAAGAAGAAGAAAAGTTGCAAACGGAAAACAAAGTAAACAGACGAAGAAAGTAGAAAAGTAAAGGAAGAAAATTAATTCAGTAACCTAACTCTACCTTTTATAGGAAAAAAGGGGATGACCTGTTGGGTGAAGATGTGTCGGTAAAAAGAAGAATTACAACACGTGTAGGCGGTTAAGCTAAATCAACAGAATCTTGTCGAGAAGAAAATATGGAAAGAAAAGAAGCTGCGAGCGCTATGAAGAGTTGGAAGTTCTCATATCTTCTCCACTTTGAGAAGAAGACATGAGAAGAGGCAAGATGTAGGATCATAATATCGCTACAACACTTCTCTGCGAGATTAACAACACTTCTTTGCGAGCGTCATCGTAAGCTTTTCAACAACACTTAACAAGTAATACAAAATAATGATGTAATGGCTGACGATTGAAGAAACACGAGAAGAACATGATTGTTCTGCAATGGTTACAAAACTTGCGAGAACCAACATTAAGACTCTCGCGATATGATCGCAGAGTAGATCCAAAATAAGAGGAAAACTTAGCTGTCATCCATTATGTCATTTCCTATATAAAGGGTTCCAATAGATTCAGAGAAGGAAGATGTATTTTTGAGAGTTGAGAAAGTCTTGAGGAGAGAGAAAATACAAGAGAAAAGTTGTATTCTTGAGTTCTTAAATTTTTTGTAAACATTTCTGAGAATCATATAATAAAGTGTCGTTCTTAATCTTCAAATTTGGGTTGATTATTGTAGATTCTTAACAAGGGTGTAGTGTTGGATTTCCTGCAACTACACCACTCCCCCTTACACAATGATCCGAAAACCATATGTATTTGTAGTGTGAACTATAATTAATTCTCCCCCTTTTTGTCAATAAAATTGACAAAGTTACAAGAACGGGATCCTAATGAAATTTTAGTAAGAGACATTTCATGACCAAAAGTAAATGTTCTATCATCTTGTTTAGATGCAATCATAAAGCCGAGGCTAAATGCATTCATCAAGGAGTTTATAAAGATACAAGATAACCCCTAAAAATTCCATAGCCACACTCCCCACAAAGATTTGGAAATTAAGCGCAAGTTCAAAAGAAGTCTCCCCCATAAGATGTCATTCCTAAAGGAACAACAAGAGCGACCTTAATTTCAAGAAAAAAGAAGGATTTATTTAGACTCAACAAATTGCATACAAGTATGAATTTGGAATCCAAAATATTCAATCATATTAACCAAAGCGAACCATGATTAATTTGACTAAATATGCTCAACACAAGTAAACTTATGGAGACTTAATTCATCGATTAGATTATTCACAAGAGAACCCATAAATTTTCTAACCGGATTACATAATTAAACTAATCACAAAGTAATCAATTCAATTGTCCACACTCGACATGAGAAAAATCTATGGAGTGCTAACTAAATAATCACACAATATGATTGATTTAGTTCATTTGGGCTCAACATAAGAGATTATGGAACCCAGACTAAGATTATCATAGGAAATGACAACCTTAACCATACATGTACTCAACATGAGAGAACTCATGGAATACAAACTAAATAACCACACAAGTTGATTAATTTAGTTCTTAATGCTCAACATATAACATCTCATGGAACAACCTGTTAGAGCATTGCTCGGTCAAACTTGCATGCGTTGCTATCTCAAGCATGTTTGTCAATCTTAGTGATCAAAAATATATAGTCTTGATTTCTAGTCTACTATAGCTAAGGTCTCGGACTAGGATAGAAAGTGTAATTGAGCTCAAGAACTCCATGTCGATCATCATACAAGACTACTCAAGGAACCAGTGGATCTTCATCGACTAAAAGGTATGTGGAGACTTGAACTTATCTATCACTTGAAAGTCTATCTACTTTATCTCCTATCTTGTGACAAAAGTCGTTTTACTATATAGACTAAGAATATGCACATGTGACATTTCGATCTGAGTATATCTCGCTTATGTATTTCTCAAAATGTGTGTTGGTAAAGCTTTCGCTTTAGCCAAGTTCATCTTTGCCTAGTGACGAAAGTCATTTATGTTTCAATCACTTTGTAAATCGCTCTGACGAAAACTAGTTCGTGAAAACAACTATATGACGTCCTCTAAGAGTGTTTCAATGATTGAAATAAGAGTTTAGACTATATAACCATTGTGGGATATAAACATTGTTGTGGCAACACATATATGTATAAGTCCTTAACACTTGAACCGAAGTTTGCGAACTTTGTTGATCAAGTGGAACTGGAACGTGAGCATCAACTTAGTCCGCGAACCCAGTCCGCAAACTGGCGTAAGTTCTCGAACCCAAGAATATCTGCTGAAGTTGAAGCTCAGGTGAAGTCCGCGAACTGATGGAAGTTCTCATCCCGAGAAATTTTGTTGGAGTTTATTAACTTCAACCGGTTAGCTTGAGTCCGCGAAATCAGTACGCGAACTCAAGAGGTTATGTCTGAAAACGTTGTTCGTGAACTTATTCTAAATTACTAAGGAATGCTTTTGCAAACCGTGGATTTATAGTTCATGATTAATGATTCTAGTGAATCACATCGTTTTTGATTCAATTGTGTCTCTTGTAGTACTTGAGATCTCATAGCAATTGAACAACTCTCTAACTAGTTCATTTGAGTCATTTGGACTAGTTATGGTGAATAAGAATATGGTTGATATGAAAGTTATCATTTGGCTAACCATTTGGTAGACTAATATTAAACCAACCATTGTACACGTTTGTTTACAGTTACACGAACTCAAAACGTCAAGTACATGTGTGTATGACAAGCTAAGTTTTCGATATAACGGTTGAGAGATATTAGCTTGTATCTAATCAGGTTTTCATCTAACGGTGAATATTGAATACTTTGTTACTAAGCTAACATTGATTTGAAAGAATATATAAGGGAGAACTCTAGCAACTGGGAAACCTAATCCCCACACATTCTGTGTGATACTAGTTTGCTAAATCTAGAGTCGATTCTCCTTTAACCTTTGGTTTTCTTCTTCTAAAACCAGGTTAACGACTTAAAGACTTCATTGGGATTGTGAAGCCAGACCGATACTACTTATCTTGTAGTTGTGTGATCTAATCTTGCTATTTCTATAGTACGAGTATAATTGTAATAATTGGCTTGAGATTTGTATCTCCAATAGGCAAGATAAAAGTAGTCACAAACATCTTCGTCTAATTGTTTGTGATTCCTCAATAATCTTCTTCGCTGCGTCGATTAAGTTTATTGTGAGGCGATTGATGAAAATGAGATGTTCTTCGGGAATATAAGTCTGGTTTTATCGATTGGTTCTTGTTCACCTTGATTTATCAAAAGACGGAACAAAACTCATAGGTTTATTCGTGGGAGATGAATTTATCTATTACATGTAGACTTTTCTGTGTGAGACAGATTTATTTGCTAAAGTCTTCGACTTTGGGTCGTAGCAACTCTTGGTTGTGGGTAAGATCAGCTAAGGGAATCAAGTGCGCAGTATCCTGCTGGGATCAGAGGCATAGGAGCATAACTGTACCTTGGATTAATGTGAGATTGGTTGGGGTTCAACTATAGTCCAGACCGAAGTTAATTTGGAGTAGGCTAGTGTCTGTAGCGGTTTAATACAGTGTATGTTTAATCTGGACTAGGTCCTAGGGTTTTTTCTGCATTTGCAGTTTCCTCGTTAACAAAATTCTGGTGTCTATGTTATTTCTTTTTCGCATTATATTTTTATATAATTGAAATAATACAGGTTGTGCGTTGTTCAATCGACTAGAATATCCGACCTTATTGGTTATTGATTTAAATCGATTGACACTTGGATATTAGTCTTTGGTACCACCCAAGTTATCTCTCTTTGATTAGGCTCGCGAATCATATTTGTTGGAGTAAATCTAATCGAGAGATTGAGATAATAACTCCTTGAGTATATTTTATTGATTGAGTCTAGTTGATTCTCTAGAAAACAATTCGGAGTTGTCCATACAGATTGCTAATCGAAATATTGGGTGAGGTTGTTAGACCTCCGCATTTTCAGAAATAATCCAGAAACTCATAAAGGAATTCTAAACATTGAATCCGAGTTCTGGATTATTGAATCAAAAATTGAAGAAAAACATCAAAAAACTCTCAATGGGAAAACAAATGAAGTTTAAGTTTACGTCTCTTTTTGAATAATAAGAATAAACCTTAAATTGTTGAGTTACTTAAATTTTTGCTTATAAATAAAACTATCTTAGTATTATGAATAAAGTTATTTGATTTATAATTTTCTTGTGATAGGTTTTGATTTACATAGCCGGTACTTTAATGCTTTATTTATTTGTTATGTATGTGTATGAGATGTTTGATTTCTGTTTTACTACCTTGATATTCGATCTCATAATATGTTGTGAACCCTTATGGTTTGGGTGACTTTTTGATTTAGCATGATTAAGTTCTAGCCCATGTTGGTAGGTTTTATCAAAGGATCATGAGGGGTTCATGTAGAAACAATATGTGAAAAATTCACAATATGTCGAATCAGTTTTGGTTCAGCATAAAAGCATATGTGTTTCGACGGTTTTCAAGTTTTGCTTGCAATTGTTAAAACCGATTTTCAACCTTTTAATCCTCAGATGAAAGGGTGTATTCTTTGTTGGTAATCTATCATTTTCCCAAGTAGCCTTCTTTCCAATGATGCACGTTGAAATGTTATCGTGTTCAATTTCAACCCCAGTAATCAAGTGACTACATTCCACATTGTACTTAATAGCCTTTGAAATCGTTGAACGATTAATATAATAGATTCCTCGACCAACAAGAGTCATAAAACTGAGTTTTTGTGATCAATATTGTGCATATTGGCATAGAAAACTCTTGCCATATCAGGTGAATATTCTTCAAAATCAAACATATTTCCCCAGTTCTGATTTTGAACAAATTTCACATAGTCTATATTTCGGACTCCAGGATCAAACCTTTTTTAAACAGTGAATTATATTCCCTCAAGGGTTTCATACTTTTTAAAGAACGAGCTATCAACAAAATGAGGAAATTTATTCTTGCTATCAATACTGTTCGGAAATATGATCCTATCAACTTTATCGATTCTGACCCGATTATCAGTGGACTTAGTCCTTGATTTTATTTTTCCCATATTTGTGAAAATATGAAAAACCCTAGTTACGGTTTTGACTAGTCTTCCCTAATATGTTCGAACACATAGTAAGAGATAATATTTTATAGGAATACTTGAGATCAAAAACCGGAAATAACTAGTTTTAGGAAATACTAGCAAAATCGGAAACCGAGACTTGTAAGAAGACAAATCCGATTTTGTATCTGGGTCTCTCTTTTGGAAAACCGATTTTTCATGGACTGGATCTTTATTTGGGATTGACTCAATGTCTTTGTCCAAAAGTTTGTTTACTCTTTTATTACTAGAGATTGATAATATTACTTGAAACTTACTCAAGAATTTTATAGAGTATACAGATACATTTTTGAACAAAATATGATATTTGTTAAGAATACCACTTGAATCATAAATCCTGTAGAGTCTTAAAAGATCACTTGCTTCATTAAACCAGTTGTGAGGTGTATGAAGCAATCCATGGTTAATAGAATTATTAAATGAAAACTCAATCCTTGGAGGATTACATATTTTCCAAAGGTGCACACATACAGGTGAAACATTGACAGTCTTTGATCTGAAAATGTATACGAATATACTTTGATAAGCTATCCAAAGTATATCTAAGATTCTAGTTTTCACAAGAACATAATAGCCGAGGTTCATAAAAATATTAAGTAGAATCTTACCCATTTTCAGGATACGATCTGTCTCATTGACTATTAAATCATTATATATCATAATGATATACAATCCTATGACAATCAAAGGATTATGTAAGTCATTCACGACAAACATATGCATAACTCCTAATAGGTTTAGGAATAAAAGTATTACATAATTAATAAGTGTTATCCACCACGAACTCCTGAAGTAGTCAAATCTTCCCATTGCGTTAAATGAATCATTAACAAGATTCAATTCTTATAGGATGGATCGCACCAAACACAGATTGTTAGATATTTTCGTGTTTGCCTGCTCTGATACCAATTGAAAATGCGAGGGTACCCCAAATATACCTCAATCTATTACTTTTCCTTTATATAAGTCCTTTCCCCGAAAGTGATTGTCTATGGACTGAGTCGAGACAATACAACAAATCGGTTCACACTTTGTGTGATCGTCTATGGATACGAGATCGAGACAATACAACAACAAAGTGTGTTTACTTGATACAAAGGTTCAGACTTAACCAAACACAATAGGATTCACATATCAAGTAAATAGGAATTAACGTTTGTGCAATTTACTTTAGTTATAATAAAACAATTATAATGCGGAAATATAAAGTAAATAACACGGCAAGATTTTGTTAACGAGGAAACCGCAAATGCAGAAAAACCCGGGACCTAGTGAAGAATTGAATACTCTTAGGATTAAGCCGTTATACAAAATAAACCAACTTCGTATAGTTGAGACCAAGCAACTAAACCTATAGTTCACCTAGTTCCGTATGTATTCTCACGCCTCCAACCTGTAAACAAGTCACGTACTTGGACCAATTCCTTTGGTTCGTATTCCAACTAGTAAAGGAATAATAAATATGTTTGGTATCAACTCTCTTCAACCAAGTGATATGAGTTGCGCAAAGGTTCCCTTGTTTATCTAAACATAAACTCCTTTGCCAGGTTCCAAGATCTATCTTATGTTCAATCACCCAAAGGTAATCACTAATATTAAGTCAACAATACTCTTCCACCAAGTGATATGTGTTGATGCCTATCTTCCTCAATTAATCAATCCAATCTACCACAAGGATAAACTGATTTTCCCAAACAAGTATTGTGCACACCAAAGATTATAAAAATACCAAGTAAGAAATCTTCAATATCTTCTTTGTCTTAAAATCTTCTTAGATCTTCAATAAACACCTACACACAACTACTTGAATCTCTTGTGATCAATCACGCACATAACAGAGTCTATTAACAATAGATTATCACAAGATCTTCTTTAGATCTAACAACAGTCTAAAGATCCCTGTCGAAACCTTGAACTAGTTTGAGTGAATCTTATATCATAAGAGAATATTCTCAAGCATAAAAAAACTAGGTGAAATCAAGATTCAACCACCGTTAGTCAATGAAATCAATACGAAAACTAAAGATAAACCGCAATATCTAGTTTCCCACCAACGGGTAGCGCTAGAGCTTCTCAATCCCAAAGAAGACTTTAAACTGAGCGACCGTAAGAGATTTCACCTAATTAGATTACTCTCTTCTCCGATAGGAGGCTTCACCAGTAACAAAGACAAAAGAGTAAGTCTAGGTTACACAGGATTTGTTTGCTAGAAATGCAAACTCAAAGTATTTATAGACAAGGAAGTTTGGACACCAAGGAATTTCCAAAACCGAAATATTCTCAAGATATTTTCCATATTTACCCAAATTAGGCTTTCATAATTCCTGTGAATGCACTGTCCAAAAATGTGATCGAAATCTCCTTGGAAAATCTTTAATTAGCAAATGCACATTACTAATTCTTATTTTCCATATATAATTAAAAACCCTTAATTAAAAAGATTTTTAACTTATTTAAATTCGATCTTGGTATTTACTTCCTACTTAGCCTTTAAGGAATATCTTTGAACAAAATAGAATAAGCATTAATGCAACGTGTTCAAAGAGTGTCGACATCTTACTCTTGCAAGTCTTTTTCATGATTGCTCACTTGAAACCGATTTACCACACTTCCAAACAAGTTTAGAATTGGTTCATATGACTTTCAAGAACTATGTGATTGATTAAGTACCACTCAATCACAACTCATGGTTTTACGGTTCTACCAAAACAAGTTTCGGTTCTACCTCCATGTGAGTACTGTGCATAGTTACACTAGATTACCAAAGATACGGATGACTAGGTACTAGGATCGGTTCCCCACATATATTTGGTATCTAACTTGTATGCACTGCACATGTTCATAGGATCGGCTCCCCTTTCTTCCATAATCTGTGCTGCACCTCATACAAGGATGGATTCCCATTGTGATGCACTGCACCTCTTACTAGGATCGGTTCCCCCTTCCCAGTAATAATTTCAGACATACACAACCCGATCATACCCCAGGTGATTACTTAAGATCAGTTTCACTAATAAAAGTCATACCAATACATAAGTCAGGCCTTATGTGAATAGTTTTACCAAGAACACAAACAAGTCATGAACGGTTATACTAATCACACATATTGGTCGTTCATAAGATATGCAATGAAGAACAGCCCCAATAATGCCTGGCGATTTCCTTTTCGGTTCACAACACATATTATGAACTTACTTCCTTAAAACACATGTAAACATTGTTCCTTAGGATGAAATCCTCACCTCATACCCATACATAATCACAATAGCATTCATACGATTATGTCGATGTCTTATATACAAAGTTTAATGGTTAAGCAAGAAACTTCATATTGTATTCCTTAATAATATGTCTATCTAGAGTGTTCATGCTTCACAGTTTTATGTTTTCAATATGCACGACTTGAAAGATACGTTAGGGAATGAAATATTTCAAGTCAAATATCACTAACCTCAAGTGGAAGGATTATGTTGTCGTTTTAGATCCGCACTTCTTCATTTCTTCAAGTCTTCGCAATACTTGTAATGTCTCACCCTAATACTTTCAAGCTAACCTATACGAAGTTGACTCTAGTATATTTAAATCAAGCGACTCTTAAATGAGTTTTGCTTCACTAAAATATGACAACCAAACTTGACATACCAACGCTTGGTGGGTTCAACCGAGCAATGCTCTAACAATCTCCCCCTTTGTCAATTTTAGGACAAAACTCTTACAATCATATGGATAAACAAATTATAAGAATTCATTGCACATACGATTGATTCCCGAATCCACATCACATAACTTGCATTCATTCAATCCTCAAAAATGCAGCAGTTGCACTGTAGTTGCAGGATTTCCCACACTACACCCTTGTTAAGATTCTTCTATATTCAACTCATAATTGAAGATGAAAAATGACACTTTATTATTTTGGTTTCAGAAATGTTTACAGAAATGAGAGAATTCAAGATTACAACTATTCTCTTGAAGTTTCTCTCTCCTCAAGACTTTCTTAACTCTCAAAAATACATCATCCTTTTCTGGATACATTGAGTCTATATTTATAAGGTAGTTACATAGTGGATGACAGCTAAGTTTTCCTCTTATTTCGGGTTGATTCTGCGATTGTACCGCGATAGTTACAATGTTAAATCTCGCAAGTTTTATAACCATCGCAGAACTAACATGCTTTTCTCAAGTCTTCTTCAGTCGTCGGGTATTACGTCTCTCTTTTGAAGGCTTTTGTGACACTCGTGAAATGTTGATATAAAATCTTGCGGTGATGCTCGCTATTAAGTGTTATTAATCTCGCAGAAAATAGATGTAGCGATATTCTGGTCCTATATCTTGCCTCTTCTCATGTCTTTTCTACGAAGAAGATAAGATCATGAGAATTTTAAAATGCTGCAACTATTTATCTTTTTAGATTTCCCTGTTCTGACACGTTTTTGTACCCTTCGCCAGCTGTTTTCACATATTCTCTCTTCTAATGAATTTATGACACGTCCTCTCTAACCGCTGAGATCTGAATGTTCATGTCTTTTCTTAGCATTTATTGCGTTCATCTTCTCGAGAAACCTCTTCTTCTATAAATACTCATTTTATTCTTTTCTTTTCCTCTTTTTACTTTCTTCTTCTTTCTCTGCGTAACTTCTCTGCAAGTTTACTGTTCTTCCGTAAATTGCGCGTCTGTCATCGCTGTGATTTCTTTCTTATTTTTCAACCTTTTCTTTCATTCCCATACTCAAAAATGGTTGTTGATGGTGTTAAAAAATTGACTTCTTTTAATGAGATGAGAGAAAAGCTCAAAAGTAAAGGTTTTACCTTGTCTACAATTCCAGGTCAAATCCCTAGATCTGAACTTTCTATCAAACTATTTTCTGATCATCAATGCTCTCGCCAGAAAATCATAGTATCGCTAGGTCAACTTGAAGTTGGTCTTCCCCTTCCTCTCTATGACCCAGAACTCCCATTATTCTATCAAATAATATCTGACGAGAGGTTCTCGCGAGCAATATATCAATTAGGTGGAGATTGTATCAGATTGATGCTTGAATATGATTCTCGCGGTGCTGATAAAGGTTCTCGCTATCCAGAATCTCCAAAGAATCCTCAATTTAAGGATGTTCCCATTGTCTCCGCAGATTATACTGTGGAGAATTTCTTCAAAAATTACAAGATAGTTCCTATGAAGAGGGATAGTACTTGCTGGGGTGTCCGCTTGAAGAAAGAAAAGGTCGTTGATGATGAGGCTCTTATGTTAGACATTGATTGGCATACACCTAAAAATCAAGGCCCTCGCCACTCCAGCGATGATAAATGGTTTATCTTTCAGTTATGTCTTGAATGTCCTTATATATCTGGTTCTCTCCCATTACCTGCAAATCTCTCAGAGTATGATCCATGGGTCTTCAACTGGCCTGAAAGATCTAAAGAAGTATATCCTCTCAACTTTTTGCATTATTATTATTCATTATCTTCTTCATGTTTTTATATTCTCGCTAATTATTTTGATCTTTCTCAGATTGAGAGAATGAAGATTAGCTACCAATCTTTTAGGAAGCCCAGCACTTTCATATCTCTTAAATCTTTCACGGATGAAGTAAGAAATATCTCTTCATAAATTTTAACAATATATTGTTGCCCCTATTTCTTATCTTCATCTGTGCTCGCAGGAAATTAAAGAACTAGCGCCAATAAAACCCGTGAGAACTAAGGAGAAACCTTCAAAGGATAAATCTACTGCTCCTCCTAAAGGAAAATCTTCTGCCCCTCGTGGTGAAGAATCTGGCGATCAGGATAAATCTGTTATTCCTCCCAAAGGGAAGCCTTCTGCTCCTCGTGGTGAAGAATTTGGTGATCCTCCTTTGAAGAAAAGGAAAACCCGACCTTCTTCTTATTCAACTCCTCAACCCACTCCAGAAAATCCAAGTATTGATTTTGACAAGGATAATAATGGCGAGGATTTTAATGATAGCAGCTTCCCTTCTATAAATAATTCTTCTGATTCTGATTCTTTGATGGCTCATTTATCCAAAAAATTTGGCAAGAATATGTTTGGTATACCAAATGAGTATGGAAATGAAGTTGTTAATGAAATATCCCAGTCCCTCGCCAATGTCTGCGATGATCCCATACTAGCTGATAGTGATACACTTCACGGGGTTTCAAGATCGCTGACTCCAAGTCTTTTGAATTCACTTGGTAGCCTGGTAAGTTTTTACTTGTTCATCATTTTTGTGTATCTACTGATATCTTTGTCAAACATTGATTTATATATTTCTATCACAGGTTGGAAGAGCCACTTTTGCTGTTGCTTCTGATTTAGACAATAGGCGTATTACTTATGAAAAGAAAGCTGCTAATCTTCGTCAAGATAAAGAAAAATTATAGGCTGAAGTTATTGAGCTTCGCGGAAAAAATAAGCAGCTGGAGACTGAAGGTTCAGTTGACAAGAAAAAAATCTCTGATCTTGATAAAGCCAATCAACAACTCTATGGTATGATTTATTTATTTTCTCTTTTAATTCTTCTCACCCTATCGCAGCTTATTCAAGCAACCATTTTTGCAGATATTTATGGCCTTACTGATGAGGCTACACTCTTCCAATCTTTTCCTGACCCTGTAGATGATAATACCCATCTTGCTCGCCTTAATAATTTTTTAAGTAATTTCTCAGATGATAAGATTGAATCCCTCTCCATAGATGATCTTAAATCCAAATTTAATCTCTTAAAATTGAACACAGATTCAATTTAGGTTTGACCAACAAGTATAAGCGCTTTTATCTTGATTCGAATATAGAAGTAGATAGATTAAGAAAAAGGAATAGCGATCTTATTGACGAGAAAGATCTTGCCGTTAAAAATGGCTCCAAGACCCTAGCAGACTTCCATAAAACTCTTCTTAATGTTCAAATGGAAAGAGATAAGCTTATCCGCGAGAATGAAGATCTTCTTGCGAGGGAAACTCAAGTTCGATCTCGTCTTCTTATTAATAGCGATGATGAGTTTGCTTGGGATGCGAAGATTCTTGATAACGCCAGAACTAATTTAGGTGTAGATGTTAGTCTTCATGCTGATCAAGCGACTTTAATTAAAGACATGATTTCTGAAAGAGAAGGTTATCACTCTTATGATTTCCCTGAATTATTTCCTTATTGAATCATCCTTATATGTACTAACTTTGTTGTCATTTGCTCGCAGCATCCGAAAAGAATTATCGTAAAAGATTTGATGAGTTAGGAGAAGATAAAAGCCAACTCGCCAGATGATAGGTGTAGAATACACCGTATTTTATATTTAGTATTTATGCTTTCTTTGCTATTTTTCGTGTGAATTATGTATCTTATGTGTGAATTTGAGTTACTAGGTGCTTTGGAGTCATTTGGAACAAAAGAAGAAGAAACAGGGAAAAAGCGTCATCTCAAGTGCAACTGTGGTTGGAGGCGAATTATTTCTCATTATTTGCTTTTATTTCTTCATCTCTGTTTGAAAAGTTTGTCGGCTTTAGTGATGCAAATTTCTGTCTGAAAAGTACGACAACTTTAGTGATGACTCTCATTGAAGAGAAGAAGTAGATTTGAGAAGTAAGAGGCGGCTGTTGTTGGAGGAAGGCGAAAGAGAGTGTTCATTCGGAGCATAAAGGGCCAAAGACTAATTGGAACTCATTCATATACAAGATTTCGTTGTGTAGAGAACGAGAAGACGAAGGCAATGGCGAAAGAACGGAGTCATTCTGAGTTCGTATGAAGAAGTTATGAGCAAAATAAGAACTCGGAAGGCAAAAGGGCAAAATGGTCATTTGATAGGGCAAGTGCTATTGGCACCCCCACTGTGCGTTAAGGGGAAGTCATCCTGTTAAGGGATGTCCTGTTTCAAAGGAACTACTAAACGCAGTCAAGACAATTACTAAGGGGATGCCACTGATTTAAATAGTGTTAACAACACCAGCAATTTTACTAGGGGCACCTTCCTTTTCTTTCCTAACTTCACAGGAAGGAACCACAACGGCCAGTGGAGATAATTTCTCGGTGATCGAGTTTCAGGTTCTGTTGTGGTAGAAGGCTTGCTCGTTTTGGTGAGCTACAAAACAGAGAAGATGGTCGAGCTTGCAAGAGCAGTGAGAGATGGAGGAGCTCGGGTTTGAGTTCACAGGGAAGATTAAATGACGAGAGTTCTGGTGGTTTGGATGCGGTTACGGTGATGATGGCTAGTAGAGATATGGAGTATGGTAGATAAATGTGCTATCTCGGATATGAGTTTGCTGTGATGAGCTCGATACAGATGATATGCTGTTGCCGGTGATCAATGATAGTCATGGACGATGAAGCTGGGAAGAAGCTAGCTGGAGATTCTCGGAAGTCGTGATGAAGATAGTAGTGTTTATCCTGATGGTTCAATGGAGCAGTTTTGGAAACTCAGGAAGTTAGAGTCTGCTGGAGTGTTTCTCTACAGAACGATGAAGAACTCGACAGCGATGTTGGCAGGAAAGCATGAAGGTAATGATGGTAGCTGAGCTCGAGCCGTAATGGAAGATTAGGGAATTGGTGGTTTGCTATGAACGTCACTGGCAGAGAGGATAAAAGGCGAGTCTGCAATGGACTGGGATGGAAACGAGCAGTAAAGAGAATACGAACGGAAGTAGTCAGTGACTGGAAGAATTCAGTGAAGATAAAATGTTGTTGATGACTATCGGTGATGGAAGAAGAACTCAGATGTTGGCAGCGATGAAAAATAATGA